>JAYDZK010000113.1:37244825-37294889 GCA_034509185.1 Euphonia xanthogaster | reverse complement strand
TCCTTCTCCTTCTCCTTCTCCTTCTCCTTCTCCTTCTCCTTCTCCTTCTCCTTCTCCTCCTCCTTCTCCTTCTCCTTTCTTCTTCTAAACTTTTCAGATTTTGAAAACCAATCTGATTTTCATGCACATCTAGATTACAAGTAAAACATGTGGTGCATAGGTCTAGTCAGAGCTGACTTCTGTGTCTTATACAGGAGCAAACCTCCATCATTAACTCAATTCTGACTTCAAAATATTACTCAAAAGATTATTTTACAGGAAAATACTAAAAAACTTCTTTACAACAGTAGATTCACTTCCTTTTCAAAGGGTAGCTGCTTACAGTTACAGACCGTAACCCTCATAATTTCCTATTCTGTTCTGCTGGCCAAAACAGTTCTAGTGCCGAAGCTATGAAAATTCACTAGTGAGATGCTAAGGTTTATGTATGCAACTGTAGGAATATATGCATGTAAATGTGTGCATATGACTTAACATAATTAAAGGAAAATAGTCAAAATTGTGCCTGAAGTACAATATTCAAGAAGTACACATACAGACAGATAAACTTGTTTACATACTTTTTCCTATGGTTGAATTCCAAATGATACACCTTAACCCTGAAGATTCAGTGCTAGTATAAAATGTGTCTCAGACTGAATATTTAGTTCATGTAAACAGAATAATAAGACAAGGAAAGTAAAGAAGAAATAAGTCAGCATTGCAAGGCAAAATAATGTGTCTATTTTTACTCCCACTATGCCAA
This sequence comes from Euphonia xanthogaster, assembly GCA_034509185.1. NCBI lineage: Eukaryota > Metazoa > Chordata > Aves > Passeriformes > Fringillidae > Euphonia > Euphonia xanthogaster. The sequence continues at coordinate 37,294,144 of JAYDZK010000113.1, read as the reverse complement.
AGATAAACTTTCCTGAAATGCAAGAGAAGCAAAAACCTGACTGAGGAACCAGTGAGATTCAGCAACATGCATGTATTAAAAAATATTCTCTCTTGGTGTAATAATGAGTTTACTAACATATATAAAATCAGGTGGGTCATCTGGAGGCATTTATTTCTCAAACAGTATAAACCAAGTCCATATATCAAAAAAGGAACTTTTCTGTGGGTGCTGTCTGCATCCATTTGCATTTCTTTTAAAGGACACACAAACCCCTGAAGGTGATTCTTTTATGCTATGAGTTGCAAGCCACCTAGAGGAAATGAAGTGCCTGAGTCCCACTCAATAGCAAGTGGAAGACTAATTCTTTAGCCCCTCTTTAATAACCAGTCTTAAATCTTAATGTTTGAAGAAAATATTATCTTCTGAAGGCTCATATTGCAATCTCTTCAAAGTCATTATCGATTGTATTTATTCCTATCCTGAAAGTACCCTCAAGTGAAAATTTGACAGGCTTGTTGAAACACAAGTTTTGCAGCTGCTTTCATAGGAGTTCCCATTTTATAATTATTTGCACTAAAATGGTGTAAATACTGCACAAAACTTGTGTGCCATCATTTGATATCTCATGTTTTAGGAGTTTGGTTAAATCCTACACCAGGAATATCTGCTCAACATTACCCTAAAGTGAGTCCTGGTTAAATGGTGAGGAACTTGGCCCTTTCTCCTTACATTCCATAATCTACAGCACTGAGGTTGTCTCAAGAGAACACTTCATTAAAATAAATCTCATCTTTTGCCACTATCCTGTCATTTACCTTGTGGTGGGAAAAAAGTGCTGCCAAATAGCTTACTGAGCTTTGATAGGTTTTCCCACTGATATGGCTTAATGTAACATATCCCTTGGTTCTTCTTCTTAACACCATCTTGTAGATCATCCTTCCTGAGTAGTTTTTTTTTTTTTTTTCCCTTTACCATTTTGATGCATAGTGTGAAGCCATCCATCACAAGCTGGAAGCAATGTACCCACTAATGTAAAGCCTACTGCTTCCAGCTCAGTGAGCACATCATACATCTTCTTGAGTGTGCCCACAGCACTTCCACCCTTGGCTATTTCCACTGGATCTGGCTCTTCCCTGGCTGGAACAGCTCTCTGAGGTACTCCCAAGACCAGCCTGGGTAGCAGTCCCACTGCATGGCAGGGCTTCCTCCCCTATTTACCTAATTTGCAGGTAAATCATATGTCCATTTCTAGATAATTTCCATTTTTTCTCACCTTCTCACATTATTTAACAACTTTATCTTTTATTAGAAGTTATACCTGTCTTTGTACCTACCTCCCTTCTACTCTATTAGCTACCCAGAAAACAGCATAAAAAGTCTGAATATTGTATAAAGCACCAAAATATTCCCACACACCACAACTACACCCTTGTAAATATTTTTACTTTATCAAATAACAATAATGTTCCTGTCTTTAATGTTCCCACACAATCCTCTTCAGTAATTGTCTCAAAAAGTGGCCCTCCATTAATTGTGAACTCATTTAATGGCAGGTAAAACTGATGGCATAAAGACATTAATCTATCTGACTACACTCACAGGAGTCATTTAGTCTGAATGCTCCCCACTAATCACAAAATCAATAATCACCTTCTTTTAACAAGTTCGTCTGTATGTGAAAGCTCTTTAATAATTTCCTATATTTCACCTATCATTTCTCCATGACTACTCAGTTTGTCCAAGAGGAGTCTTTCCAAGATGAGATCAGATTTTATCTATTCTACAATAGCTACACTAACATAAGTTTTTTTGCATAATTCCAGTGGGCCATAATAGTTTTTCCTTTTTTTCTGCCAAGAATCTCAGAACCTGTTAAAATGTACTGAAAAGTCCACATCATATGTCAAATGTTGACTCATTGGGGTTATTTGGAAAGACATTTCGGACTACAGCAGTTCCTCGGAGTTCCATTTTAATAACATTAGGAGTGTCCATGTCAGACACAGTGTCCTCACCTCTTAGTCTTTGTCACAGGGGGATGTTGACTGAAATGTTGATACAGGGATGGCCTGACTGGCCTCAGAAGTAAATTTCTGAATTTACAGTGTTTGAGAGCATCCAAAATTAGGCAAGAGGAGTTCACCCATCCTAGCTAAATGGCAGCAGAATCAGTGTTACTTTTGAATGAGAAAGATAGCCACCTTTAAAGTTAAACTGAATTTGAAAATTACTTTCACAACCATAATTTTTCATGTCATCTCCTTATTATCCAACCCTCTGAGTGGCTTTTTTTCTATTTCTGCAGTTACTGCTCAGTAACTGTAATCTTTGAAATGAAGTAGAACCTTTCAGTACCGCTGTATTAAGGAAAATTATAATAGCCTATTGACTGCAGTTTAGTCAATGATCCATTTGTTATTCTGTCTTAAAGTCTTCTGGAGTTTGTAAAATAATATATTTAATTATCTTAAAAGTCAATACAAGCACAAATGAGGGACTACAATGAACCAAACTGGTTACAATAATTAATGCAGCTGTGAAAACAGGGGATCAAGCTGTTCATCCCACCCTTTCCTAGCCACCTTTCCCAGGCTAACAGTCTGTACAAAGAATCAGATATAATCCCACAGTATAGTATTTGCTCCTGCAGAGATCCTTAGCTTTAAATGTGGCATGAGTGCACATGCTACACAGAGACGAAACAGGGTAATAGCTGTCTAAAGTGCCAGTGCTCATTTAAAAGGTGAGACATGATAGCTCATATACTTGGTACATGAAGTAGTTTTGTTGCATACTTCACTTTAAATGTCAGCCACCCTGATCAGAGACAGATTGTGCATGAAAGTTTGTGTTTTAATTAGATCATCCACTCCTCTATCATGGTTCAGTTACTTCCCATGACATATTCCAATCCTGATTTTTTAGTTCAATATAATTCTTTTTCTGAGAGTGGAAGAACAAACTCAAGAGAGTTAAAAATCAAACTAATGAAAAAATTAATGGATAAAGAATCAAGACACAAATCTTCATTTTCCCCTCAGAATTTGCTTTGAGAGGACTTCCAGCATCAACATCCCACATGAACTACTGAGAGGTCAGTTTAGATAAAACTGTTTGAAGTAGTAGGCTTACATAGGAGGTGGATGCCTTGTTGATTTAGTAGTCTCTGGTAGGTGCAGACTGGCAGAGAAAAACATGTACAACTGACCTTCCACCTCACCTCAGGAAGAACATCACTCACCAGCAGCCACACATTTCTGTACCTCCTGCAGTCAACTGATTCAGACTAAAACATTCACTTGGCTTTCAGACAAAAATGGGGAAGACAGAGTGTTCAAACACAGCATGGTCCTAAGCATTCCCCAGTGAGAGAGACACGGAAGCTTCCTTTCATGTTCCTGCCTTTTTAAAAAGCAACATGCAAACAGCAGTCCTGACTCATTCCAAAATCTCAGGACTGCATTGGTTCATCCTAAAATAGCTATAACTAATACTTATCTCTCTTAAATTGTGAGATTGCTTTTGTACTTGAAATTATGTCTTTTAGCCATAAAAGCTTTTTTAAAAGTGACTTAATAAAATTTCTGTCTCTCTTTTTCACACAGAACCAAATTATTTCTTTCTCCCTCATCCATCCTGGCCAAAGCAAAGGCAATGAATCTTTAGTGCATTTTTACTCCCATAGGCTATTCCAGCAATAGTTCAGAATATTTATCTCTGGGTTAACTATATCTTCAGAATAACTTGAATCAATTTTTGAAATTTTATTTTCCCCCAGGGAAAAATGTCTGTGTCTTTCAAGGTAGTTATGTAAATACAAAGTTATAAAATTATTGTTTTAAGGAGGTTTAATCGTTGTTTTTTAACTGGCTATGAATAATATTTTGATTTCAGGTATTTATCTTCTATAGCAGCACTATGTTTGGTGCAGTAACTATCCATCAAGACAACAAGCCAGCATGTATAAACACTTATTCTGACCATGCATGAAACCTTTTTCATCTACTGGTCACAAGCTTGAGAGGTTTTTTTTCACCTGTGCACCTAAGAAAGCCATGTCCTAATCAGCCATAAGTATGTATCTGCTGAAGAGCAGTAGCCCATGGCCTCAGTTGCAGGAGTGTTTATAGCAGCCTAACATCCTATAGTGCATTTTAAGAGAATGTAAATGCTTTTAAATGATGTTCTGTTTTACCACGTCCTTATGTTTCCCATGTTTCTAATGGCAAACTTCTTTGTCAGACAATACACCCTCTCCCAGAATACACTTTTAACTACTTTACAGGCAACAAACCAGCACTGATATTTTGGGCCAGGTAACTGCCACATACTTTCAGCCTGTTTCCATTCTGCTTAACAAGTTTGTTCTGCTCAATATCACCAAATGAAGGTTAAGTTCCACCAAAGTTTAAAAAAATTGCAGTCAGGTATTCTGGTTAGCATATCTCTATTTTCATTTGGTTTTTAACTTTATTTTTTTCTCCCATTTGATACAGTAATCATGAATTTAGTTGTGTGGCTACTCTGGAAATCAGTATCTACTAGAGGATTTCTTCCTACAGCAAAGGAATGGCATGCCCAGGTAAAAGAAAAAGTCTGGCACCTCAAGAATGTCAGCAGTGTTTAGCTGTCCCCAGAGACTATGAAGAAAGGTAAGAGTTGTGGGGCAGTCCTCTGTACCATGGAAACATGGCAGGAAAGCATTAACTCATGTGACACAATCTAAGCCATAGACATCAGCTAACACTCATGTTACAAATGAACCAAGATTTTGTTCTCTGCTATTGAAAAAACATATCCTACAAGGTCCGAATAGGACTTCTGCCAGTAGGGAATAGCAGCAGTATGAAAGAATGTGATGAAGTGGACAGCAAATGACAGCACAGCAACTTGAAACATCCTCTCATATTTATACGCATTACTTTCAATAGATCTGAATTCCTTTTGATCTTGTAGAATGGCATTCCCTTGTATAATGGAATTCCTGTAAATGGAACACACAAATTATCTTCTTATTTTTTGAATTTCACGGCCTTTCATTTTCATTCTCTTGCTTCATTATAATCCCAAAATTTATAGTCTATTTTTATACAAATACTTATTGCCCTATGTCTCAATCAGTTTTATCCCCTGTATTTAGATCAATTCTCTTTCCATAACACTTTATAGGAGAAATAACCAGACTTGACCACAGTGTTCAAAATAAACTTGTTTCTTAAACATGCATAATGATATTAGAGCATCGTTAGGGTTTTTTTCCCTACCCTGTTCATGCTACCAACAGTCTGTTGTTTTTCCTATTTTCAGTACTGTACTCCTGAAAGAGGCTTTTACTGAATCTTTAGGCAAAGGTTAGTAGAACATCAAGGCTTTCTCTTAGCTCATAATAGAAAATCTGCAATTCTGATTACCTAAAGCTCTTTACTCACTTAAAACAAAGACTTCCTTTCTTGTTTGGCAGTCCTTTTCTGAAAATATTCACAGGCCTTAACTCATTAAAATTTAGTCCTTCATTTTCTCAGAGTTGCCTGAAGATCTTGAAGTTCTATCTTCTCTTTGTAACAAAGGTTTTAATTTTTTCATCTACATTTTCCAACAACATAAATTTAACTCTCTTAACACTGTACTTATTAAATCTTAGAGTCTCTCCAGCACCTTCTCAGAGGCACATTTAAGGAGCATGTAAGATCCAGCACTTTCATATTCAGAAATATAATGGATCACTGCATATTGCCTTATTGATACTTTTCCTGATTATTAAAATAGTGAGAGTGAGACTGCAGCTTTACCTATAAGCTCCTATTCCAGAACAGTTTTGCAGGTACTTGATTAATAGATCAATCCCCTTTGCCTTTTTATGAAGAAATCAGTCAAGAGACAATTCCTTGGACACTTCAAAATACAGGTAAACTAAGGCAAACTGAGCTCCACTGTGTTCAGTGCCTGTAAAGCTAGATCCATCAATAATTTTGTCCCTGCTTCTCCTCATCAGTACAAAATTATTTTGCCTTCTTAAACCTGGATTCAATTTGTCTCATTTTAGCCACTTGAAAAATTTCAGTCTGGAAGCTATCACAGAGGAGAAAATGGGTTAGCACCAGAGGGACAGTCCAGATACTAAGGAGGCTGAATTGCCTTTGGACATGTCTATCAATCTTCTTCAATTACAGAGGTGCTTAAAGTAACTCAGCTCTTAGCTCGGGCATTGCAATTAAATGTCTGAAGTTAATTCTATTTAATGTGTTTCCAAACCTGATTTAAATCCATGAAAAGGCCAGAGGATCTTTCTATTGCTTTAACTGACTGTCAGTCATCTTTCCATCAATACTTTTCACTTTGCCTGTGGTGGGGGAAGGGACACAGAGCCTTCTCTCTACCCCATTCTTAAATGATTGTGTCAAATTGATAAATATTTTTGATATTTCCCTTCACTTCTATTGCAAGAACTGTAAGGGTTTGCTACAATACTTCAATTCTTTTAGAAGTTCTATGCTAAACTCTGTCCAAGTTTTGTGTGCTGGCAACTGAGTAACCATATCAGCACATTTAGCCAGCGTCATCTTTTCAGTGCATGGTGCACACTATTCCCATTAAGCACTCTGCTTTGTCTTAGCAACTCCTCTACCAATGCAACATGGAGTGCTAAAAACTTTCAAAGGTGGGGGGAGGAAGCATCCCCAGGTTATTTTTCTAAAAATATTTTTCCAGAAAGAACTAATGCAGAATATGAAAATGCGATAATTTTATTTTGCAGTAGAGATGTTATTTCTTCTAAGATCCAAAATGAATCACCAAAAGCTTTCAAACGTGACATTTAATCCATGACTTCAAATAATTTCTAAGATGGATGATCCATTAGAAAGACACTTTCAATTCCTCATGCTCTTGTAAGATTTTAATGTATAGCTAGCAGAAAATGCATTTACACAGCATGCTTTTCATAGCAAGGCTATAATTTATTGATAAAGCTTAAAAAAAAATTCTATGGCTGTTTATGTCCTTTTTTATTTATCTATAAATAATAAAGGGAGACCAAGCCAAGCCTTATCACTTACATAAACCTGCTGGATAACATTTTTTCTAAAAAAACAAATAACTGTAACTCTGCAAAATAATGAGGATACTTCAAATGGTATATTATCATAGATATAACATTTGATGTATGCACAACCAAATTAAAGTGAAAAAAGAGATTAACCCAGCTCTCCCTCCCCTTATCTAGATAGAAGATTTTCTCTGTGTGCTCTCGGTGTTCTCTAGAAGTGTTACCTTGAGTCTGTGGCATGGAAAACCTGCCTTTCAAACATCTTGAGAGGTCAATCTAGGAATGAAGGGTCAAGAATATCTGATAACCTGGGGCACTGTAATACTGATTAAGTCAAAACCTTATTTCCCTACAATTCTTTCATTAACACCAGCATCTTGCTAGGCATAACATCAGCTAAATCAGACACAGGAAGTATCTGTTTTACCTTCAGCAGAATTGTATTAAGTTTTTCTACTCATATAATGTATTGTAGTCTCATTCTTCCCACTGCAGAAGTACAGTCACTTAAGGATTTCTATTCACTAATGTGAAATCTTGTATGCAGAACTATAAATTTAATTAAAGAAACAAGATCTTGCTACATTAAAAGTATAATGGAAACAAATACAAAATATAGGTCATAAAGAGGTTCTCTTAAACTGGCTCATCAAAGTCTTATGTTCAGCTATATCCTCTCTTCCCTAATGTCAACTGATCATCAGACAGCAGAAATATTTTTCTTTTGAAAGAGTCCCATAAAGAAGATATTCCTTTATATCAAACACATCTAAAGTATAGGATTCTGTCTCCAGATATCTGAGATTTTTGGGCTGAGAGCAGCTAAATTTATATAGACTTTTACTGGAGAAAAGTTAGTCTTTTTTAGGACTTAGTGTAAAGCCCTTCAGCTGCATGACCAGAGCCAGAATCTTATTTATTGGGAGAAAAAAATCTTCCCTGAAGTATCAGGGAATTACAAATTTTGTCCTATATTATTTTATTTTTAGCCAAAGGAAGGAAAAATATTAAAAATGTTAATTAATTGGTTTAAATTATATTTCTGTCTCAAATCAAAGGATGCAGTCTGTATTCAGATGAATACTCTCTCTTCCCTGAGCAGACCTCAGGATAACATACATCAGACATGCACTTCACCTCATTCTCACTAAAGCGTGTTCTACTGATCCTCTTTAGCAGTCCAGACAAAACAAGATGCTACTACTGGAATTTAGTTTTAAACCTGGATTTTTTTTCCCTTGAGCTATACCTGTCTCTTAAAACAGGTTTGATTAAAAAGAGAAAAATGCTGTTATCAAAACAGAGAAGCCAAAATTTGTGTTGCTAGATTATGGATACTAAACTAAACTACCAAATATGCTATACGGACCTTGAATTAAAGACATGAAATTCAGAGAGAGCATCAAACTCTTCTATGGCATCATCCACTCTCAACAGAATTCAGGGTGAAATATCACACTTGTAGTCATGAATATTCATATTTTTAGTTATATAAATGAATTATCCAGTAGTTTGTTTGCTTTTTAATGGTTCCAAATTTGTGAAGCATAACATGAAAACCCCTAGCATAGAGATGTGTTACTGGGATAAACAAATGTATTTGCTTGAGTCTGTAATAAAAATACTATTCAAATATAATAATTGAACATTGTTTATGGTAATTATTTGCTAATGCCTTTTCTCAGCTGAATTAGTTTAGAATACCATTTTGATCTTACTTTAGCCTTTTTGCCATCCCAAGACAGTAATGCAACTTACATCAGAGAATAATTGCTCTTCCTGAGATAATGGGAATTTTTACACAGACCCTGGAACATTGGGTTTTAGCTTTGGTATTCTGGATTTAATCAAAAAGTAAAAAGTGTTGTCTCCAGAGATTCACTTGGCATGCTGGATGAGTAAATCTTACAAATTACATAATTGGCTTGGTAATATTTTCTTGTTGTTTTTTTTTTTGCCTTCAATAGGCATAGAAAAATCCTTCATTAACCAAAAAAATTACAAAGAGCACATGCAGTTTATGTATATATGTGTGTATATGTACATGAATAATTTGTATTTGAGGCATCTGCAGTAGTCACACCAGTCTACTGGAAAACTACAAGTCAGGAAGAAGGTCTCTTTTCTTACTCCTTCTCTCTTTTTTCCAGTTAAAAGCTTCCATCATTCCCTTAGAATGAGTTTGCCTGCTTTTATGTGATATCACAAGCTTTTAAAACAATTTATTCTTTACCAGCTCCAGATGTAGGCTCTCAGAGGTGCCAAATTGGTTGCTTTTCCTTTTCTTCCCATCTGCTCTCCCCTCCCAGTTCCTCTTGATAATTTTCTCTCCATTTGCTTTTTCCTTTTACTTTTTCCCTGAAATAATCAATGATTCTTCTGAGGATTAAGGTCTTTGACATGTATTTGATTAGTGTAAGTAAATTATTTTAAATAAGCAGTTAAATGTTTTTTTTCAAACACAATCAAATTGAATAGAAATTCAGATTTGGGTTCACTTGGAGAAATACATTTCCAAAAAGGAATATATCTTTGCAAAGAAGAATCCTTTAAGAATCCTTTAAAAATGTGTATTTATAGGTCAGAGCCTGAGTCTGTCAAATTATACATTAATCATCCTTCAAAGGAAAATAAATTCAACCACTTTTGCATGGACAATACATTGACATGATGGGCTTTGGTCAATGCATGTGGAAACTTTCTTATTAGCCTTTTCTACTGGACAGAATTCATCTGTTCCCATAAAAGTTTTCAAAGCATAAATGATATTTGACAGAAAATCTTAAATAGAAGGCATGGGGCAGTAGGTGAGTAGAAATTCTGTCTTAGACTTGCCAAATAAATCTACAATTTCATCCAACTGTGTCTGGAGTTCATATATCAGGCAGGCTGACACATCATGTAACTAGACTGCAAACATTCCAATCTGTGTTGCCAAGCTTCCCACTGACAAAAAAGAAAACTTCCCACAGTAAGACTTAAAAATCAGCAAGTAGGGCCAATAGTTTAAATCAATAAAAATTAGGTAAGATTTATGCTGTGGATTTGCACTACAATATTGTTGGAATCAACAATTTTTAATCACATACATATCTCCTCTTCAAAATCATTGTTAGCATGTACTTCTTTTATACTTTGACAAGGCCATGCAAAGTAAGAACTTGTTCTTTCAATATTTCTCCTACAGAAAAGAACCAAATTTGTATAATGTTACTCTTCCCTATGTGTTCTTTTAAAACCTATGGGATAAGTGGGGAGAGACACATAAGTTCTGAGTACAGAAAATACATAATCACTGAAAAACAGAAGGGGTTAAGAGGGACAACTTTAGAATCCTTTTTTTTTTGTTGTTGTTGTTTCATCTTTTGCTATTTTACTTTTAAATATTTGAGCTGCCTATTTTTAATTTTTTTTTTTATGTAAAACCAGTGTTTATTAAGAGCCAAAGTAATATTCTGGAAAGCATTTTCTTTAATATACTTACTAAATCAGAGTTTCTATAAAGCCTATAATTTATAAGTGATTCTGAAATGGGCACATTCACAAAGATCCTTGGGCTTGTTGCCAACATGCTTTGAGAGGGGACAGTGACTCTTAGCAGGTGGAATCTGTTTCTGGTCTGAAACCATGAAATATCTAAGGGACAATTAACAAAATCAGCAAAACCTAAACTGGTCTTACCCAATCTAGATTTCAACAAAGCCATGCAGGCTGTAGAACTAAAAAAAAAATATTTAAAATATATATATATATAAATGTATAACCACTATAAAATGTGAAATCATAAAGAGATTAAAAACATTTTTATTTCCTGTAATAAATCAGGGATAAAGAGATGCTTCAGCCAGAACACAATGAGGAAGAGAGGGAATTCGGGATAGAGTGTTAATCAGAAGCCACTTCCACTGAAATGAATAATTGTGCTTTTGTAGTACAGCAGCCAGTTGCTGGCAAACAGAAATGCAAAGCTGCAATTGCTCAGAGTAACACATAGGCTGCATGGCTTGATACAAAATGTTTTCAGTTGGAGTATTACTAATATTGTTAGTTTCATCTTCCTGTAGTAACTGATGGATTTTTAGTGGAAGTGGGTCAATACTTCTTTTGATATGGCATTGCTAATCCAACCACATAATTCTCCTTTTCAGTGCACTGCTTTGGAGCATTGCTGCTTAAAAGCCTCTTGCAGTGACTGGTTATTCATTGAATATTTCCATATCTAGTGCAATAAAAAGTCACTAATCTAATATGAGAGTTTAGCTTACAAGAACATTTGCCATAAGAAGTAGTGGCAACTACTGCTGCTGAAATGCCTGAACTAGGTGGGATTGTACTGAAATCCATAGAAGAGGGGAACAATTTATTTAAGCACATAAGAAACCTTTCTAACTGCACAATGATAAATGGTAGAAGCAGAAAGATTTGATGTGACTTTTAAACCTTAATTCTGCTTTTGTGCCTACCTAATTAAAAAAAAAATATATATTTTTATGGCTGCAGTAACTATTTAGAAAATTCCCTGGAAACATGACTGAAGGGAGTAAGGAGAGAAAATATTTCAAAAGCATGGCCTACACTAAAGCACAAGTTTTTCCACAGTATTCTTGTTACTCCAAGAATATTCTATAGAAGGATATCCATATTCTGGTTCACAGTGTCCAAAATCTAGAGTGAAACACGATTCTCTTACACAATAATTTAAAGAGACAGGGAAGAGCTAAAACAAATTAAATCTGTACGCACTAAAAGAGAGTGAGACAGATTTCTAATCTCCTCAGGTCCCTCTCAAGTCCCACTCATCCTCTGTTCAAAGAGTTCAGCTGGTACTTTTGGAATATCAGTTCACACAGAATCACCAATGACTGGGTGATACTCACATTGCTCATCCTAGGATACTGTTTTCAGCTCCTTCCCTATCTGTCTTGACTGCAAAGACTGTTAAACTGCCACACAGTGACACATCAGAAGGGAAGTGTCATACTGCCACCATTACAGGCACCACAGAATACACAAACTACAGATGACACTTTCCTGGGTCAAAAAGCATTGCCTCCAAATAAAAAAGAAAATATATGAAGTTTACATCATCCAGATAGAAACAGCTATTGGTTCCAGGAGTAAAAAGCAGTTGCTTGAGTACATGACATCATTATACTCATTGAGTGCAAAAGCAGTGGAGTCCATATCAAGGACGTGTGTTTGGGGCTTTCAAAGATGGCTTTTGAAAAAGAAATGGGACAAACATAAGGTGGGTCTTCTTTGAAAAACAATTTAAAATAAATAATACTTATAAAAAAGAAGGAAGTTGTGATTTGGAACATTTCCCTAGAGGCCACAAAATTTCCAAAGCTATGATCAAGACAAGAGGAGAACTTAATTAATAACCTAGATGAAGCACAGGAAAACAAACAAATCTCTTGGAAAATGTCATTTAGAAAATGGGATGATAATAGCAATGAATATAAATTAGCCACTGGAAAGCAAACCACTAATGAGGAAAGTTGAAAGTCATAAGAAGAGTCTCTGACCACTACAATTAATACCAAAGGAAGACACTTTCTATTACACTAATAATGATCAGTATCTTAATTATATTGGGATATTGTTCAATAAGCAAGGGGCAAGTGTTAATAACACAGGCACAGAGATTTTCCATAAATAGTTCTACTATGTACTTTGCTTGTAGAAAGTAAATTATGTGGTTATAATGAACCCATTCTGTTAGTACTGAGACAAAATATTACAATAGAAGCTATTTTAAATTCATTTAATTCAAAAGCAGTTCTAACAGCACATCCAGATAACTCTCAACTAATAGCTAGAGGACAACTGCTGTAGGAGAAGACCGAATTGTTGTGGATTTCCAATGAGACCAAAGACTCATTTCCAATTCTTAATGGTAATTTTCAAAGGAGTAAGCTAAGAAAATAATCTTCTGCCAAGACAGAAAGGGTAAATGGGGCAATACCTGAAGTAATTACAGACTTTGTTATCCTGTGTTGATCCCAATGAAAATAATGGAATAGATGATAGGGGACTCAATTAAAGGACAGCAATACATCGAAGTACTAATCTAAATGCTCTTATAGATAATAGATCTCAATAGAGTTCAATTTTTTATGAGATTATATTTTTGATTGATAAAGGTTAATAGTGTAATACAATACAATTAGATTCCTGTAAGGCACAACTAACTGCACACTGCACAATATCCTAATTAATAAACAAGGACACAAAATCAGCATTGCATACATAAATATTAATGAATTAAAACTGGGCAAGGATAGGTCTTGTTGATCTCACTGGAAAAGACCAGGCTATGGCTGTATTTCCAAGGGCATTGTCACAGAGCAGAGTTGTTGGTGCCTAACTATTTAATATTTTTATAAATCATTTTTTGGAAAGGAATCAAACTGAAACAAAGATAAAAGGAATTGTAAATACCGAGGATAACAGTTGACAGAACAACAAAGATCATGTCATAAATCAGAAAAACTATTCAGGATGCTATGAGCAAATCAAACTTTTTGGACCATCCCAGATAAGCCATATTAGCTTGAGTAAATTACTGCTGCATTTTAGACCATATTTTGGACCAACCACGAGATTAGTTTTACCTTCACATACAAGTGAAATTTAAGCTTTCAGAGGAATTTCTAGCAATCTATAATTTCTAAAATCATCTATTGAAGGCAATGAGGAGAAATAATATCTGAAGTTATCAAACACCTAGAAAGGTACCTGAGTAGCAGCTTACTTTATCTGGAAAATCTGCAAACACACATAAAGATCATTGACTTAAGGATTTCCAGAAAATAAAAATGATGCAGAAATTAAAAAGTAAATTTTACTGTCTAAAATGGCCCCAAATCAAAACCACATGGTAAGAAAATGAGAGCTCAAATAGCTCAGAGAAAAGTTCCATAACATTGCAGATCTTAGGAATTCATCATCACTGATGAGTGTTAATAGAACCAGAAGAGAGAAGTCAGACACATCTTGCTGTTGAAGGAGAGTAACAGCCAGACTCCAAGTCTGCAGAAACTACTTTTGTATTCACAATTGATGAAAGCCCTGAGAAGAGTCTGAAAATGCCCACGTTATTGACAATCAACAGGGCACATCCACCTGAATACTGAAAAGAAAGCATAGCCAGACATACTTGATTTGTATACTAACTCAATGTAGTTACAGAACAAAATGACATAACCTTATTTACACCTAAATATAGGCCTATTCTTCAGGCCTTAAAACTGGAAGAATTATACCCAGGAAGTATGCCACGGATAAACAAAAATCACTTCTCCATCTTACTGCAAGAAGATTCTGACCACAGGGAATTTTTTTCCTTGTATAATGGCATTACAATTACAAAAGCAACAAATATCAAATGAGAGTGGAATACAATGTATTTTCATTATGCCATTAGGACGTGTACTGTGAGCAAGCAGTCTAGTGAACAGCACGAAAGTACAATGATTATAAGAATTAAGTGCATATGCAGTGCACAGATTGTTCCTGGAGACATTTCTTCATTTATTTATTTTGAACTTGAAGCCTTTGTTTCCACAGGAATCAATATTTCCTTGCAAAGATAATGACTACTATAACATGTTAATGAGCTATGTTAACAGGTAATAATGATACTATTATTTTTTGCCACCCCTATATCTGTGAACTAGATGCAACAGGAAGCAAAAAAATACCATTACACTGATATGTTAATTATTAAATCCAGAGTGATTTCCCTACCTAAATATTCTTAAATCTATTTTCACTGATTATATCAAATAAAAAAGTAAAGCATCAGCATCAGCCATTTCTCTTGTAACTATGAAATATCAAAAATATTGTTATACTTCCACAAAGTTTTGCAAGTCCACTTTATGACTTGATTTAAATATTATCGGTAACATGTTGTTAACAACTCTCCTTTATCGAAAACTTATGAAATTTTCCAATGGAAACCTAATTTTTAGTTTTGTGTGGCCTCCACTGAACCAAATATCCAACCAAAAGAGGATAGACACCTCAGGAATAGTGGAAATCTGGCTTTTTTGTATCAGGGGAAAGAGGTAAGCAGTCTCCAGAGAAGGTGATTCAGAATTCCTATGCTTGATGCCTAAAACAGAGATTATAAAAAGTTTCCTATAGTGAATTCATCCAGACTTAATTCTCTGCTGAGACAAATTTTAAACTTCAATAAAGTAAAAGTCAGTTCATCCTCTTTTTTCTTTTTTTTTTCTTTTTTCTTTTTTTTTTCATTCGTAGGTTTCTCATGATTTCAAGTTAATATAAAACTAAAATGTCCATACCATAATCTCTGGTAAGAAACCTAAGAAACCTTGCTAAAGCTTACTTTGAATTTAACTATTCAAACAATTAAAAGTGATGTTGCACAGAGATTAAAAAATGCATGTGGCTCTTGAATTGATGCTTTGGATTTCACAGTCATGAGAATTTTGCAGCAGTCAGACTGAACAATATGACTTGTGTTGTATGCTGTTAGAAACAGCAAGAAAAAAGTATGGGAAACCCGATTTACTTTTGAAGAAAGAGGTGAGCCCTGCTTGAGTCAGGAGCAACATTTATAGCTATTGAAACAACAGTAATCTGTTGGTTAGCTCAACTGCACACCAGCCAACCTGTGCTAACCACATCACTTTTTCTTCCTTGACTAGCAATTTATCATGAGCAGAGAAGCATACATCTCTGGCATAAGACAGGCAGCATAGCAATGACACAGAATATTTGTCTAAGGTGACATCAGATAGCAGCATACCTGCCACTTTAATGGCAGCAGTGAAAATGCACACATTCCAAAGGCAGGGGATTTATCTGCACAAGGCTTACCTGCACAAGAAAGTTCTGCATAGTAACTGCTGTGCCAATGGAAATGGGCTGACTAAGGAGTTAAAGAGCTAAAAGTAGGAACAGAATCTTCACCATTTTGCCTTCTCTGTCAAAGTTTTTTTGTGGCAGGTGAAAAGAGAGGTTCAATTCTGACCCTAATAAATGGTTCAAAGTGAATGCCAGTGCACTGCCAGTCTAAAAACGTGCCAGTGATTCTGCAGACTGAGAACAGGTTGTATAGAGACAGCAGGCTACCTTCCAATCTGTTCATAACAATGTGATATTTGTCTTCTAAAAGGTATTTTCTGCAGGACAGAAAAAGCAGTATTGGCAGATCTTCAATGCATAGGGGAATAATTTGTTCAAAGGTTTGAGGCATTTTGGTTGGTAAGGAACAGAAACATTGATGTGTTCTTCCAAAATAATTAAGCAGGAATGTCTGAAGCACATCAAGCAGTCTGAAACTGAGCCTGAGGTTTCAGGTTTTATGGGTTCATAAAATTCCATCCATGCTCATAATTTTAGAGACTCCAGCTTACTTTGCATGAGCATGATGTAGCCAAAGAACCATATTCCCTCCAAAAATCTGCACCTTCTTTTCTGACAGGACCCAGAAACCTTATTCTTACTTTTATCACATACAAGAGCTATGGAAAAAAATATTGATTTTAAAAGCATTGACATCTTGTGTGCTCTACAGTCATAGTTTCTTCTTAAAACTTATGACTGGAAATACTTTATGCAGCTTGCAACTAACGATTCTGTAAATTACTGTGATGAAAACTAAAAGCAGATTTCAGGATAATATTTTAACAGCTCATTATCATACCAGTTTTGGGTGCCTTTTTAATCATTCAACATTTTGAATGGAAAATTCCATTGCATTATCATAACTGAAATCTAATTTATCATCAGTTACTTTATTTTTTGGATAAATAATTTGATTACTGCACTGTAAATATTTACAGCAGAGATCAGGATACAACTTTCAATGCAGGTAATCTTGAATTTCTCCATGTCTGAATACAAAATAATGAAACAAGTTAAAGCACAAATATACAGATTAAAAGATTATATAAAAGGAAACTGCTATCTTTGTTTAGTATCTTTGCATATTTCTCTGTGTCAAAATATAATTAATTTTTTTTCAAATTCAGGGTGTTACCTGGATGCAGGAAAGTTGCACAGAGATAATGTACTTTTAATGGGACTTGCTGCCTTAGTCTTCATCAGCACTTCCTCCACATCTTGTATCTTTCACATACAAGATTACAGATAGAAAACACATGAGGACCGAACACAGCAAACTGTAGGCAACAAGCAACTGCTGGAGATAAAGAATTTCCTGCATCTAGTCCTGAACTGGGATCCTATTGCACATAAACTGGAGCAGTGACAGTCTACACTATGCTCTTAGATGGGGGCATAACATGACTACTCTCTTCACCAAATCCTATTAAGCATCCTTGATTTTAAAAACAGTATTTCTTGTTCCAAAAAACCAGCACATCAGTGAAGCTCTGCAGGTTATCTCATTTCCATAACTCATTTTCTGTATTTTACTTACAAAAGGCAAAGAAAAGTGAATAGAATAAAATTGCATTTGTTCTACTTAATGACACTTGATACTTGAGTGTTGGAGGGAACCAGTTAGAATGATCTTTAAAGTAGCATTCATAGAATCATAGCATAGAGACTGAAAGAGACTGTAAAGATCATCCAGTTCCAACCCCTAGCTGTGGACAGGGACACCTTTCAAAGCCCCCTCCAGCCTGGCCTTGAACAGTTCCAGGGATGAAGCATCCACAACTTCTCTGGGCAATCTGTTCCTGCATCTCACCACCCTCATCTTCTTGGCAAACCCACACCCACTTTTGGCTTGGTGAGTCATTCAAGATTTCAATGCACCTGGACTTGTCTGGAGCTCAAAACTCAGTGCAATTTTTTTTTTTTCCCTAATACAAAATATTATGAAACCACTACAGCTCCCTTAGGAAAATGTAAATTTCCTATTAAGTTTTACAAGCAATAACATAAGATTTGAAGTTCCCTTATCTTCACCTAGAACTAAGAAAAATTAGAAAATATTCACTTTTTGACACTACATATGCATAGGCACAGATAATGTTCTCCCCATCATGTTGTAGGAGGTCAGGAAAAAAAACAATATATTGCAATCCCAGCACAAAGTGCTAAAAAGAAGAGCTAAAGCACTGTTTAAAAAGAGGTGTCTAGTTTTCAGACAGACTACAAAAGTAACTTTTGAAGATTTAAAAATATTTATGAAACAAACTACAAAAACCATACCCTTTCATCTAGCCTATTCATTTCTTGACTAGTCAAAGTCAAGAAGCGACTTTGACTGGTCAAGAGCAAAGCACACAGACCATCAAGAAGGAAGCTTTGCAGAGTATTAAAGTGTAATAAAAATGGAAAACAATTACCTCATCTGGGATACACTGCATTCTAGTTAGCCTTTATTAATTATTTAACTCTAGAAGCTCTGTGAAATATGTACAAAACTAAAATAAACTTTCATCTGTATTAATTTGTAATTTTTTTTTTAGTACATCAGAATCTGAGCTTTATGGAAAATTATCTCGAATCATTTATTTATCAGTTATGAGTTTTATGCTGAAATCAGGACAAAAGTAGCAGCTTTCAAGCTGAAAGGTTTATATGATTGTTTGAGCTAGTGGTTGCCTTTTTTCTTCACTAATGTTTTAAATACTTATTAGAGAACCAGGTACAAGTAAAGATAAAATAATCTTCATATAATGACTTCTAAAGTGAAGGGCAAAAAGGTACGAAATAAAAGCTTTATGTGGTAAAGTCAGATTAAACTAAAAAATGCAACATCAAATTATGAAACAGTTCCTATGATGTTCTTCTCTAAGAAAGAACTTGGAATTATTATTATTAAAATTATCTTCTGCAATTCAGACTGCAGAAGATAAATTATTCAGCAAAGGAAAAGCTGCCACCTGGCTCCATAAAACAAGCCTTTGACCCCTATAAAATCAAAAGTGAGAAGCTCAGGCTGCTTTTTTACATCTCACAAATTTGGAAGGAAGTGATTTAACATGCTTCTGCCACCAAAAAATTCTTGTGCTATAGATTGCATTAGACAGTGAAGCAACAGGAGCAGACTTGCATACAATCAGGAAATTAAAACACAACTAACAGGTTAAATGACCTCCAGGACGACTTTTCACACATTTTGAAAAGTCCTCTGACTTTTCGGGTAACTTCCTGGTTCATGGCAGTGATGTCATGAACTGACCTCACAATTGCCATGTGTGGCCACAGACTGGGTAGATGTTAGAATGCAAGAGATTAGAATATGTAGCTGAGAGTCAGCTTCATTCCTTGTTTCCCCAAGGAACTGATGAGCAAGTGACAAAAGCCAGCTCACAGAGGGATAATAATTTTAATACCCTGCTATCAAGTTGGGGAACTACTCCTCACAAGTGTGAATAAGGCAGCATACCACCTCCAACTACAAACCAACGTGTTCAGACTTTGCTTCTGGTTTCCTGTCATAACTCTTATTTGGAAGCCATGAGTTATGGCTCCTTTATGACTCTGCTTTCTTGCAATTACACTGATACGTCTCTATTAGCATTGTTAAATATGTGTTATGGACAAATATAACACCGATTAAATTAATATTGGACTAAAAATGGATGTCCACACATTAGTAAGCAAAGAACAGAAATTTGCAGCACTGTTACAGGAAGTCCCCAGCACATAGTGGCATTTATTAAAAGCTTATATCAAGTAAAAAAAAGGGGGGGGAAAAGGAATTAAAGTCTAATTTTATCTACTTGAATAAATTCCTGAATTATAACCTGTACATCTTTCATGTCAGATTAAATCCCTTTAGCTGTTAAATTTATGTTTCCCTATATATCACTTAAACGTATCTATGTATCAGGCCTTACCAATGAGCATGGTTTTGTTGTCTTTTAAATCAATTACATAACAGAAGAAGCTGACAGTTGGGCTCATGTCCCTCATGTGTGACATTGAAAGTGTGTACTGCAAAAGAAAAATCATTCACCAAAAGACAAACACCATACATGGCTAGCAGTCCTGCACAGGGAGCAGGAAAGTTTTGATAAGCCAGTGCAGGAAGCAGAGGCCATTGTGAATGTATACAAGTCCCATGGTTTTTCTCCTTTCTACATGCCAGTGTCAGATCATTGTGCTAACAAAGCACTACACGTTTAGTCTTGTTTTAGTAGGGCTGCCTAAATGGTATTCCTAATAATTGCCAAATTCTGCCAAATAATCCAGCTCACACAATGTACAGCTTAAGTGACCTTCACGCTGGATTTGGACGGGAGCAGATGGTGCCAGTCTGGTGGGAGACAGGAGTGGCACAGGCAAGGCCAATCAGTTACAAAGCCTCCAGGTTCACCTGCCAATGATTTTTAAATGCACTTGAACCAGAAGAGGGGCTCTGTGCCACAGGACCACAGTGTTTGTCATGTAGTGCTGGGATCTGCAAGGGCAGATTTACGTTTTCATGCAACTACGACTTTAGCTAAAATCTCTGCTGCCTTCATTCTGAAATGATATATCGATAAGAAAAATGGCTGTTAGGGAGAAGAAGATTACAGAACAGCCCATCAGAGAGAATTCAGCACATGAGATGACAGAGGCTTGAATTGAAATACATAGTGTCTTATAGCTGGAGCAATAGAGTCTATTTTTCTTGCTTTCTCTTCTTTTCCTCTACTGTACTGAACACCATATTTCTTCTCTGCCTTTGGCACCTTCTATAAATGTAAACCATCCTCTCTATTTCTGAAATGGTATAAGACAGAAAATGAAGAAATATGAAACTAAATTTCCACAGAAAGACATTAAAATTTCTTTGTACTACTTAGGCATTTCTGCTTTAACATCCTATTTGAGTAGCTCATAGACTATGTAAGGTATTTGCAGAACACCAGAGAGGGTGGTGTCATTTTATTCTCAAGGCAGTATTTTTTGTTTCTATTTATGTTCAATTTATTACTATCCTTCTAGCAACCCACGCTTTTAAAGAGGGCACCACAACTCAGAGGAGTCACTCAGGATGGGTGACCTTGGCTGCAAAACAGATGAAAAGTGCTTGTTCATTCAAGGGTTAACACACTCCCCTCAATAAAATTCCTGGTGACACTGCTCAGAGCTAATAAAATTTCCATTTTATTAATAAAATTTCTTCTTGCTTCTAGGACTGGCTCCCTGAATGAGCCAGTTTAGAAAATTGAAGCTTAAGAATGGGATGGGAAAAGGTGGTGGAATGGGATGGCAAAGCCCATAATAATCCTCTAAGCACAGGCCAATGGCCAAAATTCCCAGATATCAAGACCATTGGAGCTTAGCTTCTCTGACTCCTTTGGCCCTCACTGAAAGCTGAAATGCACTTAGCATCTGTCAAAACTAGGTCCCAAGCTTTTTTCCTCCATCATCTGGGATGTCTCTAAACCAAACAAGGACCTTTAATCTTTTATTCAGTTGTTGATTTCTGGGATGTCTGTCACAGATGTATCTCTACCAGCCTTTTTTTATTTGTGTTGGAAAGTTCATTTTTATTTAGTGGCAGGGAAAAAAACAAGATTAAAAAAAATCAAAATGTTATCTAAGTTTCAATGCAATTCCCAGATAGTAGTTAACAGATAAATTATCTTCCCTCCAAACAGCAAGAGCAGCAGAGTTGTTGTAGTCAGTTGCCTGCAGATCTAGAGATTTGATATTGCTTAATTAGCACAGATTGTGTTACCTTGAAGTAGATAAATTTGCTCATGAAAATGTTAAAAATGAGCTGTGTCTCTAGTTATGAGACTATACAATTCCCAGGCCCTTCAGAAATGCTCACCAGTACCCTTTCATCCAACCATGTATCTTTTTGTCAGGTCATCTGGACTGCAGGAAAGCTCCAACTGGAGCTGCTCCATCTTAGATTCCTCCCAAGTACTTTTAAAACTATTTTAGAATTTCAAAACAGACATTTGATTTCTCCTTTCATGTTTTTGCAGAGAAATGCCCTGGAAAGGCTAGTGCTGTTGGCATTGTACTGACAGCAAGAAAAAAAGCCTCATTTCTGTGGCTTTTATTTCATCTGAGGGAGTCGCTTGTCCTGATCATGGTACTACTAAGTTATCCCTGTCAGCAGGCATTTGTCTTTGAGGTTACAGTTTCTTGCAGTTACAGCTTTTTCTGACAGCAATTCTTTGCCTTTGAACAAGACAAGGTAGCATCACGTGATGGTTAGGAGAGAGAATTAGAATAGTCATGTGAGTCAGCAAATACCTTTCTTTCGATCTAGTGACCAGAAAAGAACCATTTGAAAAGATATTCCAAAGGAGAATGAACTTCAGAAGCTAAAATAGCCAACAGAAAGAATTTTTTTTCCAAATGTTAGACACCACCTGCTGACTTCTAACCACTCAGCATTTAGCAGCAGCTACTGGATGACAGCAGACCTGGACACCAACAGTGCTGGGCAGAAGGAAACCCTGCAGCCTTTCTGCCTGGAGGCGAGATGCCTGTCCCCTGTCCCAGCCTGCTGATTTTCTGCAGGAAGACCTTTCCATCTGAAGCCTGGATGCCCTTTCACAAGCAGTCAGCATCAAGTGCAATTATGCCACTTCTTTTTTTACGCACAGGGCCGCACAGAGATAACATTAAGGGAGATGAACGAGGCCTGAACCCAAGAGATATTTCAGTGTCTGTGTGAAATAAGAGCAGTATTTGCTTATAACCCCAAAGGAAGTATTCAGCCTTTGAAAGCACAACATGATGTATCGTCTTTGAAATTCACTAGCTAGACACAAGCACTGGTGAATTATGAAGTATTCAACAAGACAAAAACTTATATCATGGCACTGTGTATTAGTGGTCTTGAGGCTGTGATATATTAATGTAGGCAAACTGACAATAGCTCAGGGAAAGCTCGAGCACATGCAACCCGAGATAAAGAAACAAATGGCAGAGCTCAGCTTAATAACCACAGTGGGTGGCAGGCAGCCAGTACAGTTCATATAAAATCTTCAGAATAACTTCTGTCAGGCTGGAATTGGTCTTAAATACAGCCCAGGTACAGGGTAACACAAAAGATCTCTTCACACAAAAGTTTTACTCCATCACCATTTCTATCAAGGTTATCAATACAACAGGCAGACCAGGAGAGTTAACCTTTTATACTGAGGCTGACCCCAAGAGAACAAGCTACCTTTTTCAACTTACCTCTCCTGTTTCCTTAATCCTTTGTCTCGGGCTGTGATCTTGCAAGATTTCACAAGCTAACTGAGGTTAGCTTGGGTCATTGGTTAGATGTGAAATCCAGGCCAGGACAGTCAGGATCCTTCCCCTGAGCTGCTATTTAAGGTGGGTCTGTAACAAAGTCCTTCAGAACTTCCAAGAACTTGGCATGCTGGGAAGAAGGGCTCTGGTGTGGCTTCATTACCAGGTCAGAGATAAACTGCTATTAGGGCATGAGGCTAAGGACATTGCAGTACTGAAAAAAAATTTTCATCTACTTGAATTCATTAAAATTCTCACAATTCCATGGAAGGGCATTTTTTTAATTATTACACAAAATCTGATCATATGCAATACTATGGAAATCACTGAAGTTTCCCAATTACTTCCCGAAGTGAATGATGAATGTTATAATCCCATTCCCTGATTTATGTACAGAATTATGCATAAGGCAACAATTTACCTTAAAAGGTCCTTCAAGATTATTCTGGATTTATAAGTCTAGATAGGTATAAAATATTTTCAAAAAGTCCAGCTGTCTGATCCTCACCAAAAAGAAAAAAGTAAGTTTTTTATGCAGAAATACTATTGGAATTATATTTAAATCTTATAATTTTAAAGTGACATTGATGATTCTAATTCTACCAAGACAAAAATGCAATGAAGGATAGAAGTAATATCTGGGTAGTTCAAGGGCTTGAATTAAACAATTAATGAGATTGATTGTGACTTATTTTATAGCATCAGAAGAAGTGTAGCTATTTTCCATTTCAGGTGAAGTAGAAATATTTATAATATGTAATAAAAATAAAGTAAGGTTGCAAGTACAGAAAGAAGCCTAGGGGGAAATTATTCAGAAGCACGTGCTGAGAGTTTACCCAATATATTTTGTGCTTTGCTTAAAAGTCTGTAATTGAAACTCATTTACCTTTTAGAGATTATTTGCCTAAAAATTAGAATCAGTGTTAAAAAGCAGTCATCAAGAAACTGATTCTGCATAAGGAAATAGAAATTACCTATTTGAAATACATTTTTGCCATTCTTATAGTCTTATTAACCTCACAGGTTAAGTCTGATAGTATAAGAGAGAAAACCAGAGGCTGAAACAGTGTGAGACATTTTTTGTGGTGTCTGGAAATCAAAAAAAGAGAAACTGAGATACTGCTGGTCAAGACTTGTCTGCCTTTTAGAGGTTAGAAAGTTCAATGGATAAGAAATTTCTTTTAAACAATAGACGATGCCACTGTTTTGGAAATTTGGATGTAGTAAACTGGTTCAAACAAATAGGAAAGATATTTCAGATTCTTCCAGACTTTGAAAGAGCTGCTTTCCTCAAAGGTTTTTGTCTTGTCTGTGTTATCTCATTAAAGAAAAACTAAAATAGCTATAAATAACTGTACATTATGAACTGGTCTGTCCTTTAAATGAGTATCCTACACATGCCAAAAAATTGATTCTTGACACAAGATGCATTCAAACAGGCAACGAAAGGGTCTTCCTTGGAACCACAATTTTAAATAAATGAGAGGCCCATCAGAGAAATAGATTTATTTTTCCTTCCTGACAATCTATTGCATTTTGGGAGTTAAGGCCAAAAGGCAGAGGACACCAAAATGAAGGGCCACCATGGTTTTCCAGTCCTCTTCCTGTTTGTTTGCCTTCCATCCCAGATATAACAGGACAGCATATGAAGCATGTAAAACCTCCAGTTGAAGACATCTCTGTGCTTGAAGCACAACAGACAGTCTAGTGTCTCCTCAGGTCTGACAGCTTCGTTGCAACTCAATCCAAGTGATGTATCTTACAGCTGACAGCATGATAAAGCTGAGGAAAGGCCCTTGCATAGCTAGTGAAAGTGGCTAACAAAGACAAATGGCCCTGGTGGCAGAATTCACCAAGTCTTGCGTTTCCTTAATACCTGCAAGAATCCTCTACAAAGTGGAAGGGATTTTTATTATTGACTCAATAATAATGCATATTCTAATTCATGTCTCTGTGCTGTCACGGGCCTAAAACTGACATGTTTTATTTTAATCCACTGAAGCTCCAGATTTTTATATCTACCAAATCTTGTAGCACAAACAGAACACTGGTGTTACAATAGATAAGTACTGTATTTTCAGAAACAGTTACTTCTGCCCACCACCTTATACATACATTGCCAGTTCCCAGAATAGGAATTCCTTATCTCATTACCATGGTATTACTCTTTTAACTCTATTTAATATGCAGAGAGAATAAGCAGTTGGTTAATATTGCTTTCTTGACAGAATACTGCATCAGAGCAGGTGCAATTGCAGACTTATGAATACAAAGTAGAACAGCAGTAAGTTAGTAAGGATATGTCACTTAAGACTGTCTTTTTTAATTCAACTGCATTACTGAGAATGGGAGTAGAAAATACATTTTACTAGTCTGGTTAATATTTATATCCTACTGTACAGTCCATTGGCATGAAGGGATCTCTGTATTAAATGTACCAGATGTTATGGGAGCAGTGCTGGAAGTTAAACAAATTGAGTCAGAGATCATATCATACACATACTCAGACACACAAAGCTTGGGAAGGTAGAAAATCCAAATATTTCTATCCCAGATGAAACACTGATTATCATCTTTCCTTCATACATCTCTGAGCCTGCTTGGAGATAGGGCTCAATTATCCTGTGATAGGAAGTATGGCTGATGTCCTATTTTCTGCTATGTTGTACCCAGGAGAGATGATTTAGTGAATTCAGTGCCATGTTCATATGTAGATAAGGTCTTCTCTTTCCTATAAAAAGTCTTTACATTTCACAAGCTGACACTGAAATCTTCAAAATTGGTTGTGACTAACATAATGCTTGCAGCAGAAAGCCTAAAACAGCAACTCTGACTCCTTCTCTGGGGCATTAACTTGCATAACCCAGCTGGTGGATTAAATATTAGCATTAGTAACTGCTTGGCTGACAAAAAGGGTGGTAGCTAATTTTGTGAATGACAGTGCTCTATTTCCTTTCCAGTCTTCAGGAAGGAGCTCTGAATGACGAGGCTTTACCATCTTGACCTCTCTTTTTGTCAAGAGTAATGCAGGAGCTGCTGATTTTTTTCTGTTCCTTTTTATGGGTAGTTTAGAAAGTTGCATTTTCTCTTGTTCTGTACCTGAGGGTAGTTCAACCCCTGGTAATGTTACAGATTTTACATCAGGAATAGTGCCAGAGATAAGTAGGGGACAAAAAAAAAAAATTCTATAGCACCCTACTAGTGCCTTCAGGAAAAGAAAGGTAACCCAGAAGACTGTTTGACCATCTACCCATTCTACAAAATGGGGATTACTTTTGTGTTCATCTTTTACACTTGAAAATTTTCCATGAATAGTGTTGTTCTTTAGAGAAAACTTGATCAAAATCTGATAACATAAATACTGTTAATTACCTTGCTCAAGAAATTCCAAGCTCCAGCCATAAAGGGACCACGTTTAACTGTGCTTCATTATTCTTCAGTCCCAACCATTTATATAGACTTTACTCTTTAAAATTTCCTGTACTTACTTTCCTCCACTTATTCCCAAAGCAAAAAAGAAAGGAAAAAAAAAAAAAAAAAGCAAGAAAAGAAAAAAAAATCAATCCATACATTTCAGCTGCAAAGACCCACACCTTTATCCCTATACTCTGGCACATTCTTTCAGAGGCTTAATGAATCTGGGCTGCAAGTTCATACTGCAGTCATGTTACAGACTAACATTTTCTTTAGAGAATGTTTGAAAGCAGAAAAGGGATGAAGGGGTTACTCTTGAATTAGCTTTTAAAAGTTTGACAAAAGCCAAAAGAGTAAAAACCTCCACACTGAACCAAAAGCCATGTATAAAATACGAGCACTAACGACAACAACAAAAAAAGATACCAACACAATAATTTCTGATTAATGGCTTATTGAAGCCAAAGACACAATTTTGTGATTTCTATAGGCTCTGTTTTTAATTTCTACCTTAAAAACAAGTTTAAAGAGAATGAATGCTACTGGCTTTTATATAGAACACTTCCTCTCCAAATTGCTGTATTATTGGTTTCAATTCAGCTCAGCTTGGTAAAGACCTGCCAGCGGAGTACCCTGGACAGGCATCTGTGCACCTTATTTAATAAACCTGAAATTCAGTCAACTTGCTTAAGTAGTAGTGAAGGATATATTGTTTTCATTCAATCCCATGCAAAATTTGACAACTTTGCCTTGATTTGGAGGTCATCTGGAGGTAAAAGTATACAAAACAGAACAGAAGTAGAGAGAAAAATAAACCTTCCTACATATGATGTTGGCATCATTCACAGGTGCTCAACAAAAATAAAAAGAAGACCACAGTTTTGTATTTTTGAGAGACCAGAAAATTTGAATTTGCAGCCAACTTGCTGTTATCAACAGGTGACAAGACCACAACATATGCACTCAGAGCTAGTACAGAATAACAATCTAAAACAAAAAGAAAAACTCAAGGTCACAAGTGAGCAGAGAGGCCCAGAAACCTGATCAGGCCCTTTAAAAGAGGACAACCATCTTTGTCTACAAATTTCCAGTCTAAACTACATCTTTTATCCACGTTCAAAACCTTTAGATGGAAGGCTAACAACTAAAGCAGTGACAGGCTCGTAACTGCAATGATACTACTGGATATAGGATAACAACTATGTTGACTAATCCATCCTAATACCATTAGGTAAATCAACTTCTTTGCTAAGCACACACAAATATCCTGAGTTGAAGGTAGCAATTAAGAGTAGAACATTTTTTTATCCTACATTCCTCACCTTTGGCTACCCAAAAGATATGCAGTGCAAACCTCAGCAATTTATGTCATTCAATTTACCAGTTTCATGTAAAATTTCAGAAATTTTACTACTGTTACGTATCACAAGGCTGAAGGCTGATCTGTGATCATTAGAAAAGGATGATAAAATCATTTCTTGGGACACACTACACAAATCTGATTCATTTTATGTTAGATCAGTCACTCTCAGTTTATAAACCACAGAATCTGAGGACCTCTGTCCACTCTTATAGTGAAAGACAACCAAGAAAAGGAAAATTGCTGTCACTAGGACTGAATTCTCTTTGTAAGGGCTGACAACTGCTTCAAAAAAAATGCCTAAAGGTCTTCAGGTGAAAAGAGACTGACAACAAATGTGTTAGAATTATATTAATATAGGCTTATATAGATATATAATATTGGCTGGTGTTTCATCTCCACTGCTGCTGAAATGCTACACAGCTGGTGACTCTTTTCAAAACTGGCATCCAATTGGAATCAACTTTTTTCCAACAATAACCTTGCAGAGACAGAGAGGAAAAATGAAAGCATTTTTTAAATTTCCAGTTTTCCCAGAGTAATAGATCTCTTTCCACTGAGAATTTCCTTAAGTTTCCACATCTGTTTGGAAATATTTATTACCTGTTAATAATTAAAAAAAAATCCATCCAAAACATCTTGTATTTAGCAAGGTGTTGATGAATCCACGACATGTTTTTAAGGAACCATACCTGGTGTCCTGCTGAACTTTTGCATGGAACAATGGCTTCTACCATCCTGGTACAAAAATTATATTTCCATCAGGTCTGTTCAGAATTAGAGACATGGATGGCTTTAGCATCTCCTAATTGCCTTTGGCATTATATCCAATTTCACTACCACTCTCCACTTTGAAACTGACCAGAATATATTTTTTTTCTCAGCAAATCCAGATATCTTCTACTCTGTGGGAAAATTTAGGTTTTTAAGTGTGTCTATAATATATGCTACATCATACAGATACAAAAACCCTGAACAAAAAAAAATCTGCAACAAGTAAAAAGAAAAGCCGTAGCAGGGGAAGGGAAGGCAAACTGTTTCTTTTCTTGATGTCAAGTCTGAATATTACTGATTCAACTGCTAAACACTTTGATCTTTTCCCAAGGGCATAGCACCTTCTATTTCTTCAAGAAGCTTTTTTGTCTCACTTCCTAAGCCAGAAGTTCACAGTAGGTCATTCTTGTTATCATCCTTCTATGACTTCTCATCACTTTCTGCATCAGGCTCACAAGGCTTATCCCCAGGGCACAAGCTCCAATCTGCTAACATCCAAAGTCTCATTCCCACTTTCTGTGTGTCTTACTTTCCTTCCACAAAATAAGCAGTTCTTCCGTACAATTTTGCCTGGTTTTCTTCATACATTTTTTAATGTCAATTAATTTCTTCTTCTTTCTGTACCATCCTCAAAGTATTTTTCATCAAAGCTTCCAGCAATGTATCTGTAGTAACATTTTACCTGGAGCTGTTGCAGGAACTACCACAGGCTCTAGACACAGTTTGCCATGGCCAGCTAAAAGTAGTATTCTGTGGAAACACACTCTATAGCACATGACAGGGTCTTAAATAAACATGCTTCTAGTTTTATTAACACAGGATTCCAGTCCTGTGACAGAAATAGGACATACAGCAACTCTTAACACTGGTCCTCGGGATTTATAGCAAAGACACTGCACCCTGTGATCTCAGCTCATTCCCTCTCTTTGCAGCATCCTGAAAATAATGGAGCCCTTTCTGGCAAAACAATGAAGTGTTGTGACCACGTGCCCTCTCAAGCAGCTCAAGCAAAGGAAAATATGCACAGCAGACATAGCAGGTTACTTATAAAAATCCCACAGTGCTTTAAGTGTGTCATGGTTATCAGGGATAGACAGTGCAAGAGCAGCTGTGCTGCACCATCCCTCCAGTTCAGGTTGTAAATAACTGGGGACATTCATCAAAGTAGGACCTCTGTGTGATTCTGAATATATTTATGGCATGGTCATGGACAAGCCCATAAAAAAATCTCTAGGTTTTAAGTATCACCTTCAGTTCTTTAGGAAAACCACTGCCAAATGGGATGTGTGCTTCTCTATGACTTGCAGGGTTGATTATTAGCTGCAAGGAGATGTGCCACAATGACTGCCCTTTTCATTGTAAACAAATATTCCCATCCAGGCCCCAAGTAACGCTCCATCTAATCCTATATCCATTCTCCTGCAAAAGTCATTCCCTCATTGTCTTGCTCACGCAGGTGTTTGACATGTTAAGTGATTATGATGGACTCTTCATTACTGACAATTTCTGGGGGTTAGCTGTTCATGGTTGAAGTCTTTTTCTTAGGTATTAGACCCAGCAGATGGACTGCAGATGGCAGATCTGCTGCCCAGAATTTAAAAGTGGCTGTAGAAGAAATTGTAATGCTTGCTTGCAGCAAGGTGGGAGACTGTGAAACTTGAAGCATCAGGAAACAATCTAACAAAAGCTGCAGTGATGAAGAAAATTAAACAAGCTGTGTTTCAGTAGAAATGCAGACTGTTTTACACAGGGAGGGTCACTCAGAATATCCTGTCACTGTTGTTTAAATAAGACAGCATTATATATCATTTATACTACAAAGGCAGTGTGCTTTAATGACTACATCTCATACTTCAGGTATTGCTCTTCCCATAATCAAACAAACAATGTGAAAAGACAGCCACCTGAGACCTAAGCAAAGTCCTGGGAGGCAAGTAAAGAAAGATAGGAAGTATGGAAAACATTGTGAATTTCTGTTTCTAAACTGCATTTCCCTAAAGAGAATATTGCCAAAAAAAAAAAAAAAGAAAAGAAAAAGAAAAAGAAAAAAAAAACCACCTTGTAAGCCAGGATAAATTGGGAGAGAAAAAAGAAAAAAATTTAAAAACCTACAAACAGAACTACCAAACCCCAGTCTGATTCAACCGTGTTGTGAAAGATCTGCATGAGGAATCCTGATCCACTCTGAGAAATAAAGGAAAGCTTTTTGTCAGGAGAGGACTCCTGGTGTTTTCTCTAAACTACTTGCTACAAAACCCCAGAATTTCTCCTCTTATTTCCAGAGTGGAGAACTGTCCTCATCTACACAAATTCTTGAGGGATGTCAGCTTCAGCATGGAAAGAGATTATTTTACTATTTTTTTTATCTTTTCTTTTAGGAATGATCATTCTCTACTGCACAGCCTTGGTTTTGCCACAATTCACTTTGTGCCATGTCAAGCTTTTCATGCCAGGACTCCTTCTAAAAGAGATGGAGGAAATTAGGCCCACAAGAGTTTCAAGTAAAATTCACACCAACAGTGAAATCATGACTTCACATGTGACTATTGAACCCTGCTCTGTACAAAAGCAGTCCTCCTTTCCCATCCCTGCCTTCCCATCCCTTGGTACACATTTTACATAATATTTTCCATTTCCAACCTCCTTCTAATCAGTAATTACCATGTTAGTTGTCTTTAATACAGATTTCCACATATTATAAAAATCCTGTAAACAATGAAAATCCTAGACACTATGAAAACAATTAGGCCACCCATACCAGGTCCATGTGCTTTGGACACAGAGCCACAAATAGTTCATTTTTGTAACCATGCACATTTGAGGTACTCAGGTGGTGCACAAATGTTACTCCTCAATGGTGGAATTGCTAGCAATGTGTCAATTGCCACATAAAAAAAGAAACTTCCCCCCCACCCCCACCCCAATTTGGGAGAGCAGTTGTGCTCTAGCACCTTAATAATGTCACTGAATCTTCCCATTCCTGGTGTCCTTTTCTGTCACACAGTCATCAGAAACAGAACCTTAGACAAAGCAATATTTACATCACCTAGATCTCTCCCTATACAGATGTCAAGCATGTCTTCCACTTTAGAAACCAAGAAGGAAATAGATACAAAATCTGTTTGAGATTTCCAAGAAGGAAATAGATACAAAATCTAATGAGACTCAAAGACAAATTCTGGCCCTTCCCCTGTATTGAACTGTGGTGTTCACTCACAGGAGAAACACAGCACTATGAAAAACCCTGTCTAGCACCACACTTTCAAGATAATAGAAGATTTTCAAATGGCAGCCTACTAATGAATCAAAAGATATAGCTGTCAGCCTCACACATCACTTTTGAACATTCTGATAAGAGTCTATGAGGCATTTCATAAAAACACAGTTGTTTGCATTTACATCTCCTTGGAAAATTCCATTCAGAAACAGCATCTGGTATCTAACTAGGTCTTGTCTTTCATCCAGTTTTCCTGTTGGACCAGGCAAGGGACAGGGAGATTTAACTAGCTGCCTGTGGTCACAGAGGCACCCATCACTCCATTGGGCTAGAAGCCAGAATCCCTGCTCACCTCTGACTTCCTCAGGACTCTGCAAACCTTGACATGCTAAAACACTTACCCATCTGGCTCACAGGCTGGATACAACTTTTCTTTCTCTCTCTCTTCATTCTCAGTCTGTGACAGACGTGAGTCTTTGTTTAAACCAGGTTCTTTTGATAAAGAGAACAATGGCCTTTCCAAAGCTGTACGTTGAAAGCTCAGGAAAACCCACATAAAAGCCAATTAGGGGCCAGATGTTCCTGATACGGATTGCCAGCAAAACCAACCAGAGGCGAAAGGGCTGAACAGTTTCCTAGAACCATGAACCTGAGTGTTAAATCCATAGCTTCAGGCTCCCCACAACCTGGCAAAATAAAAGTGTAAGGGTGAGATCTCTCTCATAGTGAGTGCCACTAATGCATTCTGTCCAAGGCATATTTCTTGTGCGTCCAACAGCTAGGACCATACATGTGCAACACATATCTACAAGTATTTTATGTAGGCATATTTAAAGTACATTCCAGAGTACAACTGTGTATATGGAAAAAGTAAGTAAAGTTCTCATATAATGGAATGCAGCAATTTTACCCTCCAATATGGCCTCTGTACATTAAATCATTAAGCAGTAACCTTATACAGGAACACATAACATAAATGCACATACACTCTTCAACTTTAAACATGTTGTTATGCTTTAATGGGAGCTAATGGGATGATAACCAGGAAATTTTGAGTCTTAAAAATTATTAGAAATGACCTGTTGCTTGGAGATTCATATTTCATTTATTTTCAGTTTTCCCAGCTATAACACAGGGTGGTTTTTTGTATAAACATATGCAAGACCTTCAGTAAACTTTAAAATCCCTATGTACCATTATAGTAAGCTCAAACACAAAGTGTCAAACAGAATGAAAGAAAATCTGCGTTTCTGTGACACCTTTCATACTCCAAGTATCCTAGAGCACTTTAAAATAAATGACTTGGAAACTGGTAGTGCAGTCATGAAGCAGTGCTAGTTCAGACTCAGGCCTAGATGTTGGAGCTTATTTCGGTAAAAGGAAGAAATAAGCTAAACCCACAAGTTTCCTCCTTATTCTTTCCACAGTGTCCATTAGCTATTTAGATCTCACTTACAGTGAGTGTAAGCAAGAGTTCAGCCTGGAATTTTATGTCGCCAATTACTCATTGCTGGTTTTAAAACTCCTTTAAAGCATGTGCCCAGAAATGCTCACAGGCATTTCTGTACATGCAAATGTTTAAAAAACAAATCAGTGCAAACATTTTCACACCTCAATTTCCGCTGAAGGACCAGAAAATTTGCTGTCCTTGTCAACAGCATAATCCTCACATAGGGAAAAAGATTACAAGATTCTGTTTATCCCCATTAAAACTGTCTACTCTCTGCATGTGCAGCTACTGGAAATCCCATTTCAATTCAAAAATCACCAAACTCTGGGTGATTTTTTTAGATGGGTGACTCATATTTCTTCTGCCTTCTGTGTTAGCCTAGATTAAGAAATACTTACATCAACACTTTTGCCTTCAAGAATTATTTGCAAAACCCAGTAAATCCACAGGCATTACCAGTTCTAGACCCTGGGTATTTTGCTAAATAGTTTTCCATATCTGCTGAAAACCCAGTGCTTTTATTTGTAGGCCAGAGTTCTCAGTTTGTTTAAATACCCATTTCCAAACAACTGTCACAGAAAAGAGAGCAGAAGCAGCAGAAAACTAAACCTAGATGAATTTCAGAAAGTTGCAAATTTTCCCATTAATAATTAACAGAAGATGAAGGGCAAGAGAAAAACACAGTAGCTTCCTCTTCACCTTCCTCCAGAACATCGAATTCCATCTCTGTCAATGCTCATAAGGCTTGTCTATTTTTTCCCCTTTTTTTAGAATTAATATCCTTTATTAGACTAAGCAACGCTGATTAAAAAAAAAAAAAAAAAAGAAAAGAGGATTTTAAAATGTCTCCTGGGACCAAAACACCAGGACAACTGTCAAAGCATACACTGGACTTCTATTTAAGTCAGCAGCAGGCAGATGGTGGTAAGCAAAAATGGTGGAGGTCACACTGCAGAAAAAGTAACACGGGAAATAAGAAAGTTTTTTTAACCAGTCTAACTTCACTAACTTTGAACCAAAATTCCTAAGGTATCATCAAAGCAAATGAGAGGTGTATAAATCAACAGGTACAGGTAACCAGGTTGACCACCAAAACATAGCTGAAATGCAGAGTACATTTATGTCATTACCTCACTAGCAATGCCAGGTGGCAGAGCCACATGGGGACACAGGCTTTGTTAGGCTCAGCTCATCTCAGGAGGCAGAGCTGCACTGGGACACAGGCTTTGTTAGGTTCAGCTCACCCAGCAGACAGTGGGGGCCAGGGTCCAATGCCTTCTCCAACACATCAAAGGGCTTCACACATGCAGTTTTATCTCAAGGCTGTGCCTTTATGACCTCAAGCATGTCTGTGAGAGTGTGTTATGCCTACACAGGAATTCTACTTCTCAAAACAGGCACTAAGCAAAATAAATGGAGTTTTCCCATACCAACACTTTTAGCATTCTAAACTGCAAGGTCGCTTTAAACAAAAACTATTCTCTTCTTGCCAAATCTACTTTTACCTCTTTCCTCTCAACAGGAAGGAATAGGCAGGGAGACAGTCAGATGACATGAGTAATATCTGAGGACCAGAGAAGTAGGCTGAGTTTATCTTTCCTTTCATCACAGTGATAAAGATCACTGGTCTGTCTAGGGAGTTGTAGAAGATAACAAAGTTTTTTCAGCAGAGCCACCAACACAGCAGAGTGGCAAGCACAGCACCTGACCTCAACACATGCTAGGAAGATGTTACTCATTCGTTTACAAGTCATGTTCTGCTGCAATTCAGGTGGGAAATAGGAGTAATCAAGAGAGCAGTCAAATGAGGGCCAGTAGGATGCAAGCAGAAAAACCATGTGCTAAGAAGCTGAAGAATGGGGGATGTAGTGTCTGCCCCCTCTTTGCCACACACCTGCCTTTTCTTTCTGCTGGGGGGCTGCTGTAGCCAGAACTATGCTGACTCCTCTGTGACCTTCTGCAAAGCAGCACTCTGAAGAATCCAGAATGATCAATGGTGAAAAAAAACCCCAAACCTTTACTTCCAGTCTTTATTTTTATCCACGCTTGTGCCCTTCACCCAAACACTGTGTGAATAACAAAAGCTGAGGAGTCAAGCTAAATGGCAGGTTGCTGTCTGTCTGAAATGTGGAAGAACTGTTCATCACCTTGCCAAAAGGATAAGAAAAAATCTTTGAATAATTCATTGAAAGGTTTGACCAACTGAACAGTGTCCCTGCACTCTCTTGTCCCCTGACCACATATGAATAAGGGAAAAGAGTTCTCTGTGAGATTTCTTCTCACACTCTGTCAGCAGCATGCCCTGCCTGCAAGCTGAATTAACTTGACTGTAGTAATATTGTTCTGCTGAGACAAGAACAATGATCAGCACAACAGCACTGTTAAAAATGTTATAGGCTTCATAAAAACAATCACATCAGCTATAAAACAGTAGGTGATCATGACTGCTGCACTGCTCTCATCATAACTTAGCTTGACTTGCCTAGATGGAGAAACAAATTATAGACGATTTCTCTTCCTTTCCTCCATTACTGTGCAAAGTGATACAATGTCCCCATTCCCTGCTAGACCTCTGTCACTATAAAGATAGAACAATGATTTTTAAAATACAGAAGATGAGACTTGGGGTTGAAAACTGTCTGGAGAGTGTTACAAGGTCTGCTAAAAGACAGATCTAAGCAAATTGTTAAGGCCCAGGAGAACCAACAGTGGCACTCTGTATAGCTCAGCTGTAAGTCACGAATGGATTAAGCAGCTCCACTCTTAAAACTCATAATTTGCATTTCTTTTCCAGGTAAGGACCCTCTGCAAATTTAGTGATAGTTCAGGATCAGGTCCTAAGCACATGTTCTCTAAAGGGCTTATAGTAATCTATAAACATAACCTTAATTCTCTCTCATGCCATGCACCCGTTTGCACTGCGTAAGGCAAACAATACTGATAAGATCCATTATTCAAGTAAGACTTTACTTGACTTAGGTCAGAAATTTGAATGAGAGTGTTGCTCAGACAACAGAGGCAATCTTCAGTTCAGAGTGATGCAGGATTCTTCAGAAAGGTCTGTTTCAGTGGTGAGGATTTGTCTGCCACTGTGAGGGCTGTGCAAATTACCAATATTCCCAAAGACTGTCCAGCTGCAAAAGAGACACAGTTAAGCAACACACTTTAGCGTATATCCTCAGACTTTGCTCATGATTTTGTTTCCTTTTTTAAAATTTGAAGTCCAGATAAAAAAATCAGTATATTAACTGATGGAACAGTCCAAGAGGTCCAAAACTGAATGTTCTAATTTGGACAAACTATGTAAAAGGCAAATGAAGTACACAGAAATATTTAAAAAGGAAGAGCAAGAAAAGGCTTTTTTTTTCCACCCACAGTGAAAAAGGATTTGGTTCATTTTTTTCTCCTGTCTGAGGAGACTTGAGTAAAAGTTCCTGCTGATGCAAATGTGAGTTAGTTAGCACAGAGAAGGAATGAGGAAGCAAGGAAGTGAAGTAAGCCTTGGTCCTCCATTCTTGGTTCTACTTCATGCGTGTAATTTAATACTGATTGGAGTAGCAGTGACTATACAGTATCCCCAGTCTCACTCACCCTGAGCTTTATTTCTCTCCTAATTTAAGCAACTTTATAATGAATGGGCTATTCCCTTTAAACTACTAAGAATATTCATGCAGTTCTTCCATTTCCTACACTTGACTTTGTGACTTTTGAGTTGATTCAAACCCTAAATATTAAAGCTTTATCAATCTCACACTTGAGAAGCATATCAAATTCAGAAGAAAACAAAGATATGACATATAAGAGAAGATAAAAATAACCAGAAATGGAAAATTTATATGATTATCTGTGGCAGAGAGAGAAACACAACCTAAGGACAAGACAGCATTCGGAAGAGCTTTGTGCCTTACAGATAGGCTAGGCTCTTTATGCTCCTTAAATTCTCAACATTTAAATTAAAGCACTATTATTATAGTAAAAGATAATCATAAAAGTGTCAGATAGAGGGAAATGACAAACAGCAAGTTTTAAAGCTTTCTATATTCCATAGGCAATAATTCAGAAACTAAGACTCACATTTCGTGAATATAGGGACTTTCAAACCAAAACTTTATCTTGTTGGGAAATAGTGAGTCACGATTTTGAATGACAGCAAGCTGCAGTGTCTGTCTCCGATGGTTCACAAGGCAGCAAATCTCAGACCTGTCACTGATCCAGATGCAAGCATTTTCAGTTCTGGGCCCTTGGGAGGGAAAACTGGATTTGCAGACATCCCTGAGAATGATGCTATAGAACAAACCACATCAAACTGAAATTCTACACTGAGACAAGCACAAGAAACATTTTTTTTTTTGTGGTCTGGTGTTTTAACCATGATTTATTACAATGATGTCTACTTGAGAGAGACTTATCTCTGATGGAGATCAATTAGTAAAGAGGTTTATAAGTTTAATTGGATGGCATAGATATCATAAAGACATATATGAGTGGCTATTATGCTATATACTGTTATAACAATGATTTTTCAATCATTATCTCTGCACTTAGAAACATTAAAATATTAAACGTACTGTTAAGCAATTACAAGATTTTAGGAAAAAGGGCTCAGCACTATTTATCATCTGCTACTGCATACAGGCTGAAGGTTTACATCCTCAGTGTAAAATGTTACAATGTGATTTGAAAGATCCCTCCACTTGCAAAACTGAAGGCAGAGCCTCCACAAGAGGAAGTGTTCTAGCATGAATTGCTGTATTCTTGTACAGGATTAGTCCTTTTTTAATAGTGATTTCACAGTTTGCTGCCCCTGCATTGATTCTCCCTAAATTCATCCTGATTGTCTGAATGTAAAAACCTGCTACACCACACCACAGCCTTTCTGTCAGTGGTAGACAATACACAGGCAGGCTTTGCAAAAGATGCAGTAGCAGAGGGTAAACTGAGGGGTAGGAGAGCAGATTGAAGTAGTTCAAAGCTGCAGGATGTGCTTTCAGCCAGCTCAGCACACCCCAGGCCTCTGGAACACAGATTACTGCTACGTGACTGCGAACTTCAAAACCAACATTAACTAAAAAGCACAACTTAGCTTGCAATGTGGCCTCACCAGAGAGAAGGCAAGTGTGGGCTGCCTGGGCAAGTGGAGGGCAAGCATCCCTTCCCTCTGCTCAGCACTGGTGAGGACACACCTGGAATAGTGTTCAGTTCTTCCCACTACAAGAGAGACATGGCCATATTGGATAGAGTCCATCAAAGGGCCACAACAGTATGAAGGGACTGTGGCAACTCTCTGATAAGGGAAGGCTGAGAAAGATGGGGCTTTCAGCCTGGAGAAGAGAAGGCTCAGGAGGATCAAATTGTATAAGTACCTGAAAGGGGGGGTGCAGAGAATACACCTTTTACACCGAAAAGAGTCTAAAGATGGACCAGGCTCTTCTCAGAAGTAACCAGTGACAAGACAAAAAGCAACAGTCACATACTGAACCAGGCTGTGTTTCAGCACAAACTGAAATGCTGAAACATAATGTGAATATCAGGAAATACTTCTCATCTGGGAGAATGACTAACACCAGCACAAGTTTCCCATGGAAGTTTTGAAGTCTTTGCATTTGGAGATATTTAATACAAAAAAAGGGTACAGCTGAAGGACATCCATAGTGACTGTGGAAGCTTTTCTTTCTATGCCCAGTTTAGCAGTAAACCAGTAGCAGATGCTGTGAGTTAGTGTCAAATACAAGTTGCAGTCCTGTCACAGTGAAATTCATCTGATTTAATTTTAAACTTTCATCCCTGAAAAGGCCAAGCAGTGAGGTGCCTACCTACCCACACATCCTGGGTACTTTCTCCACCACACCACAGAACAGTTGTGACACACACAAACCCAACTCTCTGCTGCAAACATGCTCACAGTGGGTCTGGAAGCAGGCTGGGTGTAACTGTACTTGGCACTCCTATAGCTTGCTCTGCAAACTGCAGACAAGGATTTAAAGCTGGGTGACAGATGTCCCGTGTCCTGCTGTTACAAAGACAACCAAAGCTCCTGAGGTTAAGAAAGTAAGCACTTTTTTACTTGACCTAAAATCTGTGCAGATTTAATCTAAAAAATTCAGCTCTGATTAAGAATTTCCTTCTCCTCTTTTCCCCCCATCTGGCTGTTTATTGCTGATCCTCCTTCCAGCTGAGAACAGTAACTGGCACATCACCACCCACAGAGACTCTCTAATGATCCAGGGGAAAGTTAATCACACTGTACCATCACATAAATCACAGCAGTTGGTCTGTGACTTACTCAGCCCGATTGAGGGCCAGTTCTTGAACTCCCAAATCAACCTTTCTTCTTTCTTTTTCTTTTTTGGCAATAGGACTATTTTCATTCTGTCATTTCACCTATTGAGTCAGTCTGAAGCATCATAATGGCCCATAAAACTACCATCTGGGATATAAAATGTCAGGTTTGTGCACAGGAACGAGATCTGCTGCCTTTTCTAGCCTCCCCTGCTATGATGTGCTCTGCTTAGCCTAGGGCACTTCAGAGGGAGATCGCATATGTAGACAGACAGCACCCTAGAGGGTTAAAGCCTCTGCTGGTTTTTTTCCCTGTCAATATTTCAATGCAACAAAGATTAATGTATTTCTGGGAAAAATTCCTATTCAATGCACACACAAGGACACGCAAACACACATACACAGTTCCTAGTAACGTCCACTCTGTTTATGTATCTATGTTGTCGTGTCACAATACACAATAAATATAAAAGGAAAACAGACAATCCAACAGCAGCAGCTAAGCAGAAAGGCTATTTCTTCCCTTTTCCCAGGAGACATTGTAAACACTTAGCTGAGCTGAATCAGAGAAGAAAAGGTACCCAGAGCCTGATAGGTCCTGCACCTCAAAAGCATCCATCCTTTTGAGCACCCACAACCCCTAACCATACTGAGAACAGGATTCAGTTCCACTTGCAATAAGGAAATAAACACATTACCTCAACAGAAAGAAAGCATACAATATGAAATGACAGAAAAAAAATCCTCTCCCACAGAAATCTTTCTGTGGAATCAGACACTATATGAGGTTTATGGTATTTTATCTGACAATAAAACAAAGCCAGCTTTGCAGAGCTTGCTGTGGCTCAACTCCTCCCTTTCCTCCTAGTTTTGACTTTAGACAAATGGCTGAAAACCTGGATAAATTCAACCAATTCTGACTAAAATCACTAAAATTAGTTATCAGCTACGAAATCAGTATTTAAATTATTTCAAAAATCCTTGCTTATCAAAACATTATATGCATGGTTCAATAACCACGATAAAATATTTAAAAGATGCACTAAAACAAACATGTGACTCATTTTACTCCCTGGCCAGAGGACACAGCAAACAGCATATCAATTTGTCTGAGGTTATAAGATTGGCTTCTGCAAGATCAATCTTCCAGATTTCAGTACATTTGAGGTCTAATATTTGCAGATTTGCAAGGCTAAGCCACAATGAGTCCTTCAGTAAAAGTTATTTTCTCTTTTCATGTAAAATGAAATCCCAGTGTGACTGTCTACTAGGACAGCCATCTGAAGGAAAGATAAAATTCAGAAAATAAGTTTTTGCACTGAATATACCCACTGAGGCATCATTTAACTTTGCTTGTGATCTTGATTTATACATAGCTTTCCCAGTTGGATGGCTGAGGCATAGAGTAGTAGAGTGATATCTCTCAAGATTACCAAGAAGAACCTGAAATCGCTTTCCTTAGCTCCATCACGAACTTTGTGACTCTGATATGGGAGGCATCAGAGCCCCATCTTAAATTTGTGGGAGAATAACAATTCAAAACCCAAAATTCTGAGAGCAACAGATGCAAAATACTAAAATTCCCCCTCATAAAAAACCACTGTAATACATAAGCAGTCTGATGTCAAGACTTCAAAACAAACAAACAAAAATAGTTACCAACTGCCAACTTTAATTGAACAACATCTAGTTAATATCTCATTTTTTCCTTCAAAAGACACAAAATTCTAATTTATTCCTGGTGCAGCATGTCATGGATCACTGCTGAATTTTAAGACACAATATGGGTCAGTACTGGCCTTAAGAGGAAGGTGATGTCAGTAGAGCTCTATTGTTACTGAAATTATGGTCAAAGAGTAACATAACAGAGGTCTGTGTAACTGAGTTATGGTCAAATGAGACAGAGGCAAAGCACACTGAGTTAGGTGGCACCTCAGGTGACAACAGTCAATACATTTGGAAAAAAACTGCAGACACATTTTTGGGTTCAGTGTGTAAGAAATAAGCAAGTTCGGGTGAAGCTGGCAGACATGCAGATTCTCTCACAGGAACGTGAAAAGCAGGCAGCGTCCTGCTGCAGACCAGCACTGACACTGGTCCTGGCACAAGAGCCTCTGGACACACCTGGCACACAGCTGTCACAGGTGTGTTTAACACCCAGGGGTTTGGAGAGAGCACCATGGCAGCTACAGCTCACCAAGGGGCTCCTCTGAAAGAACAAGCACAGTCAGGAGCTGCTGGAATTCCCCCTGCTGAGATGCCACCACATTTTAGCGCTTGTTCTCAATTGTCCTTGCTCAGCCATGGGATGCACTGATTTGATTCTGCTGAGGTAACTCCTTCCAAAAATTGTCAGAGAGTAAAAGCATTTTTCTATCTCTTTGGTGCTTGATAGAGAACAGGCCACTTATTGAGTGCAGCTGAGGGAGCTGGGTCAGCCAAAAGATGCCCAACAGGAGGGATGATCTGTGGGGATCTGTGTTTTCACCTTTTCATAGGCTTCAAGATGAACCAAAGCTATGATTTCTTTATCATCATATCATGCTTTCATGCAGTTTGAGACACATGGGATATAACAAAGTAAACTACAAAGCACAATTCTAGCCTAAATTAAAAAAAAAAAAAAAAAGTAGAAAATAGTAGCTTTACTGCAGGTTATGACCTAACACATTCTGGACGCTAGAGCTGGGGATTCAACAATCACATCAAAATCCTATTTTCATCATCCTGGATTTAATGTTGGCCTTAAAATACTGTCTGCCTGTGAGCCAGCAGATTATTGTTATTGCAAATCAGGTGTGGGTTTATTTTATTTCTCTTGTTAGTTTTGTTGTTTGGTTCTTTTTCAAATACAGAAGCAATCTGAATGATTTGCATCTTCATCAACTCTGGGCATTCTCAATAGTCTCTTCTGGATATAATGTTTGGAAAATTCAAAATGATTTCCTATCTCCTATTCACCCGTGTTCAGTCAGAAGGGAGGGAAATAAGTCCCCTTATGACAGCAATGTGAATCTGGAACTGAAGACTATTCTCTCTCACTTTTATTTAGCCTGCTGGCTCTTTTACTGGTAGCCACAGTGAACCAGTCCCCTTACAATATGCTCTTAAAATTAACCAAGTTATCAGTAATATCAACCCTATGTAATCACAAAAATTCTTTGATT
The DNA here is from genome assembly GCA_034509185.1 of Euphonia xanthogaster. NCBI lineage: Eukaryota > Metazoa > Chordata > Aves > Passeriformes > Fringillidae > Euphonia > Euphonia xanthogaster. The sequence goes on along the minus strand of JAYDZK010000113.1, from coordinate 37,251,304 downwards.
TGAAGCAACTTCTAGCATTTGCTTCATTTCTAACACTGATGACATTGGATAGTGAGATGCTCTGCTTCAGCGTACCCATGAAATTACGTATTCCTTACTTTCCTCCTGTGTACAAGATAAAGATATGTTATAACATTCTGCTGTGTTGAGAAGCTGTGGATTGTCCAACAATAGAGGTCCTTAAGAAAAGGCTGAAGAAAGATTTATTAGGAATGATATGGAGACAGAAAGACTCAATCTCAAAGAAACATTTTGGATTTGATTTTGCTGGCTCTGGCCTATTAAGTCAGTGTCATATAAAATGTAATGTCTTCCTTCTTTAACAGTTGTAATAATAATTAGGACAAAATCTAATTCACAAGCTGGAGTTAAAAGGAATTAGCTAACAATGTATGATTAAACAATAGTAACCAAGGTCACTGCATGACTAAATATTCGGTAATCAGTGATTAGATTTTGCTGGTTGATCTTTTAAAGGACCTGACTGGAGATGACCTCTTTCTTTCAGATTAAATGTCTGCTCAGGCTGAGTTATTATTGATCAAGAAGCTGACCTTACTGCCAGCACTGCCATTCCACATTAGTGATCTCTTTGCATATGGCGTGCACGTAGTTGCTGGAAAACTTCAAAGAGATTCGATCAAGTTGATGATTGCTTGGTTAATTAAGAAGGTGCCATATTTTGGTATTCCAGGCTGGTTGCTCTCTGCATTCTTAGAGAAATCACTCCTAGCATTCAATTAAAAAAAGCAGGCAAAGAAAAAAGATCCATAAAGCTTGCATTCTACAGGACAAATCTTGCCCTGTCAAGGGGAATGAAGGAGTTTTTTTCCCCCCTCATAAGTGGAGGACAGGCGTAGCAAAAAAGAGGAATTTTTCCTCTCTGTGTCCTTCATGGTAAGCTTAAGACACAGAGTGGGAGAAGGTGCTCCACAAAGCATCAAACACAAGAACGACACAATGGAGGCTTTCAGCAATCTCAGAGGCCCAAATGCTTCTCTCCAGACAGTTCCTATGATCAAGTGATAATGGGCAAGAACTTGTCTTTAGGACGTAAGGTCATATATCCATCTCACATCAATTAATTATCCATCAGTTATACTCCTTTTTGGCTGCATGCTGCCATAAAGCCATTAATATTAGTCACCATCCCCACCCAAGAAAATGTTGCTTTAACTCTTTTTCTCAAAGTTAAACGAGCAATTCTTTCTTGGCAAAAACATGCAGTCACGCACCAGCAATATAGTCCTGAGATGATAGCATCCTCAGAAGCAAGTGGTCTTGCCTCCATGTCAAATGTCACATTCTTAGGAACAAAATCTTGCCTTGGTCTGTCTTCAAGTGGTAGGAAATTCTCTTTCCAAAAGTCAACAAGGTTATTAGGGTTTAAGGAACACTTGGGCAGGGGGAGCCTTGGTGGGGGGGGAAACAACCAAAAAATCCCCAACACCAAAAGCATGGGGCCATACAAAATCTCAACTAATTCTACAGATGCAGGCAGCTTCATGAAAAACTTCTACAGATGCAGACAGCTTCAACTCTAAACCCACACAGAAGACCATTCAGGTTGAGAAATTTCACAAATCACTCCCAGATACTCTCTACTTTTAGGTAGAGAATTATTAAGAGACCCTTCCATTAGTTTTGTCTTCTGCAGTGCATGCTGCTTCTGGAAATGCGGGAAAGCATCTGCAGAGCACCTCCTCTGTTCTCCTTCTGTGCAGAGGCCTTGGCTATGCCCCACCCAACTCTGGTCCTGAGCCAGCACTGCTTCCCTGGGCCTTCACTAGACATAATAAGGATGAGGACACCATGGCACAGTGTATTTTTTCTCTGGATAATTCCAGACATGGTGACAATGTCATTAACTTTTGCCTCCCCATCATTTAGTTGCAACAATTCCTAAATCAAAGTTTAGGAACATTAATGCACCCCATTACAAATAAAGATGGAAACTGTGAAATGAAGTTGCTGTTTCCCAGGCCAAAGCAACATGGTTTACAGGTGCCATCCTTGGAAGGAAATGATCATGAAAAATAATACGAACTTGAGCATAGTCCAGGGAAGGTATTAATCTGAATTCTATCACCACACAATGGGCCGTGTGTTTACATCTGTAAAAATATTTACTCTTGTTAAACAAAGGCTGAGTTTACAAGCACAATAAACAAAGCTGTTCATTCAACAGACCTGCTCTGAAAATCAAGACCCTAATTCTCCAGCACTCCTAATCTAGCACTTATCTAGTTACCTAGATGACACACTTACACATTGGCCCTAATTGCAAATTACAGTACTAATAAATATTGTTCACCACTAGACTCTTCCTGTGCCTTAAAACAAATAAATTTTCTTTAATCAAAAATTGGGATCCTTCTACAGTCTGCTGTTGCATTTGTTCTCATAAAATAAGGTAGGCTTAAATCAAATGGAAATAAATTTCCAAGCAAGTATCAAGTTCAAATTCCTAATTAAATTTTCAAATTCATAATTTTACAAATAATATTTGAATTTAGTCTCAGATGTAGACAATCACTCTACAGAAGCACTAGAAGGAATAAAAGCTGAGTTCTCAACTTATAAGTTTATTTTGTATTCAAAGAGTCACTGTAGGTAAATTCTTAAAATTAGAGAAATTTAGGTGTGGGAAGTTTTTGTTCCTAAATCCTTTTTAAATTGTTAGAGAGAAGAGAATAACATTTTTGAGAGTAACAGAAGTGTTTGAAGTAACTCCAATATTTATAGACTGCTGTGTTTAAAAAATTTAGCAAATTCCCAACAGAGGCATTGTTTAAAAAAAAATCATAGAACAAATGTTAAAGTTCAATATTCACATAATCCTTTTTTGTGGAAGACAAACCAGAAACCCCTTCATTGAAATCTTTGATAAATGAAGACTTGTTCTTAAGTGAGAAAAATGTCTTGGGTTAAAAATATTACCTGCATCTGCAATTCTATGTCTACCATATATGTCCTCTCTGCATATCTGAGCACACAACAGAAGGGTAAAAATCTATACATTGTGCATAAAGTGGATTTATCACATCTGTTCAGACACAGGGGACCAAGGGGAAGGTGTTACAGAGAATTTCTATTGCGTGTTTTCTTTCAGATCCTGTGTTTGCGGTGGGGACTGGCTGCTGCCTCCTGCTCATCCTGAAGCCACCAGACCTGGTGCCACAGTGCCTGACCCCCACAGGTCACAAGGGTCCCATGAGAGCTGGCACCTCATCTACATGTCTTGTACCACTTTCCCTTTCATTTAGCTCCACGGGAAGCCAAGAAGGACAGGGAATGGGTTTTATTCACAGCCTAAACACAGAGAGCAGCTATTCAGAGCTAAGTGCACCTCAGAATAAGATTCCCAAACACTTGCAAGGCAAAAGTACATGGCAAACAGCAGGAAAGTCTTAATAAAATACTGTGTTCAAATAGGAAGTAAAATCAAACCTTCCCACCCCTCTCCCCCTCCCCAAAAAAATCAGGATGTAAAATTTTGGGCAACTTTCTGTTCAACACTAGTTTTATTACCTAAGACACAGCTCTGGCTGGTAACTCCTGTCAGATACACATTCTTTAAAGAACAAAAAGCTGCTTAAAAATAATAAAGTTGGCTTGGGGAGAAGTATTGATTTGAGTATTTGATTCTTGTGGGAACAACCTGGGTTCAATCTATCAATGCTATGGTATAGATATTTTTAATGACTTTACTTAGATATGATAACACAGAACATATTGCTTTTAAAGTTATACTTCTGTGGGAAGTGCAAAATGTCTAACATAAAAGAAAACAAGTACACAACATTCCCTTGAATAATTTTCAACCCTGTGAAGCAGAAATCTTCCTCCAAATTCAATGTCATAATCAGACTGCAGAGGGCATTTAGGGAATTACATCCAAACCTAAAAGCAAAGGTTTACCCAAAGTAAGGGGTTAAATGTGAGAAGTCTGAAGAGACAGATGCTGATCTGAATAAGTCACTGAATAAATATGAGGCAAGCTGGAACTCTCTGTTGACCTCCTAAGTGGTGGGGATTGGGAAAGAAAACAACAGGAAGAAATTCAAATAAAATTAACTGCTATAAAATAGTAAAATTATTCAGAAGGTGTGGAGGAATGCTAATGCTTCCAAATGCATTCACCTTTCAATGGTGCCCTTGAACAAGTAAGGAAAGGTAATGCACCACACAGACAAGCATCTGGAGTCTGCCTCTCCAAACAGCCCCTGTCTGCTTATCCCACCCTAGCTGGAATCAATTCTCATGATCTTTTTTGCAGTGAATTGCCAATACCAAAAGCACCCAATGACATAAAAGGCACAGCACTCTCACCTATGGCATGCCCTTGGGATTGAGACAGAGTCCTGGAGAGGAGACCCTGCAAAGCTTCAGACAACCCTAGAACAAAGAGCAGGAAAGCAACCCAAATGGAAAATTAGGAAAGTTCTGTAGATCAGGGCACCGGGAAATTCATCTGCCTTTCTTTGCTAACCCACAAAAAACCCCACAAGGGCTCAGCCCTCCTGAGCTCTTGGGAATCAGCCCTATTTCAGTGAGATGTTCTAATCCCAGCTTTGAGACGCTTCTTGAGAGTCACCCATCACAGCTCATGTTTTTAAGCTTGGACACCGTCAGGGGTTGTGTAAAAGGATGTTTTCAGTCCCACCTGGATTAAAGGGTAGCTCAGGGCATCAAACACTTAACAAACAGGACCAGGGTTAGGTATTCACCTGCTGAGCAACAGCACAACAGCTTTTGTGGCAAAGGCAGGTGATAAGTGAAAGCATGCCACAGATGGGACCTGAATCATGTGCCAGCTGAGGCACATACCCTGTGGGGTCAGGCACACATGTGTCTGTGGGACAGACAACAAGGGACGAAAGGGAAAAAAACCTGACTTACAGACACGTTCTCTGAAGCTGTACAATGAGTTCCACAACCACTGCCTCTGAAGGCATGGGTAGAGAATTTTTTTTTTCACTGCCAGCTTAAGAGCCTCACAAAGATACCTGTAAGTGCTCTAGTTAACTCACAGCCATTCCAATATCAATACCCCACGGGGTATGATGAAAACCAGGCTTACCTTCACTTCCCCTCTCGTGTTTCCTTTCCTTACTCAAACTTGCATTCACTATAGGAGGAGAGGTAGAGAAGCCACAGCTGAATAGAAGACTGACTTATTTTCTTGGGGACCTAGAAATTCATCACGGCCCATCAGTAAAGATGTTTTCCAGTCACATTATCCTTCAGTTTCTGGTATCATCCAAGACCCTATCAGGATCTTTAAGGGTGCTCTGTCTTTTCTCTTCTTGCATTTTACCTCAGCTTTTTTTTTCAGTTCTGCAATAAAGTGATGCCTGTATTGATTCATGATAGAAGAAAAGATTTAACTCTTTTCTTTATGAATTCCATTATCAATTTCCACTTAAATAATCTAAACTAAGACAGCAAAGTGGCCAAATGCTGTTTAAGGACAAGTGTGTTTTATGAGCAAGGAGTACAGGTAAGAAAGACCTACATAAGAGGGTTTATAAAAACTAGGTTCCTCTACCAGAATAGAATACAAGAAATAGACAGGTTTCTAGCTAAACAAGCAAATACAGAGAGGGAAAAGAGTGTAGAATAAAATCAAGATCATAGACTCATGGAATAACAGAACAGTGTGGGTTGGAAGGACCTTTAAAGATCACCTAGTCTGACTCCCACTTTGAGGTGCAGGGACATCTTCAACTAGGTCAGGTTATGCAGAACCCTGTCCAAACCGACCTTGAATGTTTTCAGGGATGGGGCATCCACTTCTCTGGGAAACCTGTTCCACTGTTTTATTAGCCCCATTGTAAAAAGTTTCTTCCTCATATCTCATCTAAAGCAAACCCTCTTTCAAAGGTTTAAAGCCATTGCCTCTTGTCATATCACAACAGCTAACACCTTTGCCCTCATCTTTCTCATAAGCCTTTTTCTGTACCTGAAATAAAGTCTCCCCGGAGCCACCGCTTCCCCGGGCTAAACTCTCAGCCTTTGCTTCTAGGAGAGGCGCTCCAGCCCTGTGACCAGAGCTTCAGGGCTCTCCTCTGCACTCGCTCCAGCATGTCCCTCCTGTGCTGGGACCCCAGAGCCAGATGCTGCAGGTGGGGTGTCACCAGAGGGGAGCAGAGGGGCAGCACCCCCTCCCTGACCCGGCTGGACTCGCTGCTTTGGCTGCAGCCCGGCGTGCAAGTGTCTGTCTGGGCCGTGAGCGCACACTGCTGCCTCACGGGCACCTTCCCACGCACCGGCACCTTCCCGGCCCTTCTCGGCAGCGCCGCTCTCGCTCCCGCTCTCCATCCCTTTACCCCCAACCTGTGTCCATACCGGGGGCTCCCCGAGCCCCTGCAGCGCAGCACCTCGGCGGCTGCAGGTGGCGGCTGGCCGGAGCTGAGCCCCGGCCCGGCTCGGTCGCTGCGGGGGCCGCGGCCGCGGCCTGAGCGCCCCGCCCGGCC
>JAYDZK010000113.1:37205126-37244344 GCA_034509185.1 Euphonia xanthogaster | reverse complement strand
TTTTGTTTCTTTTTTTTTGGTGAAACTTCCCTGGTGTGTATGTGTGTATATTTAAGTCCTTGACAATTTTGGACTCCACTGGAGCAGCAAGGAAGCTAAAGTCAAATTAATCAGAATAGATTACCTAGATGAGACAGTCATTGCTGCTGAGCAAACCTTTAGGGAGAAAAGTTGTCCTTGAGAAATATTTTATGAAGCTGCTGCTAAGAAAGGGGCTAAATCTATGAATATAGCAGCCACAGAGAGCTCCAGGGTCCCCATTGGCTCAGTCTGTTAAGCAGAGAGAGAAGCAAGGGGGGGAAGGGAGAAAGCAAGAGGCTGACAGGGAGAATTCCATTATACACAGCAACTCAAAACACCTCTAAACCCAGAGAAATCTAGGAGTCTGTCCCACTGAGTACAAGAATCACAAACAGTGCTTTGCCCCAAGGTATCCCTTGAGCTAGTCAAAGCATTTAGAGCCCTTGGGTAGGTATCAAGGAAGAAGAAAGGAACTTCCTTCCTAATCATATTCTGAAGCACTGGTTTGTCTTGGGGCTCTGCCTCTATTCCATAGCCAGAAATAGCAGTAGAGGTGTTTTTCAGGTCAGAATCCAGCCTGGTGACACTCACTCCTCCCATTCTGACTGCAACTTTTGCTCAAAGTGAGTTCAGTGTGGGAGGACTCTTGTGCCATCCTTAATTCACATCAGATTCAGCTCACCTGCATTAGAGGCAGCCTGAGGGACCACGGTAAAGTTAGACCAGGATATCAAGAATCCCCCATCTTTCAGTCTCCCCCTGTAAAGCATACAATTTTTTTTTCCCATTTACTTTTAACATTTCTAGGAAACATAAGTGATGCAATGCTTCATACAACATGCACCTGCAAATTTGACACGCAGGAATGATTTGTCTGGAAAGCTTGGAATTCAGTAAATGAAGAACAAGAAACTTGGCCATACCAAAGATCCAGCTGGCCCAATAACCTGTCTCCAGCTGATCAGCAGCAAAGTCAAGGGAAGAGGACAAGAAGAGTATAAGTTTGAAGTGACAACCCTTCAGACTGCACCCTCACACCCAGTTTTTTGTAGATCGGGGACCTCATGAAATGAAGGAAACACAGCCATGCATGGGGATATCTATTTTGTTGTTTTCTTACTCCCATGTGCTTGCACATTTACTTTAGGCACCCATAGGAATTTTCATGTTTTGCAACACCCTATGGCAAAGAGTTCCATCACTTTATTGCCTATTTTTCTGTTGCCACTTACAATGTTATAGACATCTATCTTCTCTCTTATCTCCCTTTCTATACTGAAGTCTTCTCCTTTTACACTTTACTTATTTTCAATCATCCAGCCAAGTAACTGAAACAATACCACACAACTTAGCAACCTAAACACACACCTGTACTAAAAAGTACTTATTTAAAGGCAGGTCTGGGGGTAAAAATGTTTTTCAGGTGTTTCTGAAGTGGAATATGGTTCAAGCAAACAGTGCTGAATAACAGTAGGTTACAGGCATTTGTTTTTCTTTGAGCAAATTAGTCACAAGAACTAAACACTTTATTACAAAGAGTTCCCCTGGTCATAGTAGTAAAATATAAAATACTAGGGGAAAAAAGGAGGCACTTTATGATTGGGAGATGGTTTGGTAACCTGTCATTTAAGCAGCCAGTTTCCTCTCAGACTGTTATTACATTTTGCACTCTAACAGTAACAATAATAGTCTTTCTCAGGGGCATTTTTCAGCCCTCCTCTCATGTAAAACAAATTATATCCTCAGGGGAATATTATTTTTATATCACCACTATGGGTTTTAATAACTCGATAGCTCCCTGCAGAAACGTGTCCTCACCTCCATGAGTGCCGTGACAAAGGTGGCAGCGCTGAGTCAGCCCTGCTGGGGGCTCACTCGGAGTAGAGGGTGAGCACCACCAACTCCTGCTGAAGCCAGTCAGGCACTGCCCCAGGAGTCCTTGAGGACAGCGTGAGGAGTGCCCTCAGAGGTGACTGAGATGTTCAAGAAGAGCTGTACTACTGCTGGGCTCACTGAATGCTGTAGGGTACAAGCCTCCCTCTGATCCAAGCCATGCACTGAACTCTGCCTGCTCCCTAACAGGAATTGTATGTCCAGTGATTAGGACAATGGCAAACTTAATGGCATATTTGATTGGCTATACTCATCTCTAAACTCATTTTTCCTATGACTCAGTGAAAGTAACACCAAAAAAAGAAACCTCCTGCTCACCTTGAAAAGCACTGGGACAAGTTGACATCACAGAAAGCCTGTCTGTCATTGTATTCTTTGCTCCCTTACTGCTTTATCACTTCCAAAGGATAGTGTGGGGATGTATGTAGCTTATTTTTCAGTAGCTGATTAATTTAGTAATGAGAACCATGCACATTTTTATCTGATTAAGTCAAACCCACTTAACAGAATTTTTCCCATTCAATGTAAGTCTTCTGGCAGATAATACTTTCATCTCAGTACCTTCATCATTGCTCTCTAAGTAAGCAGAATGTGTGTGACTATACAAGTTTGGTTGTGGAGGGTTTTTTTGGAGGCTATGCTAATACTGTCAGACCGAAGCAGAGAGAGGTTCAGCTGATAATTGGGACCATATATATTACCAAACATAGCTTGCTAGGAATTTTCTAACCCAAATAAATATACTGACTGAGGACAGTGTGAACAGTGAAATATATGGATATGTTCACCCTGAGCCAGTACAATAATGTCTTGTACTGTCAGAGGTATCATCCCACAGCAGCAGCAGAAAAACAAAGCCTTGACGACCAGTATCATGAAATGTTATCACAAGTCTTTCTGTGAGGATAAGTGATTCTCAAAGTGAATTCAAGCCAAATTTTCTCCTATGCAATTTCACTGTGTTTTCCCTTCATCTAGCAGCATTGTGTAGTGAGAAACAGCACCTTCCATATGCCCACTCTGTGGGCTGTGCAGCAGTGCTGGACTGTATGCTGCCCCTCAGCTATCCCCCAGGCTGCAGGACTTCAAGGAGGATTTTCCACTGCTATTTCAGTGAAGTTATTCCCACATATGGTTTTTAAAGCACTGTGAGGTCCTAAGGGAGGAAAGGTGCTATATAAATGCAAATTGTTGCTGTTGTTATGCATGAACCATGGCCAGGTTTTAAACTAGACTGACTATGAAAAATGTCATTTATTCTGACCTTTCCTGATGAGAACCACTGTGAATAGAAAATCTCTAAACTTTTCGGACAAAAAGACAAACTCCACTTTAAATTCTCTGGGAGGTAATAGCAATACCCAAAGTGAGCAAATGAGTTAAGGGAATAAGAAAATAATGCTCCCTGACTTAAGCAATACTGATAAGAAACCACCCTTCAGGCCAAGGCATTTGGGCTCTAATTTTGACCCTGTACTAGACTCTAGGACAACTGGGAGGAAATCTGTTCACTGTTCTGTGCTTCTGTTCCTAACTCTCCTCCTCCCTCACCCACCATCTGTTTTGTCTATCCATATGGTACATGTCTATCTACATTGCAAATTATCTCTAAGCTCACTGTTTATATAGTGCTTACCCAAAACCTCCTCCTCACAATTTCCAAGTGTACAAAGCCAGCTAAGTAGCTGCAACCCTGTCAGGTGCCCAGGCAAATGTAAGTAATTGGATGGTATGAATGGGAAAAGTGAAAAGCAGGGCCATGGCTCTCCAGTACACCACCTTCTTCCTCACAAGTAAATATTTAGATGCTTTACAGCACTATTTGGGAAGTGTGAGCTAGCTCAGAGTTAATTAGCTGGGGCAGAGCATTGCATTAATGTAGTTACAGTGCCTCAGGTGTAAGCTAGATTGTGCAGAACCAGACTGGAATCACAGCATGACTGCACTGGGCTTTAAAGAGTTATTCTCAGTGTTCACTAAGGAAAAAAAAAAAAAGATGCAGAACAAAGAAACTGAGGAAGAAGTTCAACATCTTCTTTCCTTAATAATCTTGAAAGGGTCTTCCATCAGTCCTAAAAGTTGACAGCCTTTAACATGCCCTCTCCACTGGATACTTACTGCTCCCCGCTCTGTTGTCCAGACACACATGGAGTAGCCTGTTGAGCCATCTGCTGTTGGAGGAAGTTGAATATGTTTGTCAAGAGACACCAGAGTAATTGCGTCATACCTGTTTGCCAACTATTACCTGACCTCTCTCCAGGACAGATCTTCTAACAGAAGTCACATCTTTAGCCGGACATGATAGCTGTAAACACCAAGGCAAAGTGCTAACAGTCACAGCTGGTAAGAAAAGGATCAGAGATGTCTTTCATACAGTTTTACTATTGAAAGTAAATTTTCCTGTATTAATGCAGAAGATACTACCATTTTCTTAATTGATATTTCATTTTAAAATATTAAATATTAATTAAGAAAAGGATGACTAAGAGGTTAATGTAAGGAGTTAAGAAAATGGATTTCCACCTTTTTTTTTTTTAAATATGGGAAGGTGCAAACTTTCTAAATTTTCTAAGGGCCAGCTTCAGCCCAACCTAATTTCATGGGTAGTAACCATTGTAAAGCCAGCAAGAAGACTACATCAAAGCAGATGTTGGTTCATTTTGGTCCAGAGTAAGAAGGAAGTTCCTATTCAACCAAGCAACCTATCTCACTGCATTGATTCTGCCTTTTCTGGACAACTCTTCCACAAGAAATTATGAAGTATGAAATTAATCTTGGGAAGACTCTAGAAACTTGTCACTCCATACTGGGCATTAATCCCTCTCATTCACAGGTCTATTCTTGATATTGCCACAAACTGTCTCTCAGTGTCCCAGACTTGCACAAAAATAACAGAGACCAAACATATTGCAATCTAGTGAAACACCCAGTTTAAAATTAGGCTGGGGGCTTGTTTGGGGGGATTTTGCTTGTTTGCTTGTTTCTCTCCCTAACAAAAAATTTCACCTCTTTGGGTGCTCTGTAAGTGCTTCCTCACATACAGTGGTGAGTACTCTCTGACTAAATCTAAGAATTATCTACAATCATGGGACCCTGTGTGGTAAAATTACTTTCATTGGAAACTCAGAGGCATCAAGAATAATACAATGAGAACATTCTAAACAGAAACCATATCAATCAGAATCATAACTTTTTGCAAAGTAACATAGAAAAGATACTTATTCTGGTCTCCAACCTTAGAGATAACCAACTACTCTGTCTAAAATGGAAAGAAGTTGGGCTCCAGAACCTATCTGGAAAAACTACATCCACCTTTATATGATTACCAATTAAATGAAAACCTCATGTAATTAAAAGAAAAAAAGGATTTTAATCAGAAAAGTTAGAGATAAGGTTAAGCAAAAGAGAGCATTTTGAGGAAATTTGCATTTCAGACTGTCAGCCCATCTGTAGGCCCTTAGATTTCAAAGTGAAGAATTTGTCTTCCTGCATGTGACATTAAAGGTGTATTAATCACAGCTTATTGCCATCACGATTCTGAAGACATAGGCACAGTTTATATTGCCTTGAATGGGATGTGCAGAAGAGATTGTTAGAAGTAAACCATTGAATATCTCCTGTTTCCCTTTCTACTTCCACAAAAGTATTCTTTTTATTTAGGTTTCTATTAGAAAAAAAAAGTTTTCATCTGGTCTAGGACAAAAATGCTTCTTGTATTATTTCACAGAATATGTGTTCTTCATTTCCTTTACTGGCATAATATGGAAGATAAATGTGTAAATTATTCAATGTATAAATATGTAACCAATGCTTCCATGTGCTGACTGCATATACCAGAAGCTAGAGTTTAGCAAAACTTCCCCAATGGTTGTTAATTTAAAACAGTTTCAGTTTGAGAGTCTCCAGTTCTGAATTCTAAAGCCTAAGAAAAAGGAGGATATTTCTATACCTCCTTGTTGCATCAACTTTTATTAATCTAAATAGTGCTACTTTTTATTTATTTATTTATTTGGTAGTTTGGGATCAAATGTAACTCTGTTATATTGTTAGAGAGAATCCCAACAGCCAAAAGAAGGATTTACCTCTCCAGGCATACATGTGACCAGCTACTGAAACTCAGCTGGTGCTTGGATACTGGGTAAGAATGACTTCTATGTCTGTGCCTTCAAGCTCCTGCCTTCTTTATTCACTTGCCTGTATCTTCCTCATCTTTCACAAATAATTGCTTAATTATTTTCACATACACAGAACTTCCTCCCTTTTTTACGTACATGAAGCTTACCATGTGTGCCTTAAGCCAATGCCTGTCCTTTCAGCAGAGACAGATCCAGAAACAATACTGCATGACAATGTTTACTGCAGCATGTACGTGACCCACACAGAATCAGGGACACACTGTGCCAGATCCTCTCCAAACAGCAGAAGATCGCCTCAGGTTTGAACTACATTAAGGGGTGACCAAACACCACTTTAGGCTTTAGGCTTCTGAACACAGAGGAATAAAAACGACTTGCTGAAAAATTAAGGACTAAGGTGCAGAATCAAGGATAAAAACAGGTCTGCAGAACCCTAATCCTAATGCTTAAGGATGACCTATTTTCCATAGTGGAGAGGCTCATGACAAATAGGATTTGTACTTCTGCTATACAGGGCACAGCCTGTGCTGTTAGTCCTCCAATTATATGCTGCTTCACAATTCAGAAGGTGGGCAGGTTGAAAATATGTCATTTATTCCTTTATGAGAAGGATTCTGACATCCTATGAAAATATCCTTCAATCCATGCTATAAAGTTCATGGGAACATATGCTGCAAAAACATGTAGTTATTTAACATCTGAAACAACTGAGAAATGTGTTGGCATTTTCCTTCAACTGAGTATCTTTCCCTTTTTCACTCACGGTTAGCGAACAGTTTTTGGGAGTTGATGAAACCATTGCATGAGCACTATGTAATTTCTGGAACCTGTTTGTAAAAGCCGATTTTATGACATAATGTAAATTACTTACATCTTACTCCCCTTTCTCTAAATAACCTTTTCAGTGCATCCCCTTTACCATCCCACACTCTCTTCTAATAAAATGCATTTGCAGAGAATGAAGATTTTGCAGCCCAGAACACTGGGTCTTTTTGCTCCAGATCTGAGAAAACTTGTCATCTCTTTAAAATTGCTAGCAACAGCATCCATTCATGTGTTAAGAGAAAAATAATGGGTTTCTTCCTCTCTAGATATCATACTTTACAAGTTATTCCATACATCAGGTTGTGGAAATGCATTCGTGTCCTTAAAAGATTTATGTGTTTGTGGCAAGAAGAGTAAAAATTATGTATTTGTATATTTTATTATTCTTGCTGCATAATCCTAGCTGAAAGATGCTGGCTTTTACCATGGTCTGTAACACTGTATATGACTGATACACCCCAGCATGGCAAAGATTGATCACAGATATTCAACTGCATGACCTAAGGACTTGCTTTACATGTTTTATTTAGGGTATGGAACACATGGAGCCACAGCTGGCATTGCTGAAGCACCACAATACTTTATGTTGTTTGACCTATAAAAGAATCCTTGCACAGAGGAAGTAGGGAAGAGCAAAAATAACTATGTGAATGCTTGCTGAAAATTATAATATTCAAGACATAAGGAACATAAGAAAGAAAGGAGCTGAAGTGAAGAATCAAGCTTCAATATCTGGTATATGAAATGGGTCAGGATGTTGATGTCAGTCCAACAGCTCCAACCCAAATGAAGGAGGTAGCAGTGTTTGTATTTTCAAAATCTTCTTCATCCAAGATTTTTGGTTGGGTTTTTTGAGCCAGAAATCAAAGGTCCTTTCATAGTACACAGTTTGTATTTCATAGCTGAAAGAGTTCTGCCTCCTAAACTAGACCACTCTTGTCTACATCAACCCCTCATTTGTACTTGCCTCTTTTATCTTTAAGCAGAATGAGCCAGCCTATGCCATACTAGTAATAAGCGTTGGGATGGCAGCATAATTCATACAATGTCTTACTTTACTGATTTTGGCAAATGTCTTCCTATTCTTTTTTGAGATGAGTCCTTAGCAGGCTGAAGAAATAACCAGAGAAGGAGTTGAGATCTATATGTATTCCTTGTCATCACTTTACATCTGCTGCAGAATTAACCAAAATAGTTTAGGTGCCACATAACAGCCTTATTGTCACAGACCACCTTCCCTCACACTAAATTTGACATCTAAATCTATAGAGCTATATCATGGCACAGGGGCATTACTATCTAGAAAACATCCCAGAAATTAATTTAATTGCATTCATGTTCATAAACACCAGGAGAAGCAGGTGGCTTTGTTTTAAATCACTGTTTTTATTTGCACTCAGCTAAAAAACAAAATATATATTTCAAAAATTCATTTTATGTGGTATAAAAATTATTCATAAATGAAAATGGTGAAGAATGTTTTCATGTAACGAGTGCAAGTGTATGTGGTCTAATACACAGTAACAATTTCTACTGCTGATTTGGAAGTGAACAAGTCTGTCCATTAATCTATCAAAACCAGAGTTTATGGAAGATGTTCTGTGTCTGGGCTAGATCTCTCACAGCAAATTAGGGCAGAACTGCAGGATGCACTGAAGAATAAAGCAACACTGCACAGCAAGAGCAGCCATGAAAACCTCTTTTCCAGAATATCTAAAGGGAAACTTCCTTGTAGACATGCACCTTTGCCATAGTCCAGCTTCCCAAAGTCATAATAAAACCCTCTATGTGTTGTTTAGCCAATAAATATTTTTCAGATAATAAAAATCTTACTTGTGAATCACTTCAAATATTTTTTACTTGTATTTTATAACTATGACTTTACATTATTTTTATATAATCTACTTGTTATATACGCTAAAATCTAGGACACAATTTTTCTCCCACAGGGCTAAAAGTGCACCTGACAGGACCATGATCTGATATTGTAAACTATGACTGACTATAACTGTGTAAGATCAAGTGCTGTCACTTGCTGAGCATCCTTATCTCCTTAGAGATGAAACTGGTCCAAGGGTTTATACAAAGAATCACACTGTAAGGCACAGAAACACTGTTATGCCTCTTATCCAAGTGTTGGAGGCTTTCCTGCTGATAGGAACAGTAGGGATGAGAAAAGTGGGAAATTAAGGCAGCTGCACAGTTCTGTTGCTTTTCTATGACTCTTCACATGGGAATGAGCTGGAGAAAATCTATATGGCAGCATTAGGAATGCAGGAATTGTTACCTTCAGAGCAGGAAAGTGTGATTTCAGGTGTACACACAGCAAGAAACGTGACTGAAAGTCCCCTTGCCTCTCAATGAAGACTGCTCCTGATCATCAGTGAGACAGCTTGTCAGCATAAATTTATAAAAACCTTTGTAACTATATAGAAGTTAATATTCTTAGGTCATCTTTAGTGGGGGGAAAAAAAGAACCAAACAAAACCCAGGCTGCCTAACTTGGTTTTAAGACACAGTTTCTTTTGCTACATTTAAACAGAAAAGGTCCAAATTTAATTTTTGACAAGTTCTTACTTGACATTTTATATCACTCATGTCTGTCACATTGTATTTTCTAATGCAAAGTGACATGGGCAGCACTAAGTCAGAGTCACCTGTCACACAGTTGTGTCTGCAAGAAGAATTTCTAAGAGCTGGAATTTACTTAATTTCAGAGGTGAAGTAAGGGTGCCTTACAATGAACTTTTCCTTTTCTTTCCAGAAAGCAGATGATATAGTGGAGAACACCTTTCTGATCCCCTGCGGTTTTATTCCCTGGCATAGGAAATAAATTATTGCTATAAATGGCAAAGAGGATACTGGCTCTTCTCTCCGTTTAATAGTTTTGGTTTTAGCGAGCATCGTAATCATTAATAATCTACTTGATTAAGATTAAACTAAACTATGCCAGATGTTAAAACAAAATGTTAAAAATGTTGAAAAGCCAACAGCTGAAATGGGAATAGACCAGTATAAATTATCCTTCTAGTACCTAAGAGAGGCAGTCACAGAGAGGATGTAAGCACTCTCTCCCAAAGGAAGGAAAGTGACAGAGCAAAAAGCAACATGCAGAACCTGGGGTATTACATAAAGTTATTTACTGTGAGAGCAGTTAAACATTGGAAGAGGTTTCCAGAGAAGTGGTGGGATCTTTGCTGGAGGTATTAAAGACTTGGCTGGACAGGGCCCTGTTTAACCCAGTCCAATGGCCTGCTTTCAGCTAGAGCTTGTACCAGATATCTCCAGAGAGCCTTTCCAACCTAAAGGTTTTCCACCACTCCAAGATTCTAAACAATTACTTCCAGAGGAAAATTTTGTTTAAAAGCGAACAAAAAAAAATCACTGTATGCTACTATCTTAATGTGGTCTTTTTTCAAATATAGGACAGCAATGTATACTAGCATATCTCAGACACCTTTAAAAATAAAGATGAAGCTCAAAAGTCACACTTTGTTGTGAGCTGAGGCAAAAACTATCATTTACTAATTGTCTGTATGGCACTTGTACATTGCTGTTGAAATGTGTATAGCTATGGGCACTGTAACAAAACATTTTGTAAAGCCTCCAAGGCACTTAATGCACTTGGTAAGAGCACAACTATTTTTTCCACAAATACCTTGCATATTAGCCCTTAACCTTATCTACAAATAAAACCTGGTAATGAACCAAAACCCAAAGGACAACTTAAAAACATAGCAGAGAAAAGAGAAAGAGATTGAAGCTTGTGTTCAATTAATCCAGCCTTTTCTGATGCTTTCTGATCTGCTTACTGACACTTAGCTAAAAACCAAAACACTTGGTATTCAGTTGTAGACCCACATAATGAGAAGCTTAAAAATATTTCTTTGTCATAAAAAATAATTAATTAATTAGTAGAAACCAGGGACATCGGATGAGATTGCAGCAATAAAACTGCTTAAGATTTTCTGGAAAGGAATTTTTAATATAGAATGGGACCAGTTTACTGGCAGGGCTGTCAGGAAATGGCCTGTTTTGTATACCAGAGCAACTGGATTTCTTTAGTAACTAATTTATTTCCCCAAAGTGCTCATTCAGTTGACATTATTGATAGAAATGCTTATAAACTAGCAAATGCTCCCAGTTAAGTTAAAAAAAAAATAGAAAATACATCTATCCATTTCTATCCCCTTCTTTTTGCCCTTGTACTTTCTGGGAGATCCTGTAGTTCAGTTTTCTGAATAACTATTTCTTGAGAGATGAAACAAAATTCTCTTTTTCCAGCTGCCCATATCATATCAGGTATCTTAATCAAGACTCTCGTATTTACCACAGGAATGCCCTAATTACCAGACCATTAGAACAGCCTATCCCAGGATATCCATTCTCTCCTTTTGTGTTACACTTAATATTATATGCAAATGGGACAGCAATGCTCCTGTCTTCACTGAAGGATTATACTACCCACCATCCCCACTCTCCCTGATACTGCTAGTACTCAATTATTTATGTCCCAAAGAAGTTTAAGAATCAATCCAAAGTGACAGACATAACCAATTCTTTCTCTCTTTTCTGAATCTCTCATTTATTTCTGCATGTGTTTCAAAAGTAAGACCATCTAAATGCAGAGCAGAGCAGAACACTCAGAAAAGGGGTCATAAGATAATTTTATTCCTAAACAGGCCAGTTCAAGATCTGCATATTTTTGTGTTGATCAAATTTACATCAAATGATCTGCTGTGGTTTTAATTTTGTTTCTGGTGGAAACCTGGTATTTGCTAGCTCCTAACCTGTAAGAAAGACCCCAAGCAGACTATGGATAAATACCTAGTTGTGTCCTTTCTGGGTCAAAGTCCCACCTGGCTGTTTAGAAGTTCAAGGATGTTTCTTAAGGAAACACCAGATCAGACAACCATATCTATTTTGTTTCAGGTTTTAGGAAAACTCTTCTGTTTTTCCAAAACAGAAGTCAAAATTTGGAAAATTTTGTCTGCACCAGACCCACAAGACAGAACAATCTCAGGCATAAAGAAGGAGTTTTCTTGGAGTAATCAGTAGTTCCTAAAAAGCAAAATTGGTTGACTTCAACAACCTTGGTTCAAACAATTTCTTACATTTTTTATTTACAATTACATTTACAATTTCCTACTTTTCATTTTAAACATATTGAGGAAGTTACGATCATAGGATCCAAGCTTGCTAATGAAATCTAGCAGGCCTTCCACAGGTTCTCCAGGAGATTTTTTCATCATTCTCCTCAAATACTTATTTTTCTTTCAGGAAAAAAAAAAAGAATATACCCCTTTTGCTTTTTATAGTTTTTCAGGTAGGATGTATGTTTCTTTCATTCCTTTAATATTCTTTTAGGTTCCTCTTGCTCACTCTTACCCATCTCTAATTCAACAGTCTCATTACTGAATGATTTGATCCCTTTTTATTTTTTTTTTTACCATATTTTTTGTGGTTATGTTAAAGACAATTCTCTGAAAAAATAACAAGATTTCTTGTTATTTTATTTCTATGTAAGCAAACATACACCACTTAAAGTTAGGGGGGAATTGGTGGGGATTTTTGCAGAGGGTGAGGTGATTCCGCCCTAACTCTCAAGAAGTAAATAAGAATCCCATTCAGGATGTTGGATTAGTCATTGGCTATTTCCCTGACTATAAGTCTTTCTTTGAACAATTGCACTACAAAATTAACAGGCTGAATAACCATGCTGTTGAATTAATTAACATGTTACATTTATTAAACATATTGTTACAAATGTGTATAAATAGAGCAATTCAAGTGTTCAAAGAGAATTTAAAGGAAAGGAAATTTCAATTAGTTCCTGAAGTTACAGGAGAAAAAGCTGAGCTATTTCCATACCAGAATCACATTATCCTTTCTATAAGATGAACAGACACATAACATAATTTAAAGAACAGCTGAGATTTAAGGACATCACAGGAAATTTCTTCAACAGTTTTGCAAAGAAGATATTAAGATGAAGAAATCAATGTACTTTCAGCAAATTTCCAGATGACACCAAGTTGAGTGGTGCAGTTGGAACACCTGAAGGCTAGGAAGCCATCCAGAGGGACCTGGACAAGATCAAGAAGTGGAACCATGGGAATCTCATGCATTTCAACAAGACCAAATGCAAATGCTGCACCTGGGTCAGAACAACTTATGGTATCAACACAGGCTGGGGGATGAACAGATCAGAAGCAGCCCTGGAGAGAAGGATTTGGGGGTGCTGGTGGGTGAGAGGCTGGACATGACCCAGCACTCACAGCACAGAAATCCAAACTTGTCCTGGGCTGCATCAAAAGGAGAGTGGCCAGCAGGGCAAGGGAGAGATTCTGCTCCTGTGCTCTGCTCTGCTCTGCTCTGCTCTGCTCTGCTCTGCTCTGCTCTGGTGACACCTCACCTGCAGTCCTGCATCCAGCTCTGGTATCCCCAGCACAGGAAGGACAGGAACCTGTAGGAGCAAGTCCAGAGGAGGGCCACCAAAACTGCTTAGAGGAGTGGAGCACCTCTTCTACAAGGGAATTCTGAGAGAATTAGGATTGTTCAGCCTGGAGAAGAGAATGCTCCTGGGTGGCCTGATTGCAGCCTTCCAATACCTAAAGGAAGCCCACAAGAGAGATGGAGAGTAACTTTTTACAAGAACCTGTAGTGACAGGAAACTAGGGAGTACTTTCAAACTGAAAGGGGATAGGTTTAGATTTGATATTTGGAAGAAATTCTTTACTGTGAAGGTTGCCCAGAGAAGTTGTGGATGCACGATGCCTGAAAGTGCTTAAGGACAGTCCTGTTTAAGGACAGTACCTCAAATCCATGAAAATCCAGGAAAGTTGTAAACCAGATTCCTGTGGCAGTATTACAGATTTCTCATGATGGAAATACCAAATACCATAGCTTGCTTTAAACTTGCACAATAGAAACACACTATGGGTCCTTCCACATTACTGTATGTGGTTGTTTAGTGTAATGACCTTTAAATTTTATTCAGATAAAGGTAAGCCAGAACAGCACCTGAGCTCTCTAAACCTTTAAATTCTCCAGTGAAATTATGGGTCTATGCCACTCAACAAAAGCATTTGCATTAATCAGTCCTAGGCACCACTTTTAATCAATGAATATCATAGGCTTTCTACAAGTCAGTGGAGACAGAAAAGCTCCTACAAGGGGAGAAACCCACTACATCCAAAATGAACTCACAATTTGAATTGCCCTTTTGTACAATGCTGTGATCATCCTTTTTTCCAGATGCAGAGAGCAAAAAGGAAGAGCAGTGAGGTATCTGTCCTGGATGTCATTTTCCAGCAGTGATACCAGCTTTCCATCCCAGTCCTAAGTCATTCCTCACCAGTCTAGCAGATCCAGATTTGCTTCAATTTATCATATGGTCATTTAGGCCTCTGCTGAATGCCCTTTGCTTCCTATTGCTGTCAGAAAGATGTACAGAACTTTTTACAGCCCTGAAAGATATAGGAATGTCATTAAAATGAACATAACAGTACTAGAATAGCAGAAGGGGAAAATGAGCTCTTACTGTTTAATCAGCCCACTTAACAGTTTGGGTTTGTTTTATTATTCTAATTTTACCACTCTAATTTTACGAACATTTACCCTAACACTCATCGTGTTCAGATTCCTCCTCAAATCCCAAGTCATGACTGTTTGCTTAATACTTGAGGGATTAAGCCAGTGAAATTTAAACAATTTACCACAGGTCTTAAAAAGGTTTCTTTTCAGTTTTACTAGCGGCTTAGTCACTTGATAGATCAGTCTGCTCCTAAAGCTTGCCTCTGGTCCTGACACATTACCACAGTGGGCAAGTGGATTTGTCCAAAAGAGATCTTATGGAATTCAAGTCTCCGGCTGCAGCCTTTGCAGGCTCGAGCTTGAAGGTGTGCTACAATTTCAGCTGTGATTTCCAGGCTGTGAAAGATCCTCTGTCACAGAGGACGAGTGAAAATCTGGCTTGAAACATGTGAGAATGAAATTGTAAATTGAGGCTATGCAAACTGAAGAGAAGTTTAGGCATCCTTCTTTAAAGTTCCCTGATCTGTTGGAGAGTTTGAGCTGGAAAAAAGGATGATGGAGCGGAGTGTAGAAGGCTGTGACACACATTACATGCCACTTGGGCCAAACTGCAGATATATTGACACCCATGAAGTGGAAGCAAAAAAATAATACTGATATAATAGTGTCTTTGTGCGTACTATGCTTTGATAGAGGTAGCAATGTGAGATACAAATTAGCTGAGAACCAGAAATTCTGCATGATCACATATGACTCATTTGCCAGAGCTTGGCTATCTGAAGGTAAATGGAAGTCAATCAGGTTAACTCCTACCCTGCATTCTCCTAAGCTGTCAGTCATATAAACAGACAGAATGCAAATGTGTTAAGCTGATGTGAACTGAAATGAAAAAAAAGCCAATAATGACACCAGAATATTTTGAACAAAACCTCAGACTTGAATTCATTCGACTTTTTCATTTTCCTGCATTTAAAATTTATGTTTTGCTTCATGTTATGGGAAATGCAATAAAAGCAGTTAACAACATGATGTTAAGCTTCATTTGTGAACTGTTTGAGAAAAATCAGAATCTGCCCAGCCCATTAGTGAAGTGAAAATTGTACAGGCAGAATTCCAGCACTTCTGAATAATTGAATCTAGATTTGTTCATTTGAATAACCTTCAGGGAACTATAATGCAGATCCATGACATCAGCAGCTTTAATAGGAACAAAAATGTGAATTTGTCCAGAAGAGCACCATAAGGCTGATCAGGGGGCTGGAGCAACTCTCCTATGAAGACAGATGGAGAGAATTGGGATTGTTCAGCCTGCAGAAGAG
Organism: Euphonia xanthogaster; assembly: GCA_034509185.1. NCBI lineage: Eukaryota > Metazoa > Chordata > Aves > Passeriformes > Fringillidae > Euphonia > Euphonia xanthogaster. The sequence continues at coordinate 37,228,614 of JAYDZK010000113.1, read as the reverse complement.
ATGGCTCCAGGGAGACCTTAGAGCAGCTTCCAGTGCCTAAAGGGGGCATACGAGAGTGCTGGGGAGGGACCTTTTTACAAGGACATGCAGTGACAGGCCAGGGGATGATGGCTTCAAGCTGAAAGTGGGTAGATTTAGATTAGATATTAGGAAGAAATTCTTTACCATGAGGGTGGTGAGGCACTGGAACAAGTTACCCAGAGAGGTTGTGGATGCATGATACCTGGAAGTGTTTAAGGCCAGGTAGGATGGGGCTTTGACCAATGTGTTCTAGTGGAAGGCGTCCCTGCCCATGGCAGGATGGTTGGAACTGAATGATCTTTAAGGTACCTTCAACCCAAACCACTCTAGGATTCCATGGTGGCAGATATTCTCAAAATTTTTCAACAATAAATTTCATTTTGCCTACATACAAGTATACACTCTTTAAATCCCCTTACACAGAAAGTTATTAACATTGTCTCATGCCACATGTCAGTGGGATAAAGTGACAAATATAAATATATATAAATGTTTTTTCAGGCGTGAGGGCAGCAGCTGGGGTGTAAGTCTCCTCTGCCGTCTCCCATTACAGGGTTCTCAAGAGGCAATGACCATGACAGTGTCTCAGTCTCAGTCATCCATACCTACCAAGTACCAGTCACACTTGTCCCCTGATTCTCCTCTGCCTGAGCCTATCTTCACTTTTTGCCCAATCCTATGGCCTATTAGAAATCTCTGTTTTCAAGGCCTGTATATCTGCAACAGACTTCTTATATCTTGTTCTCAGCTTCTAAGTCTTACCTCACTTCAGTTGCTTCTAAAAATTTGGCACTAAATTGGATGGAAAAAAAGTTTCCAAATGGAAGTACAGGGATCTCTTACTGTATTACACCTTAGCCTAATGACTGCATATCTTGGCTTCTTTCTGGATGAAGTCAGACCCCTTTGAAAGGGATAGGAACATTTCCTTTAATGTGGGAGCAGGGTGGCAGGGGAAGAGCAAAACTGGTACCACATCTCCCAAATCCTCTCTTGCTTTTCTAGTCCATCAGTAGGGTGGAAAGAAACATGTGAGAAATGGCTTTGGGGATGCTTTCTGTGGATAGCTGAAGCAGACCTGTGAAAATGACAAAATACCACCCTACTTTTGTAAGCAAGTGATGCTACACGTACAGATAAATTGGGCATTTTACTAAATTTGGCGGTCCATGCAATATTCCCCAACTACAAAACTGCCTGAGTTTCTACAGTTTGAAACTATTGCATAATAGACATAACAGGGCAATCAAAATGCAAACAGTTTTTACTGGTTACGGCTTTCCATTATTTATAGCTCCATGTCCCTTTTGGGAAATGCCATCCCAAAATTAAACTTAATTTTAGTCTCCAAAATTAGGCAAGTCCGATGACTCAGTGGAGGAGAGAATGTTACACATGCATGCTTCTAAATGGAGCGGGCAGTTTAGTCTATTAGAATTCATTAGAGACTGAGTCATAATTGTGAAACTGAATTTACTTAGGACAATAACCTTCAAGAGAAAATAAGTATGACAGTGAGCCGGTTCTCATTTCAACAAGAAGTCAGGCAGCCTCCAAGCTTCCTTAAGTGCGCTAATCCCTTCAAGTTCCTGCCTGGCAGGATTTAGGCTGCCTCCTCTTCTTTCATATATAAGAACTTTACCACATATGACACCTGCAAAAAATGTCACATGAAACTGGCATTTGGCTGCCTGGAGTGTTTAGTCTGTGTAACATCATTATCAAGACACTAAGAATTCATTCCCAGTCTAGTTAAGGAGTAAAATTAGAAAGGGACCACATACAAAAATAACATGAATAAGTGGAAACAGCTGAAATAATTCCCTCTACATACAGCAAATAAAGTCTAATAATAATTTATTAAAACAAAATGTTAAATGCCAGCTGAAGATCCAAGGTTAAAGTTAAATATTGGGAGTAGTATTTCAAGAATGAGAAAGCCTGAGTACATCACACTTGATCACAGATTATTGACTGTTACTGACTTAAAAATCGGTGCTTAAAGAATCATTGTCTGTCAACAGCTTCTCAGTTTGGCAGGAGAGAGCTGCACCTCACTATGGAAGGGTTTATTTCAGTACTTAATTCTCCCAGGTTGAGTACAGCAAATTCTTCAGAGTCAGATTCTTTCTCCATTCTGACTTTGGAAAATACCTGGGGAAGGGATAACTTTAACAGTAGAGAATTTCCATCTATTTGGCCTGTTATGGTGTCACACAAGCAACAGTGGTGAAGACAGTTTAGCTCAGTTACAAACTTTGACAGTGATTGCAGAACAGCAAGCACTTGCTTTTCCTTCATTCCTGGTTCAGTGGCTGCGCAATGTGTGATATTCATGTACACTCAGGTGGTTCCAAATTTAATTTTGTCCCTAAAGTACATAGTTTACAATTAATACTGATGCTTCACAATTCATTTAAGCATACAGCAGTCTTCTGTTTTCCACAGTGGCAGTTGCGTTCCAACTCAATTGGGACCCTCCCTAAATCTATTCTCTAATAGCTTGTTTAATTTTATTTTTGTATTCCACAGTCCTTGATAACAGCAAGCTAATTTCTGTAACTCCGTTTGATGAAAATGTGCTGATGGAACTCATATTTCACTTCATTGACTGTAATGAGCTATTTCATCAAACTGTCCATGTGACACTATTATAGAGAAAATGATGAATTTACTAATTTATTCACTAGAAATTTCATTGGAAATTTAAAAAGGAAAAGAAAAGAGCCATGAAGTGAGTTACATTAGACTTCCACCAAATGATATGTCAGGGTCTACATGAAACAAAAGCACTGACTACTGCTACGCTTAATGAGGTGTAAACATTAAGTATGTGTTGATTAATCAGTAGGTTGCTTGAAACTAAGAACAAAAACCTGCACCACAATACAGGTTTTCCCTTGTAAATATTTACAAGCTTTACCTTTTCATCACATGGGGTGCTGCTACCATTAGAAATCAGAGTTTCATTTAAACACCTCCTCCCTGCCAGTGAGACCTCTTACCATGTTAGGCACTTGGATTTGGACGAATTTGTCAGCAGCTGACAACCAAGCTGTCATAGCAAAGAAGTAATTCCTCCAAAGATAATTTTTACAAAGATTATTTGCATTTGCTTCTTTTAAAGAGGAGGTAGTTGCAACTACAAGGTTGTGTGGGATGAAACACTACTTTGGAAGAACATCAGGAAGTAAGTAATTATATGAGACTATTCATCTCATGCTAATATTAGGCCTGGAAATAGAGACAAGTATCACACGGCCTGCCTGGCTTGTTTTAATTAGATGTCTTCCACCTGCTATTACAATTCTGATCCACATCTTTGATTGCTCTGCCACAGACCATCCGGAAACCTGGAGAGCCTGGAAAGCATGTCACTGGAAATGCACAAAACCAACAAGGACAATTATTCATAATTCTCCTTGCATCACATTTTGTACCTATTCGGTGGCTTTCTTCCTCTGAACTCAAACCTGCAGCACACTCCTCCTGTGCTACTAACTTCCTACACTTGTTCATTTTGGGAAAGCATTTTGTAGGAGGTTAAAAAAATAATTTTAAAACCCACACAATTTTAATTACCTTCAAGAAACTATAAAAGCAATAACAAGGGTCAAAATAATATAATATTTCATATAATGGTTAATTAATTTTGTTTCTGGTCCATATAGTTTAGAAGAAACCATTTTACACAGAGACGTGTACTAGGGGCTTTTTTGTTCGATTGGTTTGGGGTTTTAAATCCACTTGACTGTCACTTTCAGAAACTGCTTTCTTTACTACTATAAGCTAGTCTTTGCTTGAGGGAGATGAAGTCTCTCCCTTTTTAGTCTGGAAGACTAAAATCCAAAACAGATGATTGCACGCAGAGCCCAAGCGACTATTTGTAAGACATATCTTGTGTTCACTTAGATATGCCATTCAGCATAAATAGAAAACTACCATGGGAAGACAGCAAGAAGGCTTATCTTTTGCCTCAGAACCTGAACATTTCAAGACATCCCACTCCCTACTCAAAGCTGAAGATAGCCGCCTGAAGGCAGTGACTGAGGAGCAATCACTTTGCTGCTGCACAAGGGATGTCTTCTAAGGGTACATTACAAGAAAAAAATGCTCAATTCACATGCTTTAAATCAAACCACAAACAAAGAAACCAGTGATTTAATATTGATGTGATTAGCTGGCAGTCGGTAAACTATACATTCAGGATCAGTATCACAACACATAACCAAAATATTAGAATGAAATGTTCATTAATACCTATAAATTTCTAAGCACACTGTAACTAATCCCAAGAGTTACAGCATCCCCCACATTCACAGTTGCATACACACCACTCTCTCACAGGTCTCGAGGGCAATGAGCCCTCACCATTCTCTTCTGGGGGTACAGTTTCCCCTACTTGCACCCCCATCCTGCTGGAAATGTGGGTGCTCTTGCTGCGTTTGTATCCCTCTACAATCCCTATGTGGCTGAGACATCACACCACAAGTTAGCACACACAAATCCTTATTTTTTTGCTCCCAGTCCTCTGACCGCAGTGGCTGGATCAATCCAATGTGAAGGATGCTCTGTTAGGTCTAGACAGAAATTGTCATGCCAGAGGATGACTTCTGGAAGTATCAAAATAAGTTTTGACTTCTGCTTTCTTCCCACTTCTCCATCCAGTCACAAATTTACATGGTGCTTTCATACTTCTTTTCAAGATGACTCATTCATTTATTTTAAAAAATCCTTGGTTAGATGGAAGGTACCCTAATGAGATTGTACCAACTGGTCTAAGTAGGGGGAAAAAACATTGAAGAAGCTCCTCTGGACAGTTTATTAGTTTCAATACATTTCTACCCTCATCCATTTGAATAGCAGCTTACACTCCCTCAAGGCAACATTTGGGGCAGACTCATGGCAGGAGTTAGCAGACCAAGAACGTGGTGCATTATACTGTTACCAGACTCCTGCTGGATTGCACTCTCCCTGCCTGGATCAGGCACTGGGAAAGCGCCATTTAACCTCCCGGTCTGGCTTCACATTCAATTAGTCCTCAAATTGTCACAACATTTAGTCACATGAGGGATCAGCACCTTGTTCTGCTAAGGTACCCAGTGCTTAGGAACATAACCTCCATAGAAGGTACTTTAGAAGTTCAAACTTGGCTTTAAAACTCGGCAAAAATTGAGGAATGGAAGCCGCTCTCTTTTTATGACAGCAAGTTCACCACACTATAATTAAGATATATAGTTATGTAAGTCCTGAGGGCATCAAACAGCAAGAGAGTCTTCCTAAGAGATTTGTGTGTAATAGGCCAATTAGTCCCTAGATCCCTACCCTGGATTTTGAAAACAGTGAGAAGATCCAAGAAAGACTGATTTTTTTTTTTGCTACTAGTAATACGTACCACATACCCATCTTCATGCATCCTCAACAGTAACCACTATGCTGATGATACTTGTTCAGTATCTGTCTGAGGAGAAAAGTTCTCTTTCAGCAGGCTTTTCATAACACATAATTAGATGAATTTAACTGCTAAATCCTGCAGTCTCCAGAATTCCACTGTATAGTTAATTTACTTTGTTCCAGACCTATTGTGCTGGTTTTTGTATTCCATGGATTGATGTAGCAACCATCTATAAACATGAATATAGTCCTGGCATAATAGGAAAAAACACACAAACAAACAAACAAACAAACAGTTTCCTCTGCCATGCAAAGGAATACCTTTAGTTCAGGCCAGATAGTTTTTATGCAGAGCATGGAGGTAACTAGGAGAAGCAAGTGGCCTCTGAAAGTCACTTTTGTTCTCTATGCTATATCAGGGAAGCAGAAGACACAAAATAAAGGGGATATTAAAGATAGTTTGGTCCTCTTAGCCAAAGAGCTGAGCCTGGAGACTGTTACTATAGGGGTTTAGCCTGCTACTTTAAGGGGTTTTCCTAGAGGAGTAAAAATCTGTTAACAGTAAAAAAACCCAGTAAAACAGAGAGCAGAAATATCATAAGCCTCCCAGTTCAATGCAATCAATATTAAATATTTAATCAAGTGAATTAAAATGGATAGCAATGCAAGTCTTCAAGGAAAACAAGAAAAGTAATTTTACAGAAAACATTTATAAAATAGTCTTCTGGTTCTGTGAGCAGAGTAACCAAGGGTCGGAGACTACAGCTTAGACAAGTCTTTTCCTTTTCCTGGTCTCCTTACACATGTTCCAACCCATATTCAGCATTACAGCTAGACAGGTGGCACCCATCTATAAGAATATGAAATAACCCATTTGCAACACTCTCAGACCATGCTCTCCCCACAATTCATCAAGCATCAACCATGTACATCATCCCAATGCCTCTAATTTATGCCCTGTTTCTTAAGAGCAATGAGGAGAGTGATCCCAGAATCACTTTGCAGTGCAATGGACTATTAATGTGAGTAAAACTTGATCAAAAAAAGCTCACATTAAAAAGTCAACTACCCAGCTGTCAGTCAAATGTCTAAACCACACATTCTTTTAATGGTGGTAAATGTAAGATCCTTGAAATTGAAGGGCTATTCAAGTAGCTCTATATAAGTAGAGGCATACAGAAGTAAAAAAATATTAACAAATCTCAGAATGAAAACTGCATAGAAATTTTGACTTGTCAAGCTGTTGGCAGTGGAACTGAAACAGCCATTCCTTGGCTTAAGTGCCCTTATACCATGAATATCATACTCAATAAAAACAAAGTAAACTTAGCAAAGGAGACCAGTCAGAACAGAATGATGTTTGACAATCACCAGGGTGAACTTTCAACCACAGGAAATTGCCAGTAATCAATTCTAATACTGAAATATCTTGTTTCACAACAATTAGAACACAATTTACATAGCACAGAAATTATTTCAAGTTACAAGTCATCATAAAACACATTCTTTCTATGAGGTGGAAAATTCTGCCAGCACTAAGGTCTGCCTATATTTTGCAGCATGCAATTCAGCTGGAATTTCAAATTTAAGGTCCAGTTATTAATATGATGCCAAAACACCCTTGGTCAGCAGGCCTGGGACTAAAACATGCCTTTGCACTGATTCAATTGCACTCTACCTTTGGGTGGCACAAACCATTTGTTGGGCAGCTCAGAAAAAGTTTGCAAGCCTTACCAAACAGGCTTTTTCATCAGCTCAGAAGAAACTCTTGCTGACATGGCTGACCATGTAGCAGTATAACTTTTTTTCGGTCCTGTTTGCACAGAGAAGATCAAAACACTGGTCATGGTACTTGGAAGCCAAGCACAACTTGCATGTTCTATATCTGTAGGGAAAATATGAACAAATTAAAGTTTTAAGAATGCTCCTTAAAATGCCAGGTTTTCTTTCAGAAGACAAAGAAATTTTTAAGCAATGTTTTGGACATCTAAGCTGAATCATATTACACACTTGAACAACTTTGAGGGCTCAGAAAGAATAAAAATTAACGGCATTTAATAAAAGAAAAATTTCTTTGGCAATTTCTATCTTGCTAACCGTAGAACACCAGTTCCAAACTGGATTCAGGGGACACTTTATTGGTACAGAAGGCAATTTCTTGCGCTCTATCACTGTTTGGTGATGGACATTTAACAACCTGGCTGATCAAGTGTATTAATGAGGCACTAAAATGTTTTAAGGCATAAAGTAGGTAATAAAGTTTCTTTGATACATTGTATGCATTTAAAGGCAACTAATTTAAAAGTTTCAGGTCTTCTTGATGACCATATAAAAAGGTTTGTTATCCTGAGATTCTTCTCATTATTCGCTTTCGGAGTTCATTTACCATTGATTTACTCATTAATTCCAGCAGGCTTCACTGTTCTCAGACAAGGAAAAAACCACCATTTCATATAGTTTGGCACAGTTATGGTAGATTGGGAAAGAAAAAGACAGGAAACAGAAGAACAATCCATAACCCAAAAATGATAATAAACTTCACCTATATTGCTCATTTCTCCTCTAATTTATCTATCCTGTAACAATGGTATAGCTAAGGGCTGATTTCAGAAGGCTTCAGAAGAGAGAGACACTGCTCTTTTCAGGGGCAAGGTGAACTGGTCCTAACTATTGCAGGGATAATTATGCTTCACTAGCTAGAGAAGAGTTTTCAATGAACCTGTTCATTAATTGAAATTCAGGGAGATTTTTTTTGCAGTGCAAACCAGCAAGAGTTTTGCTTTATTTCCTGTACAAACAAGCAGAAGGTATGAATCCGAATTAACTGCTCTTCAGGAAGAAAGGAAAGAACTAAGCAAGGCTCTGAATAGTTATCAGCTAGGGAAAAGCTGTAAGGAATAGCAAGCAACAAAATTGTCTGAATTACAATTTGTTGCCTTCCTACTCCTAGAGAAATACTACAAAAATTTAGGGAGGTTTTCAGGACTGAATCCTTAAAGTCTAGAGGCTTAAACTCACTAACAGCACCATAAACTTTTTTTTTTTTTAGATCTAAGGAGATCCACTTCAAGGCACCTGTAGGGTTTTTTTGCCCTACTATCATAAGCATTTTGTTCTAAAAACTGCTTGTAAATCTAACAGAAGCCTTTGTAAAGTCTAAGCCTATTTTTCCTTATGGTCAAATTTTACTTATTTCCCTTAATACCAAGGCCAGCACTTACCATTCATTTCCTCTTTTTTTTTTTTTCCTCTCCTCTGTGGTATATCTGGACTCAGAAGCTCTGTCTCCACCTCTTGTTTGTTTTACTAAACAAGAACGCCAGGTCCTCCAAAATCATTGCCTTGGCAAGAGCTGCCCACAAACAATGTAACTGCATCAAGGTGGTTTTACAGCTGAAACAAATAGCCCTACTGAGAAACAACACCTCTTAGCCCAGGGATTCAGTTAACACACCCATGCTGCCCCAGACAGGCTAATATCATTGGACACTGCTTTTGGGGTCAGGGCTACTCTTGGTGATGGACCCTTTTGTTCTGGATGTTTCTGTGATCTTCCAACAAGTCCCTACTTTTGGATGATGTAATTTCCATAGAGCTTGCCAAAAGTCTCATTTGGGTAACCAATCCATCAGGAAAAGCAACACATCTCTGTGAAACTGTATAAAGGACAGAACGGAAGCAGATATTAAGCACAGATAAGCCAAGATACCTTTTACTGCTTGAGGTACTGATGATTGAACTGTGCACAGTTTCAAGGTAGAGTTGCACCACAATCCTAGGTCTTGATTCATCAGTGTCATGTCAGTGCCATATATATAAATGTCAGAGTCTGTCCAGAAATGAAATTCCCAAGGTTTTACTTGCTTTACTTATACTAGTTGTAATTTTGTGTTTGTAGTTTACTAGATGTTGGGACAAAAAGCAATAGAGGACATTAGCAGTGGCTAATTTTTCATAATAGTTTTTTTTTTTTTTAAGGGATTGACAGAGCCTTTTTCCCCAATTATAACTGCTGCTTTGAGCAGACAGTCAAATAACGATCCCCATATCCATGGCATAAATCTTTTTTTGTTAGGCTATGTTTTACCATTAGCGTTTGGCCTTCCTATGCAATTACAGTTCATCAAGCACAAAAAGTATTTGTCAGTCTATTAATTTTCTACTGGAATCTCCCATTATTGCTCACTTGAGTGTGCAGATCAAGCTTCTTCAGGATCCAACTGGTAGTGACCCCTGTCATTAAAGAGGAATTCCATCCACTGCTCAGCCCTCCCCTGCATCAGTGGCTCCCAACTTTCTCATGCAAATTCTGTCAAGACAAAAATGTCTGCGCCTGTTCTCAGTCCAGTGATGAATTATTTTGGAAAGCATGAGTAAAATCAATTCAGTCACTTGAGTTAAGCCAGCATGAAAAATAAGCTGCGCTTTTGCCATATGTGCTGATTGAAATTTTCAAGCATGGAAATTTTAAAAATGGCTAATTCTCCACACGTCATTCCAGGTTGTTTTATAAATCCTCACAGAGGAAGGAAAAATTATTCATGGCTAATGAAAAATGGTTCAGTAATTGTAAACTTATGAGCATTTAAAGTCACACATTTGTTTAAATTTTCCCTGAAATAAGGGATGAGCTAAGCTGCTCAACTTTAAAGCTAATCAATTATCAATAATGTCCCTTTCTTTAAGTCTGTTTTAGTGTACAGTAAGTGTGGCTGTATCACATTTTTAAGTATCCTTTAAAAAAAATACAATAAATAATACTGACATGACATTTGTGAATCAAGATCTAGGATTCTAAGGTATTCCCAGAAATACTTGATTCCTTCAGTATCAACTCTACCATATTCAAAACACTCAGTACTTACAGCGACAGTTCTGCACTGTGTGAATCTTGATGACCTATTTTTTTCTGTTATTTAAACTGTTGTCATGCATAAAATATACAGAAAGAATACAGTGGCTAAAACAACAAAATTATGCCAGTGGTCATGTGTCACGGGTTGGGACAGGGACAGCTCCAGCCAGTAGGGTGGGAAGGAGGAAGAACTGTGCAGTCAACACAACCTACAAGCTGGGGTACACCAAGCTTGTGAGTCACCACTTACAGAGAAAAGGGGAAGAAGCTTTGTGCTTTTGGACCCCGCCCCACTAAATTAGCATTCGCTCTTACAGTGCAGGAGCCAAAATTTCCTTGAGACTCCATAGAGTCAAATGAAAGGAAACAAATCCTACTTCAGGAGCTTTCAGATTTGAAGATAATTGAGGGCTAGGGAAAGTGAGATGTCAGTGGATCATTACAGGTATGACAGTAATTGTCATCTTGGATTTATTTTATTTGATGGACACAGAGGTAAAGTCCAGAATTATGGCAGATATAGGGTTAAAACAGTCAAAGAAATATAAAATAAGAAAGTAGGGAGAAAATACTGAAATGAAGCAAATGAAAAGAGCTATGGTACAGAGCATATGAGAAGATTAAAAGGCCTACAATCCTTTAAGGAAATACCACTACCTAAATGTAAGTCAGTGAAGAGTATTGAGCTAAAGACTATTTTTTCCCCCAATTTCCTACCTGATCTCTCTGTCAAAAGTTTGATCCACCTAGAATAAAAAGAAGAAAAAAGTGCATAGAAATGAAATAAGGATCTCAGACTTAGGCCTCTAGTATTTTCATCTGACCTATTTTTCATCATTAACAAGCTACATCTTTATGTTAGAGAGGTAAAGCATCTGTGTAATCTTAGTCAATAGTGTTCTCATTAGGAGTAACTAATGGTCTTACAATTGTTTGAAACACTTTATTTGCTATAGGAGCAAGGTCAAACTCTTGCAGAAGTAAATTAAGTGTAGCAGTGTTTCTGCTAGTTGAGAACACCTGCAGCTATTCCTGAGACCCAATGGTCAATGACACTAACCTAGCCTGGGAAGCAATGATATGAAAGTAAGGACCTTGTCAGTTAAATAATCTCGCTGGTTTTAAAGATAAGGAATTTTAAAAAAACCACACCTCCCTCCCACCACCCTACAATATTTTAGCATAGCTAATATCTTTTAAATAATGATCCAGCTGTAAAATCAACATCATGGGATCAGTACCTTCCATGGTGCTTTTTCATCTACATTTATTCCTTTCTATTTCATTTTAGTGGGGTTGCATGTGTTCAACTCTGCCAAATATACAAGTGTACACTGTTCCAAAGTTTATACTGCAGGCAGTGTCAACACAGGTTTGTTCACAGGTCTGCTGGATCTAATCAGAGCACAGGCTCTCTCCCCCAGAAAGTCTCTAAATGCTTTTGAAACATTCCATGTAATAGCTGATCTCAGTCGTGAATTGAGTCGGTGGCAGAGCTAATACCTTGATGCTAGTCAATGATCAAATGCTCTCACTGAGAAAATGCCTGCTGCCTTAGGCTATGTTTCAGATTAAAGTCAGATCCAGTGTTTGGTTTCTTATGTATTATATATTTGTATTACATTTTAAAACATTTCTTGAAAGTTTTTAACACCAATATAAACACATAATCGAGAGATTAATATATTTTAACCATTTTGATTCTCTCACAACATTTCATAATTGTGAAGTCCTCATGTAACCACTTCCTGTGAAAACCAATAACAAAAAAAAAAATCTTTCATCTTGTTAATAGTGTGAACAGATGCCAGTAATGGTTGATCCTTCTACCTCTAACAGAGCAGACATTACTGGACAGATGATCCATCCATATGAGAAACTAACAGCAGGACACCTGATACATATCTGCCCCATGCTAAGACAGCAGGGATTCTCTGATTTGCACAGGGTTTTGAACCAATCTGCAGCAGCTGCATCTTTTCAGTGTGTTTTCGTTGCAGCCCTTTTCTTCTATCCATAATTGCTTAGTATGTGGTTGTATGTTTAAACACTGTGTAAGAGAGTAGAACTCGTTTTTCTTTTACCTAAGTGGTTTAAAACTTATTTTGACAGGAAACTTAATCACTTGATTCTAAGAGGGCAGGAGATTATCTGCACTCTTCTTGGTGTGGTTGCACTGCCATATAGCCAAGAGAACAAAGATTCCATGAGAGGTAATGTTTCAGCACCACTACAGCTGAGGGTTAAAGCTCCTCAGTGCCCATACTGAGAATAAATTCACTTTTTAAAATCAACTGTACTTCCCTATTGTGACTTCTACAGGTTGGCAACCAGCAGACTTCCAGAATGGGCAAAAGGACTTAGTCATCATGTGGCCACGTTGCACACATGCCTGATAACCTGGTGTAACAAACCTCCTGAAATGTGACAGGACTATTTTAGCTGAAATGCAGTTCATGGACCTAAATCAGGATTTTCATTTGTGGAGATATAAATATTGGGGGAATATCTAGATCTTCACTCAACACAAGGATAGGATATTCCAAGCATTGTCACTGAGGCATCTTTTTGCAAGCGTACTGATGAAAATAAAAAGACCCTCAGTTAAACAAACACTGTTGTCATCTGTTATCCTTTCAGTTATTACAATCTCTAACTCCAACAGCTACAGCTCAGTGCCAAATATATGAAGCAGTGCTGCCATCTGAAAAACACGAGTATATCCTGAGAATAGAGCATATACTGTGCACCACCTTATATTTACTAAATAACTCCTGTTTAACATTAAACCTCCTTGTACTTCTCATGCAGTTGCCTAGCTGCAAATGCAATGTCAGGTATTTTTATCTTGTGCAAGACTATGCTTCCACGAGCAATTATACTCTAATTAAAGTCATTAATGTTTATGCCCTAGGGAAGCATTCGGTTATTTGTAGGCATATGAGTTTTTCCTGTCTTCCGATCCTTGTTGTAATTTCTGCTTTGTTGAGCACTTCTAAATATCCACAAGTTACTTCACTCGCCACCTTAAAGCTGTGCCACCATGTAGCCTATGGCACCGTTTTCAGTGCTTCTATTTAAAATTATACTGAATTAAAATGGGTAAAATATCTATTAAAGTTTCAGAACTGGAGCAGCTTTTGAAGCCAGGGTTTCTTTTTTCCTTTTACCAAAAGATGTTCAAGTTTTTCATACCATAAATCATGCCTTAATCAGAGTTCAGAACCGTCTGTGCCTTTCAAATGCAAGCAGACACCTAGGAATGTCTGAAAGAATACACCAGTGATTTCAGAACCTAGAGCACTACTATAATCCTCTATAAAAACTATTTTGGAGCTAGGAAGTGTCAGTGAGGTAAAGATTTTAATATAGGTTTGGAAAATTTCCTATTATTTATCAATTATATAGCAAATCTTTTCACCACTAAATTAATAATATTTTGTAAAGTGCTAGAGTTTTATTTTCAGAGTTCTGCTGGGACTTGATCCATAGACACCAAAGCCAATCCAAAGGATTCCACTGATTTAAGTAAGCCCTGGAACTAACTTCAGTGCTCTCAGTGTCAGAACACAGGCCACGAGGTGAAAGAAGGAACAGTGGTACAATTTTCACAGGGTGTCTCTAATAACTTCCCAGGTTTCCAGGTTAGGGCTTTTTCTGCTTGGAACTGGGAATGTTTGGGTGCAAGGTGAAACAGCCAGCCAAAGAACACATGATTGCATTTCAAGCAATCCAACTCAATTACTGCAGAGGGTGTGGGAAGTGATCTGTCTGTATCACTGCAGTCAGCCCAAGGGAGGATCATTGCTGATGGCCTGTGACAAGGAAAACATTTTCACAGCTATGTCTACTAGTCTATCACCAAAAAATGTTCCCCATCACTTTAGAGAAAAGGGGTTTTTAAATACAGCTGTGAAAAAAAAAAAGTATTTTCTCATGTAATTCCACATTTCAAGCATTTTTCACTCCACATGAGTATGCAACTAAAGCTTCTTGAAGGTTTTCACTAAGAGAAAGCATGCTTTCCCTGACACTTCCAGATTAGGTTCACCATGGTGTACAACCTGGTCTAAAAAAGGGGTGTGAGTTTAAGCCTTTTTCTAACATAGCATGAGCACCAGGTTTTCTTGGGGTGGAACTGTTGCATATATATGTTATCTATAAACACTCAAACATTTTACTGCAGGCAGGATTTGATCCCAGTAGAGTTTGGGAACTCGACTGCTGTGGTTTGGGACAGATGCTTGTCCATCTTTATCTCTCTCCAGCATGGGGTTGAGATAGCTGTCCCAAATGAAGCTAAATGTACTTCAGTTTGACAACCAGTCACTTAATGACAAAAGTAATTTCAGTAAAATATTCCCAACCAGTGGCAGTAATGCTCCTTTTGGAACACATTCTAAATAGCAATCAGCATGGTCAGTCTGACCTTGTCTGAAATCTGTTCAGAAGACATTTACTTAATGAGACTAGAAAGCTAGAATAGAGTCTGACGTGGCCTGTATTCTCCACAGACTGGGGTGCTTTTTAGTGCCCTTTAGTAGGGGTCTGCTGGCTATAAAGTACAATCCCATGGTCAAGGCAGCGTGGGTCATTAACATAGAGCCAGCAGGATTTAAGCACATATTGTTACATACAAGTTGTTCTAAATATGGATTATGAAATCATTGATCCTTGGGAATTATTCTTAATATCTGCAGAATTAAGAAATGCAGACAGACATTCTGTCTCAATAACATAAACATAACTTTACTTACAATGTTTTTAAGTTGAGTTAAGAACATGTATAGATACAGTCTTTCTACAAACTGTTGCGACCACAATCCTAGGAAAAAAAAAGTGAAACCTAAAATATTTTTCTCTATTTTCAAACTAGAAAGATGTCAAGCTGTTCTGAACAGCTGAGTTGCTTGCATTACTCAGGGGAAGTGTTCATCAACATTTAGGCATGAAAACTCCATATATTTTAGGTTTCTTTAGCATGCCTTGTTTACTGTGTATGTCAGGACATCGTAAGTTTAAATATTATGCTGAGAGGGTTTCATTATCTGCTACTTGCATCACGTATCTCCAGCCCACACTTTACTGTCCAAGCTATTAACTGGAAGTTTGGAATATGACTACAGGTTAAAATGGATTTATTTGATTAATGTGTGTATACAAGTGTGGGTTCTCTTGTGAACTATTCAAGTGTTGAGTTTAATTGAGCTACAGCTGGTGCTGACTGTGTTTTCAGGGAGTAGGGATTTACTGACTGATTGACTGTCTCTCCCTTTTAACCTGGATGAAGATGTGTTCAGGAAGAAGTGAAATTTCCTGACGATACAAAACCACAGGGAGCATAGAAAAAAAGAAAAGAGCAATAAACTGAATGAAAATAAGAGCACATAAAATCAAGTAGTTTATATAAAAGGAATGAAACTAGACATACCAGCTAGAAAATGCATGAAATCAGGGATTTTGTTTGTAAATCTCCAATTCAACTGGGGAGGAAGGAATAGGAAAAAAAAAACAGATAAGAGCTACTATTCCAATGACAATGCAAATCCTCCTTTGGAGAGGCAGAATAAATTAAATTAATGAACTTTAAAACCCTTCAGCTGAGAACCTCTCTCCCTTGTTGGCAGAGCTAGATACAGCTGTTCAAATGGTATCACAGAAGAAAAGCAGAAAATAAGAAAAAGAAAATTTCAAAAATTTTCTTCCTTGCTCAAGGATGTCAAAAATCCTGTGTAACTTGTAATAGGTACTGCTTATCCTAAGAAAAGACAGAGAAACCAAATGCAAATTTCCAGGGTATAACCAAAAGTATAAAAGAGAAATAGAGCTATCCAGTCAAAAACAAACAAACAAACAAAAAAAAAGATTCCCCAAACCTCCACACACTTCATCATCTGGAAAAGCACTGCAAAATTCAACACTTGCCATCATTTTGCCTGGATAGAAGTTCTGGACAGTGATCCAGAAAGAGGCCACCACAAGGGCTCTTTCCAGATATTCTGGTTGTGCAAAACCAACACCCCACACCTATCCTGCCCCTATTCCATCTACCAGCATTAACAGAGCACATCCTGCCCTTCTATAGGTGGGAAAGTCACTTCTGTATTTCAAGTTTTTCTTCTGTTTGACCTTTTCTCTTTTTCACCAGTAATGTCATTGCTGTCTTTCCATAAAATGTGATCTGTTCTTTACATGAAGGTTTAATATACCTTTTTTTTTTCTCCTCACTAGCAGGGGAGAAATGCAGTCATTTTTAATTCTCTTTAACATATATCTTGTCGCTGCCCACAGTTATAAATTAAGATGTTCTAGAAATACAGTTTGTTTTCATGATGCATATTTTTATTCACTGACAAAGAACATGTTCTATGCAAAAACAATTGAGGAAATCTAATTATTTAGAAAATCAAAGTGGTTCTGAATAATGTCCCTAGTATGATTTAGCATGTACACTCTAGGAAGCTGCAACATCAGATTTTCAAGAAATTTCTTGCTTTTTTATACTAGGATAGGAGAAGTCATAAGAACACTCTGTGCCAGGTTTGCCAGTATCTCAAAGGCTTGAAAATCTCAACTGTCATCTGACAGGTCACGGAAGCAGATGTACTTCTGCAAACACACACGGGAGCTGGGAGTGAAGGCATGCAATGTGTGGGATTGTGATGCCATTATGTCACTGAGAATTTTGTCCTTTAACTTGGATTTCATAGCATAAACCCCTCTAGCTGGCCAATCTTAAGCTCCTCTCCCCAGTGTTGTAGCTTCTCTCCTGTTTTATAACCCTGGTTGCCAGATATATCTGTCAACAGATGGCTGACTGGAAGAACTGGCTTTTTGGGCACAGGGGGTCACCAAACAGGAAAGAGACATGTGCTCAATATAATACACAATAAAATGTGAAGCTTGAGCTCAATTGACAGTCTATTCCCAGTAAATGAGATCTGACAAGTCTAAAGAATGTATTGAAAGTGTAAGATTTTATTCACATGGTAGTCAGAACAACTCCTTAAAAATACCTATCCTTACCCATCTCTGAGAAATTCAATGCACGCTAAAAAAGCTAAAAAATTTTAATAATAGGGAAAAAAATCACACAAAACCACAAGAAAATATACACACTCCCAGTAGTAACCTCTGATTGATGAGTATCACCCTCTGATTGCTGAGTATCACAATGGCAGAGAGAGCCATAAATTCCCCAAGTTCTTTGTTACAGTGTGCACAGTACAGTGCAGAATAAGAATGAGTAGGTGCTTCTGCTGTTGACACTTCTTTAAAAAGTGTCCCATTCATATGGATAGAAAAGAAACAAGTTGTAAGGAAAGGTTACTGAGAGTTCCTCATACTTAGCAGAGTATAGAGCTAAGTGTGGTATCCCCTCCTTTTTTCCTCCAAGTATAATCTGTTCTCTACACAAGAAATAAATTAGGTGTCTTTCCAGATTTTATGAAGAACATTTAGAAGAGAGATACAAGTATGGAATAAATTTAAAATATTGATGGGAAAATAATGTAAAAACATATATAAACATTACACGCTGAATTTTAAAAAAATGGTACCAAGATTGACAGCTATGGCTTCATCCTTGCAGGTTTGCATGGACATTATCAAATATACTGTATTTCCATTTTATTTCAATATCCTCTATTTCCATTTTATTCCAGCAAAAGGAGATAGCCTTTGCTTTGGCCAGCAACTCTGATACTTCTTCCGTGCTGGAGTAATTAAAAGCAAAGTCGAAAAGCTTCTAATTCCTAAAAGGATGTATTCAAATCCCACAATTTTTTTATTATCTTCCTCCAAAGTACTATTTATAAATTCCGTCTTTGATAGCTTTTCTGCAAACTATTTGTAAAGCACATTCACTTGCAGAGTAATCTGGCTCCACCAAGTGACGATTGTGGTGATTGCTAGTCGACACCTGGACCTAAGAAAACACAAAAGGGTACTAAATATTAACCTAATTTGGTAACATGGGATTTTGCTGGATAGCTTTGAACTTCACTATATGATACATTTTAAATAGATTATCTTGAAGTATGGTAAATGAAAACACTGAAGCAATGCAATGAACTTGTCCCACTGGATGAAATTTTGTCTTACAAAAGTACCCACTGGATTACTATTAGTAACTCCACCAACAACACCTGTGAGAATAATTGTAGGAGGGTAGGAGGGAGGCAGGAGAGTAAATTAGTTTCCTGAAATTCATTCCACACCTTCCAGGTGCAGATAGATAATGAGAGAAAGCCTGCTGGAATATCAAGAATGTGTATGAATGAACTTGCTACACACAGTCCTTAATGTAAGGTCTAAGAGAACATGCTCTAGACAGCTAAAAACAAAGTGGATGAAAACCACAGTGTAAAGAAGATTATTATAAAATGCTTTCTGCAAAACTAATTTTCAACGACAGCACATTCTGAAAGGGAAGTTTTTTAAGCACTTCAGGTGGCCAGTGAGGGACTATGAAAAGCCTGACAGTGAAACTGGAATTGCTTTGGATGCTACCTGCATTGACTTTGTCAACCAACCCAAAGAACGTGGGCTTAGATTTTGCAAGCTCACAGGGGCATGAAAATGTAGCTCTGCTGAAATTTGAAACTACCATGATGCAGTTGATAGTGTTTAAATATCACTGTTAATCAATTTTAATTGTAAACCACAAACAGCAGGATTTCCTTTATCATCATTGTTACATACAGTTGTTATTTTTGGTGAGGAAGACTATGGAAAGGCTGAGCAAAGTCAGAGTTTTACTTTCATTAATTCTTAACAGAAAAACCAATGCAAGGGGTTGACAGCTACTGGTAAGAATCATAAAACAATGTCCATGGATGTACACACACATGGGACATACAAACTATTAGAAATTAATTTAATATATATTAATATCTTTGGATTATCATTCTCTCTGCCATTGTCCATAGCTATACAATAATGCAGTGTTTATTCAATTTTTGTATTCTCAGTTATGTGTTCTGTTCCTTTGAAAAGACTGGTTGAGGAGGAAGCCTGCTCCACGTAACAGGAGATAAATCAGCATGCCCAATGGAAAGAAAACCAGAGGGCACCACAAGAAGGAATAGACAGGACATTTACAAGAAAGAACAGCCTGGCTCTAGAAAGACTGGAAAGAAATTGCAAACAGGACTACACAGAAATTTTGGGCACCCAGCAGCTCAAACCTAGAGTCTGTCTGCAGTGATAGTGGACGAGAACAATGCATAAATCTTTTTTCTGTGTGTGTCACCTCAAGTTTCCTTAAGAGTTCTTTATATTAAAAAAAAGTAGAAATGCAACTATTTATTTAAATAAAGTTTAGGTTTTTTTAGCCTAGAATTGTTTGGATCTTTTGGGGAGCTCATTATAAGATGAAAGCCTGAGTCATTTCATATCAGAGCTGTGCTCCACTCTGCATCTTGTCACAGAAGGGAACAGACAACCTTGCAGACCAATAGAAGCTGCTAGTGTCCTAGAGCATGGTGTTATTCTGAGAAAGGGCAGGGGGGTGTGAATAAAATAGCAAGGAAAATCACCTCTGGATCTGAACTGACTCCTTTTGAAGAACACATTGAGATGCTTCTAAAAGCCAGATTTTTGCTTCGATTTCTTGTTAGTCTGACACCGCACCTAATGGGGGGGGAGGCGGCGGGAAGTGCACGTATTCTTCATGCTGAAGATCAGGGGCAAATAAAAATCTTGGGGTTTTTTTTCTGGGTTTTCAACAAGATCCTATCCTAAGCATTCTGGGACTTTATTCCTTTGAAACTGCAGACTTTTTATGACTTATCGACTTCAGTACCAATTAGAGAGAAATGCAATCTTTGGAATCCTGAACAGTGTTATTGTCTCTAACAAAAGCTAGCAACACCAAATTCCACTGGCCCATAAGAAGACATCCACTCCAGAGTTAAAAATCACAGTTATCCCAAACTGTAAACTGACTGTCCAGCAAACAGCAGCTTAACAAGGAAGTAGAGCAATAAGCTGGTAGAATACAATACAAATTAAAAGAAGAAAGTGAAGATCTTAGTAAAATCTGTGCTGAAGGCTGCACTGAAGAAAATACCTGGTTGAAATATCTGGTAATTCTGATTTTAAATTGTACTTTGGTGTAAGATTTCAGGATTTAAAAAAAGCCCAAGTAAGTTTTCATGAGGCAACAGATAAGCTACAATAAGCCAGTACTAAGGCAGACACATGAAAACATTTTTAGGAAAAGAATTATGGCAACTGCAGACTCCCTCATTCCTTGCTCACTAGTAAGTACTCCAGTTAACTACAGAAGATCATTCACTAAGACCTAAGCCTCTTTGCTATTAAAAAATGCACAGTCTGACAAATTATATAAAAATAACAGAATTAAAATGGGTTAGCAGCTGGGTAATACGTGGTTTTTCAGTCTACAGGCAATCAGATAAAATATGGTGTGCACATTGAGCTCCTATTTTATGCATAGCAGTATTTTCCTCCTATTTCTAGAACTTCTTTGTTTCTAGACCTCTTTTAAAAACATAAAAAAGAGAGGCCTAGGGTTAGCCATCACTTCTTAGCTGGCCTAAGCTGACCAGGAGTATCTGTGTGTGTGTTTATTTCCTTTGCTGACTGGGGCAGCAGCCAGGGTATCTGAGACACAATAGTACCTGTAGGAATTAAACTAGGAAAGCCAGAAATAAGTAGCTTTATCTAAATGTATGTAACAGGAACTCAGAGAATCTTCGGCAACAGTCTACATCTACTTTCCAACACAAAAGTGGTAGGACAGATGTGTAGGAATGTGACTGCATGTTGAGTGGGCTCCATGTCTGCAATTTCATTTTCTCTACAGCACCTGCATAGAAAACTGTCATTTAGCAAGTCTGTTCAGATTTGTGTTTATTTCTTGGTAAACAATTACTTCAATCTAATTATCTCATGACATTTCTATAAAACTGCTTAGTACTAAAGCATTTTGAAAATTTTTTATCAGGTCTCCTCCCAGCCTTTTATTTTAGAAGTTGTTGGCTTAACTACAGTGAAAAACTTTCTGGGAACATACTGATTACATTAAAATTTGTTACATAGTAGTTTAATTACTTTTTTTTCAGTAATATTCCAGCACTTATTATTTACAATCATGACAAATGCTGTGCTCTATTTCTATTGATCTAAATAGTTCAGATTGAAAGAAATTTGGTCACAGTATCTAATATTTTAAATGTTCTTAAAATTTTAAATATTTGAATTACACAAAATAAACTAAAAGAACCATGGAACATCCATGAAAACATAGTCTTTTTCAAAATACTGGATTTTTGCTTCCTCTTTCTTAATACAATATCTAGTTCTTGCCATGCCTATTGTATCTGTATACAAATACAAAATAACAATATCATATCTTTTTATTCTGATTACTCCAATAAAACTGAGAGAAAATATTCTGAAAGGACTGAAAACCAGATGAAATTGTGGGAACAAAAAGCTGTAACACTGGACATGACAGTACAGTTGCAAAGCACGATAATAGAATGATAAAAGGTACCAAGATACAGAGGAACACAAGGCGAGAGAAGTGCAAAGATAAGAGACCTTGGAGAATTCT
This sequence comes from Euphonia xanthogaster, assembly GCA_034509185.1. Lineage (NCBI taxonomy): Eukaryota > Metazoa > Chordata > Aves > Passeriformes > Fringillidae > Euphonia > Euphonia xanthogaster. The sequence continues at coordinate 37,206,760 of JAYDZK010000113.1, read as the reverse complement.
GCTTCTGTTCCACTTTTCTGTCAGTCAAAAATCTTGTTATGTTTGAAGTTCACATCTGCAGCAGTTCAGCTGTCTTTCCATATCTCTTTACCATTGTCATACCACTTACAGCTTTTGCTGGTGACAGATCTGCTTCAACTGTTCAAGTAAACATCAGGATGTTAGTGGCAAGCAAAACAAAACATCCTCAAACCTTAGAAGCTATTTTAATGTCAAATGTTATAATGTCATTTTGTCCATACAATTATGATTTCAGTTGATCCTCATGAGTGTTTGTCATCCAAACCTCTAATTTCTTCAAAAGAAACTGCAGCCTCAGTGTGAGTAGATCTGTTATCAACAGAAGCATCAAATAATGGTTTCAGGGTATTGCTTTATTTTGGAACTCACCATTCTTTTTTTGCCTTTGTTTTCTGTCTGGTGTTACCCACAGCATTTCCCACAAAGCATTTAAATAATAAAGCAATCCTGCTTATTTTAATATGGGCAACATACCTAGAGCAGAACCAAATGGAGTGCTGTGGTAATGGTGTTTGCTTCTTTGTCTATCCTTGGCTGTTAGGTTTTATAACTTATTACAATCTATCTTCCCCTGTCTACCCTGTCTTGTTCTCTGTGGTGGACTAAAGTCAGTAAAAAGTGTTTGTGCAGGACCTCTTCTGAGAGAACAAAGTGTCAATCTATATCTCTGTCTCCTACCTCTGAGCAATGATTAGCTCTTCGAAAGTCATTCACCCATGACCCAAACCTCTGAGAGCTGACTGCAGCAATACAACCACAGCAGGAAGGAAAATTGCTTTTCCACACTTCATAAAAATCCTCCTTAACTGAATATTCTGATCTAGAGGAAATGCTGGCTGTGAAGGCATTTTTTCCCTACCCAGTACCAGTGTGTCCTAGCCAATGTGCATGCCAAATGCTGCTAATTTCTTCAGTCCTCTGTCTTTCATCATGTTTTACTAGTGACTTTAGGAGCCAGTAAGGATTGTACACACAACTACAAGGCCTCAAATAAATACTTGTACGTAAAGTGTATTTATAAGAGTACTTGTGCTTAAAGAGAAAGGTCAGCTTTAACCCCAGGTTTACCCATGAAAACCAAGACCCTCTCCACTGACACCACAGAACCTAGATAGAGAAGGTATGCAAGAGTGAGGAAGCTTGTGGCACCCCTTCCGTAAGGATCCAGGATTTCTGCACTTATTATCATATGATTAATATTCACCCCTCAGAATATTAATCATATTGGCAGGTATATTAGCATTAAGAAAATGCTAATATGGCAGGTATATTAGCATTAAGAAAAGCTACACTAAAATATATTCTTGTATCCATGAATGAGTTTCATTCCATTATGCCTTTATGCCTGATAGAATCATCATCATCATCATAATCATCACCTTTATCATCAAGATCCACTATGCAGGTAATTTTTGCCTTTGTCTCTTTATGCTACAATTCTACCGGTGGCATATTCTACTACTGAGCTATTTATTCATCAGAACAAACTGGGTAATAACTGGTGGAAAGCCACATATTTGTACAAACAGTAGAAGGAAAGGAAATATTTTTGTCAGTAAATATTCAATGGCTAAAAAAAAAAAAAAAAACCCAAAAAAAAAAAACCAAAAAAA
>JAYDZK010000113.1:37189320-37199883 GCA_034509185.1 Euphonia xanthogaster | reverse complement strand
TTCCCGGGCGCGGCCGGAGCAGGGGCCGAGCGCGCAGCGGGGCACAGCCGGGCCGCGGGGAGAGGAGGCGTTGGACGTGCGCAGAGGGGGGAGCACCGAGCTGCGGGACGAGGGAAAATCCAGGCCGCTGCTGCGCCCGGAGCCGTGTGGCCTTTCCGCCTCCGCCTGGGGCTTGAGCGGCCGCAGCCCGTCGCGGGGAGGGGCCTGGCTCTGCGCTCGCCCTTCCGAGGAGATACGGCCGGCCCGTGCGGCGGGCTGGGACGCTGTGCCTGCACTTAGAGGAGCCGGGGGCCGGCTGCCGGTGCCTCGGGAGACCCAGGCGAGCTCTTGGCCCCGGCGCCGGTGTTTAAAGCCCTGCCCGGCCCTGACGCGGGCACCGAGCGTTTTGAAGTTCAGCCACCGCGCGGCCGGGACAGCGGCCTCGCTGCAGCAGCTGCGGTAAGAATGGCCAGAGCTGCGTGTCTTTTCCTGTTTGTGGAACTTTGCTGTGTGTGTTCCTCTGCTTAAACTGCCCCGAGCTTCGCTCGTCTCTCCCTGGGCCTTTTCTTTTGGGGTCGGAGGTGTGTGGTGCAACCTCAGATTCGCGAGATCCTCACTCTCTACTTTTAAAGGTAGAAGATGGCAGAACAATCGAGGAAGTCCTTCAAAGACAGTCTGAGTGATATAAAGCAACGTATGAGAGAGAAAAGAACTCAGAAATGGTTAAAGCTGGGTAAAGCTACCCAGTTCTCCACCGTAAAGGCCAAAAGAGCAAGTAAGGTGCTTAAATATCTTAGGATTTATAATTTATATGTTTTCTTTGAATCCCATTTGAAACACTCGCTGTTCTGTTGCAGCCAACACCTCCAACAAAATGAAGATCATTCAAGCAAACAACAGGGATCTGGCTCTGTCCTTGCAAGAACACAAGCTCAAACTGAGGGAAGCTGAAGCTACCATTCTTCAGCTAAGGAAAGATTATCACATTTTGAAGGCTCAGATGTTTGACTTGCAAAGAAATCATAGGTTCCAGCAAGAACAAGGACGTGTGGAGGTATTTTTAATAATAACTATATGAGCTGGTGAAGCTGAACATCAGAATCTGTACCAATCCATTGACAGATATCTTTATGATCTTAAATGTTTCATAAAACATTAACTCAGTATGTTCATCGGGGTTTTTCTCATCTAACTTGGTATGCTGGTTTGGATACCTTGACACATGGTAATGATTTTTTTTTTCTCATACTCTTTCTCATTTACTTAAAAGAAGAAAGAGTACACATAAAATCTTAATTAACAAAAATTAAAGTCTATCTTCTGTGACTTTTGTAGAGAGTTTATCACATGTGAAGGCACCTGACAGAGGTTTGTTCAGATTTTAGTTATCATGATGCTGATAAGTTTGTAGTTGATACTAGAGTATGATAGTAACAGTGTTACTGTTCTTCCTTTGTCCATTAGAACCGACTGTCAGCCTTGAATGAGATAATTTCCAAAGTCTCTCAGAATTTACTGGACTCAGTCACTCTCCTTGGCCCAGCAAAGAACTTGTGTTCCATAGACATGGTAAGTGCCTTTTCCTCTTGAGGAGCAGGACTTCTGTTACTGATTGCCTTCACTTCTTCCACCATGGATGCATGTAGATTTTTAGATCTGAGCCCTAGTTCAGGGGAAGGACTAGTCCCACAGTTCCCAGTATCCTGGGGAGCACACTGTGGGGGGTGTGTCAGTAAGTTATAAGTGGGACTGAGGCACTGCTAGGTGGTGGTTGGAGAACCCTGATTTTCTGGGGTTTTATGCGCAGTTCCTTCCCCTGTCTGCTTGCTGTAGGATTGAGCTGGGGATGAATGTGCTGGTGTGTAGAGGCTGAGAAGGTGGCTGGCTAACACCCACAGCACTTGGTGTTAGTTAGACAGGAAGAGAGTCAAGGGCCTCTTTGGTGTTTCTTGCGGTAACTTGGCTGTTGTCTAATATTTGTAGATGGTGCAAGCTTGTTTCAGCCATTTAATCACAGTAAGATTTATTTTGTTGACAGAATCAAAGAGTGCTTTCTTCAAGTCCTGGAAACAGTTGCAGTGTCACAGGACCAACACATTCAATGTAAGTATCATTGATTAATACCTGTCTGTGTTTGAAGAATCTGGCACAGGAAGTTTAATTTTCTGACTGGAAAAAGGGAAGCAACCCAGTGTAATGAAAACTGTTCCTTGTGTTAAACTCTATTGCTGTTCAGTAAATACTACCTTTGGTATTTTCTCTAGAGGACCTCTAAAGTGTGTTCTTGAAGATGGTCCTGCACTTCCAAGTGGGATAGAAGCTGGTGGTGACAGAAATTCTTTGTCAGAGATCTGTGTGGAATCTGACAGTGACGTTTCCTTTACCAAAATAATTCCAAGCAAAGGTAACTAAAATCAAAGTATCAGACATTGATCTATTTTTGAATTAGGAAAACAATGTGTGAGTACAAGTTTAAAAAATTGCTGCTTTTGAAGGAACAGATAAGTAACTTTCCGCTTCTTGTCATAAAGGGGAAATAGTAGTGCTGTCCACTGGTAAAATGTTTGAATGAAAATCCCCAGGAAAATGAGGAGGAATTTGAAACTGCTTTATCTTTACTATAGCTGCAATCCAGTTTCATTATCTATCAAACAGTTCAACCAAGTAAAATTGCCTTTATAGTCATTAGCATTTGTGAAATCAATAAAAACTTGAAAAATACTCAGGAAAATAAATTATCTGTAAATAACCTTTCCAAAAGGAATAGTTTAGAGGAAAATACTAGTGTTATATTACCTAGCTTCTTTCTGCATGGAAGCTATATTAAACAGGGCTTATCTCAATTGCCAAATTCTAGTTTATAAAAATCTGGAGAGAAAAACCAAAGAATAGTGTGAATTTTTGTGCATCTTAACATGGTTTTTCTTTTTGCCTTTAATATGACATTTTCCCTTCAACTACAAGGACAGTCATCTGATTTTCATCTGAACAACACAGAGCCAGAGCTGGAAAATGTTTCTTCAAGTGTAAAGTTTGGATTTGGTAGCATGTTACCAAAAAGTGTATCCACCAGACGTCACTTTTTGACAATGAGGAACCCTGATGTAATTTGTACTGGTGTCTTGGACCATTTAGAAGCACCCAATTCAGTAAAAGAGCTTTTTGAACAGGATGGAATTAGGCTTGAAGAAAGTCTAGAGAAGAGTGCTACAGAAAATATTAATGCAGCTGATCCTCACTTGAATGAAAGCAACGTTGATTCAGAGCTGGCATTGAGGCAGAAAACTTCTGAAACTGCGCAGTTTAAATTGAAACGTAATTCTGATCTTAAACAACCGGAGTGTAAAAGCAGAGAAGACCCTCAACGAAGGAAAGCAAAGCATCAGAAAGGAAAACTGGAATGGCCACTTACTTCCCAACAAAGACCAGGAAAACTGGTTAAAGAGGCTTCTAAAGAAAAGCAGAATTTCCTGGGTGGCATCAGTGATGCTTATGACTTTCATTTGGAAGAGAGTGTCCATCTTACACCTTTTCGACAAAACAAGATGGACGACAGCAATACTGAAGTGGAGGATGAAGAAGACTCAGCAGAAACCAATACCATTGAGTCAAGCAGTACTGCAGGTGACTCAGATGACAGCCTCTATGAGCCTTACAAGAGTAAATCAAAGAAAAGGCGAAGTTCAGTGGATGAGGGCCCTATGTCACCAATCCATCCAAGGCCAAGGTCTAAAAGATGTTTGGCACAGCGTGAGCAGAAGCTCTGTCATGAAGAAGAGACTGAAAACAAATCAAGTGATAAGTCTATTAGTAAGTACAGAAAGCGTTCTCTAATTGATCTTGTTTTCTTGAAAGATAACATTGTTTTGAGATTTAGGCTTTTTTATTTTAGGTTGGTTTTTTTTGTTTTTTAATAGCAACTAAAAGAGTAAGGTTTTAAGAATGCTTAGATTTTCTTTAAAGCTTGCTTATCTGAATAAACTGAACTGTGCCTAATTTCTTCACAGAGCAGCCTTCTGAGCCATCTCGTGGGCATCTCTGTGATGTTACCAATACAGCTGCAGTGCTCCCCAGCACTGGGGATGCAGAAATTGTCCCTGAAGGTGAAGGACCTCAGTCTCCAAAACGCAAGCGACGAAGCTGTACTGTTACTGTGAACTACAAAGAACCGAGTATTGTAGGGTAGGTGTCTTGACTTTTGAGTTTGACATAAATATCCATCCAATAGAGGATTTGAAATGCTTATTTAGATTTTGAAAACAAGACCTTAAAAAAAGAGCTCGAAGAACTCAAATTCTAGAGTTAATAATGCAGCCAGTTTGTGTGAAATGGAACTTACTAGCTAAAAGTTATTGTTTTAAGTGATGTAGGGAACAGAACTCAGTTTTTGCCCTTTTTTTTCTTTTTTCAAACAGGAAACTCAGGAGAGGAGATCCATTTACAGATACAAAGTTCCTGTGTTCTCCAATTTTCAAGCTGAAAAAAGATGCTAAGCGACGTTCCCATAAGAAAGATTCTATGAAAATATCCAATGAGAAATTGCTTAGTTGTCTTTGAGATTCTCAGCAAAACCATGCTTCTGCCATGAAGAAAGTAATTTCCTGGATGAAATATTTTGTTGCGCAATGTGTTATATAAATATGTAAATAGTTGTGTGTCTAGTATTAAGGACATCAGATTAAGCAGGCCTGGATTTATTCTGGTGACTTATTTTTAATGATATGGATTGATTACTTTTATAACTAAAGTGATTCTATTCAAGCTCCTTTTGAACAGATTTGGGGGTATATGAGAAATCTCTGATGGATAAGATGGTGAATGCCATTGTAGGGATGAACTTTAGGCACTTAAAATGTTTTGAGCAACAAATATTTTTAATAACTGTGTTTGTACAGATTTTGTTTATGTGATGGCTGTAGTTTCATATCAAACCTTATAATAAACATCTTAGTATTTGGAAACAGCTCTAAGTGAATTGGTGTTCTTTTGGCAGTTTCCATAGTTGCTCCAAGGGCACTACTGTCAGCAGTGGCCATTACAGGCCTGTGTACTCTGTCCCATCTTATGTGGCGATATAAGCACTGTTTAGAAGCAACTCAGCAGCTGCAATTTGATTCTGTAGCTGCAGCTCTCAAAAGCAGCAATTTAGGCTTAGTTGGTCCTGCATTGAGTGAGTGCAAGTTAGCATCAACCAGACAGAAACAAAGCAAATTTCCTGTAAAGGTTGGTGAAGAAAGCTCCACTTGGATCCCAACTGTTGTGGGACAATTATAACAATTTATAATAATCTTGTCCTTGCTCTGCCCAGTGCCTTTCCCAGAGGAAGAGGTGCCCCACTAGGCTGCATAAGAGAAAACAATGTTATCAACTGTCCACCACTCAAACTACTTTCACTTTGCTTGAGCCACACTTAAGTATTAATAGGTTTGTGAATACCCAAATGAAAGCTACATTCTAACCACCTAATGGGAAAACACAAAAACTAAATGCTCTTCCTTTGTTTTGTAAGACCGCCTGTCCCACTTCAATAGGTGCAAGATCTCTCCCTTTCAGTAATAAAACTATTACTTACTATTTTATTTGTAACTTCTTCCATGATTCTCTATTAATAATAATACTACCTGCAGCTACTGAGCATTTGAAAATAGTTCACAATACAGCCTTTGGATGTTTGAATGGAAACTTAGTTTTACCTTTGTACCCTAAAATTCTAGCCATGGGGCCTCACCATTTCAGTCTGGAATTCTAGGACTAGAGGAACTTAAGCAGAGTGGTTGAACTATAGTGGTTAGAGCCTGGTCCTAAACAGGCCAGGGTTGCAGGTCCTATCCCTGTATCAGCCATTCACGTTAGAGATGCTCTTAATGATCCTTGAGGGTGTTCTGTGAACCTCAGGTGCTTTTTCAGGAAACAAATCTGCAACAGCTGTTTTAGCAGAGAGAGAAAAAGAACAGGGTGAGTGTAGAGCAACCCAAGGCAGCTGTGGTGGGTCTGGGTAGTTTTTTTCTTAATGGATTGAGCAAGCTTTAAAAATTGAAGTGATGAAGTACCAAGTAATGAAAAAAAGAGACCAAAATAAGTAGGGTTTTGTACATATATAATTTAAAACTATTCTGTACCAGTACAATATATTAATTTGACAAATGTAAAGTTCATCAGCTGTTAAAGCATTTGCAAAACCACATATCCTACCATAACTTTATTGCACAGTATCTATGAAAATATTAATTCTTAAATTAGAAAACACATTTCAATATAGAAGAGACAATCTGATTGAAAGACGATAAGAAAATCTACTCTGAAAATAACAAAAATTCACAGGTTACCAAGCTTTACAGGTGCATCTGTAGGCCCAATCTACAAAACAGGTCTATAGTATCCTGTTCTGGCTATTAAAGAAAAAGTACTCACTGTACCTTTGTTATAGATCCCAATGTAGGTCAGACTAAATTCATACAAAACACTATGGCAAGTCCAGCATTAACATTTTGAATACCTTGGGTACCACACTTACTACTTCTAGATAGTTCCTGACATGTCCTTGCTGAATTGATCTGTGATCTAACATTGCACAGGCATTTTGCAGGAATAGATTCTTTGACACAGCACAGGATTGGTTTTCTCTGTCTCAACTTGAATTTTACCAGTGTAACATCTGTAAATATAAAACACCAAGAATGAAAGTTTAATCTGTTTTTCACAAAAGCAGTTATAATTTACAAACTCTAATTAGAAAATGTCAAAGGACAGCTTTTTGGCCTGTACTGATCTCCATTAAGGATTTAGGTGTACCTCTTAAATGTAGTGTAAGCAGCAAAATGTATATGTATTATATGTATATATGAGTGTGTGTTCCTTTTGAAGATATACTAAGAGTTGTATAATGTTAATATGTTCCTGGGTCTAAATAATCACAATTAATAGGCATTTACAATAAAGCTTGGTAGAAAATCCAGTTTACCACAGAGCCAAGTATCTAAGCTCGAAGCTGTCCTATGTTGTCTTCCTTTGTGTACAATAGTCTTATTTCTGCTGAACAACCTAAAGAATTTAGCAGTGAGGAGTAGTAAGTAGAGTGGATCATGAAGTGCATAAAACCTTAACTCTACTAAGCCAATTAAAATTGTCTAGTAGATGCGAAGTAGTCTCTAAAGTTATTTTGGGTACTTATGTCCTGCATAAGCCAAGTCACTATGACATTGCGCATCTAGCCAGATTTTTTTCTTTTTCCTTTTTTTTTTTTTAAGAGTGGTTATGAGATTACAATTTGCAGGTAAAATATTTATCAAAACTGAAAATGAATAGAAAAACTTGCATCTATCAAAGACCACAGGCAGTCCTTTTTCAGAACTGACTGCTCTTCTCTCACAGCTTCTCAACCAGCTGAGTGTTTCTTTTAAAAAATAATATCTTATAAAAAGATTCTACAAAGAAACAAGTGTTTCAGAACCCCCCCACACCTGTTGTTTTCCCTTACAATTTTCTTTTTTACTGGAAAAAATAATAAAACTTTATCAAATAGGTACTGCATTAGGTAAGCTATAACATTAGGTAAGCTATAACATCTGTTGTCTGGGAATTTTCTCCATCTTCCCAAACATGTGCAACTTCCCCCATGTTTGTGGGGTTTCTGAGGCTGTAGCTGATAAACTTATTAGGAACATAAGGTAATCGGCACACAAAAGAAATATTCCGTAATTAAATACATTATAAAGTATTTTAATAAAATAATTTTTGTAACTTCAGTATAATACATGTTTGCAAAACTAAAAGGGTTTTTAAAAGTGCTAAGTATTAAACAGAAGTTTCTTGAAAGTCCCACAACTCAGATATAGAACGGCTTTCCCTGTCCATAACATAGGCACACTATTTGGTTGTAAAAAAGACAGTGTCACTTGTCAATTAATCCAGCTTCTTTAATTTTTGTGTAGAAGAATTTCTCCAGTATATTGGCACATTTGTAGTATTCACTCTCGGGGGGGTTGTACTCTCTGCAGTTTGTAAAGACTCGCTGCAAGTCTGCCATGAATAATTTCTTAGACACGTAGTACCTGTTCTTGAGTCGCTCACTCATTGTTTTGAGATCTGCACAGAAGAAAAATAGATTAACAGCGTTGGATTCAAATACGTTTTGTGTGCAGTGTCCCTTCACACTGATTTGCCATTTAACATGAACTGGCAAAGCTAGGATTTGGAAAGGAAATTGCCTCCATCTCAGGCAGGGTCTGTATTTTAGCTTCAAAAGCAACTGAGCTGCTGGAACTAAGCAATACCACACTGTAAGGATGAATTTATGTAGTGTTTACTTTTGATTCTTTAAAACATTAAAGCTTTTTTTGTTCTGTTCTCATACTTCGAGCTCTGAGTTTTCTGTGGTTAGTAGATGTCCCTAATCCTCTTATGACTGTCCTGAGACAACCTGTTCTCAGCACTGCTGGAGACGGCCTTAGGGGTATATGAGCAAAGAATTCAAACATCACAAAACATGTACATTGAACTAAAATCCTTACTGCTGTGCAAACACAGCAGAGAAGATACACTGGTCTACACTACAGGAAAGATCTGTAGCCGTGAAAAAAAAAGATAAAATTTGTTCTACGCTCTACATATATTTTTATTACCTCTTCAGAGTTTATAGTTGTATATCCTTTTTAAGAACGATGTGAGAACTGATCTCCCCTGCTTTCAGAGCATCATGCAAAACAGTTTAAGAAGTGTTCTCCTTTATACTAAAATCAGTCATCCATAAAATATGTAAATCGTCTGTGTTCTCCACATAGTCACTTTCCCAGTAATTCTCATCAAGCATTTAAAAATTCTGTCTACATTACATGTGTTCTAGGAGTACAGGAATAGAAGTAGTGGGAGGTGCGCTGGATGCCTTGGCTTTTCTCACCTCAGATGGTCTAACTAGTTGTTTAGCAATGCTTGAGCCAGGCATTAGCAGCACCTTTGTGAAACAGAAGTAGTGGAAATGAAGAAGACTTAATGTCAATGAGTATTTCAAAGACACCAGAGACCAAAGACCTCCAATGCAAAGGAATTAAACTTTTTAACTTCAGATTCAAAAATATGGTTGTATTTTTGTTTTGGTAATGGTTTGGAGGATTTGGGGGGGTGGGTTTGGTTTTTTCAAGGGAGATTTGAATTTATTAAAAGAAAGGAAACACTTTCAAATTGACAAAATGGGATTATTTAAGGAAAGTTTAATGGATGCCCTCAAATACTTTTTCCAGTGGTACAGAACTTGCCACTCCTAGTTTTGCACAATATTTTGTAAAAGTAAAGGCTCATTCAGCTCCCATTTAGTCTAAAATTCAGGTGCCTATACCTGAAGTAGATATCCATAGACTAATTATAGCACCCAGCTGAGAAGACTGTTCAGCTCACCCTAAAGCAAATGTTGCCTGGCTAGAGAGTTAAGCTGTTCTCCTCTAAGCACAGTGAAAGTTTGGTTCCATCTGTCACTCAGCCATACAGCTTTTGAATGAAAAGGGGAAAAAAAACCTCAAAGAAAATTGCTTGATACAGCACCTGAAGAGCACTATAAAACACAGTAAAAAAGCATTTATACATGAGAACTGACCTTAGGAGGCAGTAAAAAAAATTTACAGCCATACCTCTCAAAAACTGTACCATTTAGTCTGTACACAAACATAAAGGCAACTGTTCTATCTTGTCTGAGCAACTTTTTACAGTATCAGCATGCTGGCAGGGAGAGCAGAAAGAAATCTGAATTTGTCACAAATCAAGGCACTGTTTAGTCATGCTGGGTTCCTTAGCTGAAAAAAACAAAGCAAAACTGAACCAAAGACCTCAGCTCAATCCTCAAAGCAAACTGCTGCCCCTACCTCTAACGTAATGCATCTGAACAAGGAATGGACAGACAACATTCCTACTTCGAGTTTGCCAACTCAGGGAAGTTATTTGTAACCACTGTTCAGATTAAACAGACTTCTGAGCTAGATCTGCTCAGAAAAGCAGACAGAGAAAACTCTGCCACAGAAGGGGACTCACATTCTTTTTCTTCATTGGTAGAAAATAAATTTGTGTCGGGGTACAGGAAGCCAGTGATTGGTTTATAAAGTATATGAACATTTGCTATTTGGGAATGGTAATTTGAATATAAAAAAATAATTAAACTAAATTGATAGACATGGGCTTGGAGCCCATGCAAATCAACATGAACAAATACTCTTGCTCTCTGAGAAGCTGATGTCTAGTAGCCTGCCATGAACCTGTATTTCATTCTCCAATGACATTAAAGGGTTCAGAAACTGTAATCAGAATGATAGAGGTAAATATTGCATAAATGAGGGAGGAGTGCCAGAATTCAGTTTTAAATCTAGTACAGTACAAATCAGTCATTCTTTAAGAGTATCACTGAATTATCATTAAAATTATATGTCCCAGAAGTCAAAAGCTGGGTTAGAAGAGAAGAATTCAAAAGAAAAACATTAGCAGTTGTGTACTTCCCTTTGCAAGCAATCCTACATAAACAATAGCTGTGTGACTTAAAAGTAAAAATAAATAAATAAATAAATAAATAAATAAATAAATAAATAAATAAATAAATGTAACACC
>JAYDZK010000113.1:37165689-37189220 GCA_034509185.1 Euphonia xanthogaster | reverse complement strand
ATAAATGTAACACCTCAGAAAACTGTGGCAGATCTAAAAGATAAAGATAAAAGTTAGCTTAAAATTAGTTGCATGAAGCATTTTCCTAAACTTAAATTGGAGCAAAGTATTAAGACTTACTTAGAAAACTGTGACCTTTGAAAATATTTTCTCTATATGATTTCGATATCTTAAATCTGTATTTCAAAGCAACTCAAATGCTCAAGTGTTCCTGAAAGTTTGCCTTGCCTTCAGGTTTTTTAACATATGAGTAAGATCTGCAATGACCAGTTACCACATACAAGAAAATATCCCTACAACTCACCTACATCAGCTAGTCCTGAAAGCTTCTAGCCGACTGCACCATTTGAGAGCTTGCTAGAGCTCTCTAGGGCACACTAAGATTTCAGATAGGTACACCACACATGTTTCACAGAGGTCACAGAGCACTCATCAATTTCAAATGACAGCATCACACTCTTGACACTTCACAGCTGCAAGGTATTCAGCTAGAAGTAACATATCTCTTTTACCATAAAACAATCAGATTAAAATTTATCTACTACGTCTGCAGCTATAATGATTTTTAAACTCTACTTAAAAAATGTTAATGGCATTACCCATGGGAAACCTTATAACTTCATAATATCCAGGAGCTTCTGTTCTCTTCACAGGTTCCATGAAGGGCCAAGCGCTTTGATGGCTCTTTGGTAAAGAAAAAAGTAAGGTATCTAATATGGAAACTAGATATTGGAAATAATTTAAAAATCTTTACAGAAAGTAAACTAGAGCTAGCACTCACCTTGACTTGCTGCAGGATGGTTTTTAACGTGCTGTAAAGTTGATCTGGATCCTTGGACTCCTTACTTAAAGGAAAATAGAAATACAAAAAGATTAGTATGAGTCCCTTATCTTTGATCCTACAATTTGCATCTTACCTAAAAGCAACTCCAGAGTTTCAAGCATTTTATGGAAGATATAAAATTTTAAACAAGCAAACAAACCCAAACAAAAATCCTCAAAAAAGAACCCCACTTGCCCATAATAAAAAATAAAACAAAAAACCACACTTGCCCATAATAAAAAATAAAACAAAAAATACCATCAGAAAGCCACTTAAGAACTCATCTCTTGTAGAATGTTTGATTCCCAGTGGATGGAAGGAAATATCAAGTGGCATTGTTTAAAGACTTTTCTCAAAGGAATATCCCAACTGCTGCAACATTTTACTTTATGTAGCACTTACCCTCTTTCTTTTCCGCTTGGTTTCCAGCCAGTCTCTCCTGCACACCAACAACATGAGATATTATATGGGAATTACAGTAGGTCAAAACATTAACTGAGTTATTGCAACTCAAAGAAGAAAAGCCATTTCAGCACTACTGCAGTAAAATGGGTTTGTTTTAATAAAAGCTACTCCTAATAAATAACATAACCATCTAGCCCGCAGCTCCATTCAATTTCCTACATGACTCTTCCACCAGACTGCTGAAAAGATTCTAAAATATTTCTATATGAAACACATTTCTTTTCAATAATACAATGCATATTTTACTGCAACCCACCCCTGTAACGAATAATCATGACAAAGTTATCCGTTTTGATTCCCCAGGGACAAAGAATAAATTGCAGAAAAGCATAGCTGAAAAAAAGTCCCCCAAAATATGATACTTAATTATTTTTAATTCTGTTTTGTCCTGTACATTCATGCCTAGCACAGAAATCATTGTTGTTCAGGACTACAGTGCATTAAAATGGTGCCAGAGGGAAAATGCTACCTACACTGTGTTACAAATCAAAGAGGGATCACATATAAGTAAAATCATACACACGTACATAAAAGAGGATCAGCCTGGGATGCCTTGGGGAAATTTCAAAGACAGCAGTTGTAATGGAAGCACAACAATCTTCACAGAAATCAAATCAGCAGACCAAAACAATTACATTCTAATCAAAAAGAACTATGTGGCTACTTTAGTATTTCTAGTCTCAGACCTTTCTTGGGCTATTGTCTGTTCTACATTAAAAGAGATTGATACATACTAATTCCAGGAATGCTTTCTATAGGAATCTGTCGTACTCCATCTTTGAAGCAAGAAAGGCCAGGATAAACTTTTCGGATTTGAGCTTGCTTCCTTTCTATGAGCTTTTTAATGATCTGTAATAAAGCAGCAGAGAAAACAAAAAATTATTTGGTCTAAAGTCACCCAGAAGATTAATGCAAAACTGTGATGAACAGAAACATTCTCACTTCCTAACCTTGCAGTCCTTTTCCATGAAACTGAAAATGGGGCTGAGCTACCTGACCAAGCACTGATTCTGCAAATGAAGCTATTAAGTCTGTCAGCTATTTTGGCACAAATCTAGAAAAAAAGGAGTCATTGCTGGCTCTGTTGATCACAAGCTGCACAGCTCTTGGGAAGACAGGAGCAGAGGCAGAGAAATACTTTTCTGGAAGAAGGTTTGAGAACTGGCTATAAAATTTTAACAGCTGTAACTTCTGAAATGCTCCAGCACAGCTGGTCAAAAATTTCAAGGCACATATTGAATGCACGTATTTTTATGTACATGCATGTTCATATTCCAATATTTTAGAAATTAGAAACCCATCCACTTCAAAGTCTCCATATATCTATCGGTAGGAGTTGCTTATGTATCAATCAAAGATACTCTGATACAAGATTTTCTCTGCAGAATGTCAGAATGATGCCACTCTTCAGAACCAAAATTCTACTCTCTTTGCAAATGCTTGGGAAAGGCTTTTCCCACTCCAGGGTACACTCTGTTTTACTTTGCAATCTTATTACCTCAAATTCTAAGCAATTTTCTTGGGTGCTCTTGATACCCACTTAGATACTTATCTAAGCTTTGTGTGTCCTGGATATGTGACTTTCAAAACTTCATAACTTGGAGTAAACAAATGCAGACTGCCAGTCTGATAGAATATTTTCTTTGGAAATAATAAAAATGGACATACTTTTATTTTTAAGGGCCTTCACTCCCTCATACATAGTATTTCCTCTCAAAGAAGAGAAAAAGATAAAACCAGACTTTTTTTTAAACAAAATTAAAAAGTCAGGTTTGAACAATCTTGAAAGAACAAATTATAAATAGTATTTCTTTAAAAACCAAGGAACGTATTTAAACACAACCAGGAATGTCATAATAATTTTGCTAATAAACTGCTTTATTATATAAAATATTATTAAGGACTAAATAAAAAACAACCCACATAAAATCCAAAGAGGGACAGGCTGGAAATTAAGACCATCCACCCTTGATTTATATAATTTAAAAATGGCAGAAAAAAAGGAATCCTCTTTTTTTCAAGTAAAATAGGCTATGAAATACAAACACTCCATTTAAATGTCACTCTAATGAACACTACTGATATGGGAGGGAAGGAACTGACAAAGTCATAAAAAAAAATCAATCTCACAATATTTTGGTTAGTTAACCACCACAAATTTGAACTGTGAATTACTCCTCAAAATACCAGTATTTTAACAGTCTTGCTCTTATTAAGTCAGTAAGTTAGAATTTGATGCTTCAACTACAAAATTTTGGCACTGGGACTTGAATGAAGGGATTATTCTAACTAATAAAAGTATGCACTCAAATTTAAGCACCAAAGCAAAGAAGAGAGCTAACCTGGCACCCACTGAACTGTTTCTAAACATCTGAATAGAGAGTAACATTCAACATTTCATTTCAACCTTCACCTCTTTTTGCTTTTTGATGATGACAGAAAATTCCGTGTAGGGGATCCTTGGATTTAACTCACATCCCATTAATGTGGCACCCTCATAATCCTTGATGTAGCCAACATATTTTGCTTTTGGTACTTTAATATCTTTGGAGAAACCCTGAAAAAGAAAAAAAAAATAGAACTTTTATTGTCATTATGCCATTTTCCTTTTACATTTTTGTTTTAACTGAAATGAATGAGGATTGAGAACCAAATTCATCATAATGTTAAAATACAAAAAATACAACTGTGAGTTACAGACCATGGTTCAGTGCTGCATAAACCTTCTCACAGAAGGCACTTCAAAATAGAACAGTTAATTGCTAAGTAGGGTGATAGGGGAGATTGTACTCATTTTGAATGTGTGAAGAGTAGATTGTGCCAGTTTTATATACAGAACCATAGAACTGGCTGGAAGGAACTTGTGGAGGTCATCTAACCCCATCTCAGTTCAGAATGGGTCTCATCATATCTGGCAGATCAAGGCCATGACCAGTCCTGAATATTGTAAAAGGGCAGAGATTCCACTACCTCCCTCAGCAACATTTTTCAGTATTTCACCACTCTCAGGACAGAAAAGGAAAAAAAAAAAAAATTCCTTCTACCTGGTTGCAATTTCCCACTATTCAGGTCATCTTCACTGCCTAATGCTGTACACCTCTGAGAAAAATCTGACTCCATTTTGCTGACCAGATAGTTGACACCTGTTTATCAAATCTATTCGACGGAACAGACATTGCAAATTTTTCTGAATTTGAACCTCATGCTTCAAATCAGGAGGAGCTGTAAGTGCAGGTCAGGTAAGTTTTCATCTGTCACAGGTATGCCTAGTCCTTCTTTATACTTCTTATAGAATCAGTGAATGAACTGACATTTTACTAGCTTTTAGACTAGACAAATTATAGACTATACCATATACTTATGTTCAGATGATTCTATCAAAATAAAATATATTAGAAGCCAAAAACATTACCTGAGATGAGCACATTTTATAGATAAAAAAATACACATGTAAAATTGTACTATACATTTTATCCAATTACTTTGTCATGCCTAGTTATTTAGTCAACCCTACTAGATATACAACTTCTTGCACAAAGAAATTTCTTGCACTGAACTTACTTGTTTTTTGAAGTAGCCGATAGCATATTCATCTGCATACGTGAGAAAGTTGAGAATGTTGTGTTTGATGTGGTACTCCTTCAGATGGTTCATTAGGTGAGTCCCATAACCCTGTGTGAAACATAGCAGGAAAAAGCCATGACAAAGCCTTTGGGGACCGCACATATCAGAACCTGCGGACTCTGGGTTATTACACACTGGTTTTCAAAACGCAGTCTTTCCTTCAGATCCTGTTTAAAAGATTTTCTCTTAATTAACTGGGTGTTGGACACTCAGGAGCAAACTCTTCTGAGCCTTGTAGGGGTACCTTTGCAACCCAGCATGGAAGCTGTAATTCAAGGTGCCCACCTTGGGGTTTTTTGGTTTTTTTTTGTTCCTCTTTTAAATTAGATATCAACCATTAAAATCATATACTCCACCCATGACAAAACTGCACATACTGTAACAATAAAGCATCCTTTCTGAGCCACATCACTTCAACACTACAAAGCGGTAGCAATACTGAAATTATTACAGGGTTCTGTGAACCTGTAGCAAAACAGACTCTGCTTCAAAGGATTTATTATCTAAGCTTATCATAAGCATAAAAAGGAACAGTGAACAATTACCATAATAAGGAGCAGAAAACTGTAGAGTCCACAATCAAATAAACAGCTACACCTTCTGACTGCACACAGGTATGATTTCCATTTAAATTTAGCCCCAAAGTAAACAAAAGGTTGCATTTATTCACATTGCCAAGGAAGCTATAGTCATCCCCTTCTGCTGTGATATGAAGAAATGTAAAGTAGATAGGTAATCCCATAATAGTGTTTTGTTCCTGCAAATGTTTCAATTTTCCTATCATGCAGACTAACAATACACTTAGATAAACATACACGGATTCCTTTTGGCTACGCTGCTCTTGAAAACTGGGAAAATTTTTACTTATGTAAAAAAGCCAGAAAAAATGAAGTAGAAAATACAAATTTCTGATTTAATTGACAATTTCATAGCCCCAAATATGGCAATTGCCAGATAGGAAACTCAAGCACATACACTAAAACTTAGAATTATTTTGTAACAGGGGACTAAACTACCTAAAAACCAATTCAATTTGTATGGGAAAACAATTCCTATGTTTTTTACTCCAGCCTCAAACTGAATTAAAATAGGAATTTATTTTTCCTAAGACCTGGCAGGTCACCCATGTGTGAACTTTTTTTTTTTCTCAGTTACCTGTTGACAGGGTCAGCTCACTCAGAGCAAAAAGCAGGAGGCAAATTTTCAGAAACACTCAACTGATACAGCAAAGCACCCAGAGGATAAAATAATAAATAGTGTGTTATGCAGCCCTGGGGGCAATCTGAAGGGTCAGAATTATCTGCTCTATTATTTTGAAAGATTATTCCTAGAAAATCACAACACACCTTTGGCAGCCTCACCTGTGTAGTGCAGTTAAGCACAACTTAGGCATATCCTGTTAGGATTTGCATTTGCTAAAACACTCTGAATGCTGACAGGTCATTGCTTAATGTAGGGAAATGCTCCTCTCTAACACCAGAGTTGAATAAAATCAAAGATAACCTGAGTATTTACAGTTGTTACTGACTTTCAATCCCACTGTGTTACTCTTTTGCACCAGGGTGTACAATTTTTGCATGTTAACTGCTATACACTCTGAGTTAACCCACATCTCAGCTCTTGCTTCTTGAAATGAAAATCATGAAGCTAGAGCACCATCTAAAGGCAAAACACTGAACCAAATGGTGAGTAGCTGGAAAAGCTGGAGGAATCTCATGTATTCATACTGCTCTATATTCTTTCAAAACAGATACTAATTCTCAAAATTCTGAGAAAATGTTGTGGCATTAACGCAAAAAAGAGTGTACAGAGTTGACCCTGTGCTTATTTTGAGATGTAAGACTACACCTAATTTTTTTATTAGATCTCATTTAGATTGAAGTTATGTAACGGCACAAAGTGCTTGAACACAAATTACTGCCCCACACAAGCAATATGTATTTCAGCCAACCACAAGATGTTACACTACACAGAGACACAACTACTGGGAACAGAGGCATGAAAATGCCAAGAATGGCAGACTACTGGCCACTATTGCTCTGCTGAGAAAAATTTTATTTAATTAATTAAATACAGGTAATCCTACTATTACGATGATGATGCTAAATCTGCACATTTTACTTTGGTTTTTGTGTATTTTATTCAGAATTGCCGTATCTTTCAAAATCTGTTTCTGCCTGGCAACTCAGCAGCATATTCAACATGACTGAAAGTATTAGGAGCACATGCAGTGGGTGAATGGGATTTAAATCCATTTAATAAACACTTGTAATACAGAATTCTTTTTACCTTGACTTGCTCATTGGAAGTCACAGCACAGAAAACAATCTCTGTAAATCCTTGGGAGGGGAACATCCGGAAGCAGATACCACCGATAACGCGACCATCTTTTATTAATGCAAGGGTTTTATGTTTCCTGAGCAGACAAAAATAACAATCACTTTAATTCATGCACATAGTACATCAAGTGCCATTAACCTTCCTTTTTCAGAAACTTGATTCACTTCTTTCCATGATGATAATGCAATTCTGTATGCCTCCTGAGTTAGCCACTTGTATCTGTAAAAGAGTTGTTACTATAATACCATGCTTTCAATAGACCATTAGGGTGATCATTATAGAGCAAGCTCCTGGCCTTGCCAAGTACTCTGAGATACTCAGGTAATGCCCAATAAATAAAAGTTGTATTGCTTTCATGAAATCTATTGCTGATAGTTACACCTTTGCACAGTTCTCAGGATGATTTTATCCTGAGTAAATTAGAAATTAATGGAGTTACAGGAGAGCAAGTCCTTTCGAAGGGATTCTTGTTTCCTTGCATGCACTCTCCATAGTTAAGCTATCACTCTCAAATGAAGCTGATGAAGTAAGAGAGGACATTTCTTATTTCTAATCACACACTCCTCTGGGAATCAAGACCAGAATAAACATCCATTTCTGTTGCACTTCTAGAGACTGCCAGGAAAGATGTAGCAAGGTGCAATCCCAACTCTTACGTCAAGGATAAGGAATTTTAATATAACCCTCAAGGTGTGAAAACAGTGCACCATCCTTTAGATTCAGTATCATATAAATCATATGGCCCTCTGCCAAAAAACCCAAAGAGTAGTTATATTGTATGTGCCACCACTGAAGATTTCATACATATTATATATTCTTTTTTTCTTGTACATATTTTAGTACTTTTTTTACTTGTGGAATGACAGCAGCAATGCAGTAACTTGAGCTTTTGTGGTGGTTTCACCCTGGCTGGATAACAGGTGCCCATCAAAGCTGCTCTATCCAGCTGCTCTGTCCTCAGCTGGACAGGGGAGACAAAATATAATGAAAGACTCATGAGCTGAGGTAAGAGCAGGGAAAAAAAACTCAACTACCACCATAGGCCAGAGTTCACTCGGGGAAATCAGCTGAATTTATTACCAATCAAAATCAGAGCAGGATGACAGAAAGCAAAACAAATCCTAAAACTACCTTTCCCCTCCTCCTTCCTGATTCTCTACCTTCTCTCCCAAGCAGTGCAGGGGGATAGGGAATGGGGTTATGGTCAGTTCACCCCATGCTGTCTATGCCAGTTTCCTCCCCAGGCAGAGGAGTTCTTCCCCAGCTCCAGTGTGGGGTCCCTCCCATGGGCTACAGTCCTTCAGGAACTGCAGTAGCACAGGTCCCTTTCCATAGGGACACAAGTCCTGCCAGCAAAGCTGCTCTAGCAGGTAGTGTGGGCGACTCTCTTCAGGTCACAGGATCTGCCAGGAGGCTGCTCCAGGGTGGGCTTCCCACAGGGCCACAGCCTTCCTTCAGGCATCCACCTGCTCTGGCACGGGGCTCCCTCACAGGCTGCAGAGGGACACGAGCCTCCCCAGGGCACCCACCATGGAAAGTTAAACTGCTGGAGCAGTTAATGAAGAACTGCAGCCTCTGGGAAGGACCCATGTTGGAGAAATTAATGGAGAACTGTCTGTCATGGGAGGTTCCCCATACTGGAGCAGGGAGAGAGTGTGGAAAGTCCTTCCCTGTGGAGGAAGAAGCAGCAGACACCATAATGGGAACTGACTGTGGCCTCCATTCCCCATCCCCCAGCACTGCTTGGGAGAGAAGGCAGAGAATCATGAATGCAGCTGAGCTTGGGAAGAAGGGAGATGTGGGGCAAAGGTATTTTAAGATGTAGTTTTTATTTTCTCATTATCCTAATCTGATCTGATTTGTAAAAATTAAAGAAATTTCATCAATTTGAGTCTATTTTGCCTGTGGTAGTTATCAGTGAGTGATCACTCCTTGTCCTTCTATCCAAAAACTTTGTACTTTCTCTCCCCTGTCCAGCTGAGGAGGGGAACAATGGAGCAGGTTTTGTGGGAATCTGGCATCCAGCCAGTGTCAACCCACCACAGTCCCACAACAAGAAGCCACTTATTATTAATACAGCCACCAAGATGGCACTTGGGTACAACCCAATTAGATTGACCAGGAGTTATGAGGGCTTGAAAAGATGGCAAAAGCATAGCAGAAAAAGAGCTGCTCTCCACCCCTCCTCTGCTGCAAACAGCACCAGAGTCCCTCTGCCTCACACGCCAGCCCCCTGTCCAAGGATACTCACGGATCAAAGACCAAGCGGGTGATGTATTCCTTCGGCATTCGAGGCAGCTGATGGGAGAACACATTCTGCAAACCAACCAGCCACATCATGATCTTCTTGTTGGGCTTCTGGTTCAGGGAGTTGCCGACCACGTGGAATTCAATCACCCCCCTGCGCTCCTCCAGCCTCGCTGCCTCATCCCGGGCCGAGTGTGCTGAGAGGAAGTTGGTCTGTGGCACATAAATGAGGAATAAAATCCCAGTTTTGAGATTTCACATCCTCTGACAGAACAGCCTTAATGAACAAACAAATAAACCCCACTCTCTTATTCCAACAGAACTGCCAATGATTGCCTTTGTAATGCAGCTCTGCAGAAGGGACACCATCAAATAAGCCAGATGTAAGTCTACACTACAGTCTACAAAGGCCAATCCAAATTTATATTGATACAGATTAGATAACAATAACAATGGTTATGACTCAAAAAGTTCCAAAACCTCTTGAGGGATAGCACACATCCAGTTGAAGCCTATGCCACTAAGTCTTCATATTTGCTTTACTCTTAGCCAGCTCAGGCGTAACTTGTGGATTTGCCTACACCTACTGCAAATCACACATTTTAATGGCAGCACAGAAAAAGTCGGGTTTCTTTTTCATTTTATTAGTGTTTTCCACTATCTCTGCCACTACTGTAAGAGCCTAAAAAAATATTTTCATTCCTACAGAATTTGCTGTTACATATCCAGTAACTGCATCTATATATCTAAGTGCAGATTAAATTAATACAGAAAATTTATTTAGCTTATTTTTTTCAAGACCATTATACAATGCCAAAACATCTCTGTATGCACATACTGTTTACTTTTTTGAGCAAAGTTTGGCTGCTGGGTTTCTAGTCACTGCCAGCCCCAACAGCCAGGCTGGCACAGCATTTGTAGTATGCAGAGCCATCAGTCACAGTACATAGTTTGAATAAGAAATGTAGGTGGTTCCAAATCTTCAGCAGTTTCTAGCTAAATCTTGGCAAATGAGCTGCTGGCAAAACATAGCCTGGCAGAGAGAACAGAAGGAGGAAAAGCCAGCCAAGGAAAAAAAAGTGCAATTCTGTGCATGGCACAATTCCGCAATTCTGTTTGTTTTTCTCTTCCAGCCGATAAAAAGAGCAACTGGGGAAGAGAGCAAATAACTGTTTAGATCAGTTTCTGCACCAGAGAGAGGTTTTAACTTTGGATCTTTCATTATGATGCAATTGTTGAACCCTATTTAACCTTAACAAAGCATCTTTTTTTAACCTTAACAAATTTTTTATTTAAAAATTAAAAAAAAAAATAAGGTTAAAAAAAATTAAGGTTAAACTGCTGGAGCAGTTCATGAAGAACTGCAGCCTCTGGGAAGGACCCATGTTGGAGAAGTTCATGGAGAACTGTCTGTCACGGGAGGTTCCCCATACTGGAGCAGGGAGAGAGTGTGGGAAGTCCTTCCCTGTGGAGGAAGAAGCAGCAGACACCATAATGGGAACTGACCGTGGCTCCATTCCCCATCCCCCAGCACGGCCTGGGGGAGAAGGCAGAGAATCATGAATGCAGCTGAGCTTGGGAAGAAGGGAGACGTGGGGCAAAGGTATTTTAAGATGTAGTTTTTATTTTCTCATTATCCTAATCTGATCTGATTTGTAAAAATTTGTTAAGGTTAAAAAAATTTGCCTTTTTTAACTGTTGTGTAACAAAAGCACCTTGCAGGATAACCTGAGATCTATGTTCTTACTATCAATAGTTCACAAGTCTCTTTCCTATCTGTACACAACACAGAAAAAAAATCTGTAGGAAAAAAACCCTCTAGAACTATTTTTCATGTTAATGATGTATTTCACCAATATTTTTTGTTCACCAAATCATACTCTTTCAAAGTCTATTTTCCTTGACAGGACTCTTAGCTTATCACATTCCATCCATGTGGAACATTTACTAAGAACAGACCATTTACAAACAGATCATTTGCAACACCAAGCCTATATCTCACCTCTGGCCCAAGCATTGCTGCAGGATCTGTAATTGTTGACATTACTTCGTTGATTAATTCAATAGGGATATCTCCTACAACCCTTGGTCTCTTCGAATCCTCCAGAGAATAGGGTTCATTATTTTTCCTCTTTTCCCCTATGAAACAAAACTCAGACAAATTAGAAATTACCAAAATGTCACAAACTAATGCTATGAAGTCTAGCACTTCTGTCATATCCTATAGTTTATATGACAAGTTTGAGGTTGGGGTTGGTTTTTTTTTTCGCTTGTTTTTTGGTGGTTTTTTATCCCTATAGACAAAGAGAAAGAGAAATAAATGAAATCTGAAAAATATTTATCACTTCTCAATTTCCGCTTTGCACTGGGGAATTAGCATGAAGCAAGAAAATATACCTCTCCTTCCACTACACCTCTGTGAATTCACAGTTAAACCATTGGCTTTTTCTTTTGCTTCAAAATCCTCTGCAGGGAACCTCTGTGCAGCTGTCTTGGAAGGTCAGTGCTCAATACGCAAATGGCAGTGCCTATTTCTTGATAAAACGAAATCCCCCTTTTAGGATTCACTGGAACTAAGTATCCATCATATAATTCTTTCACCTCTTCTGTAAACCAAGCAGCACATACAGTCTGATGTGTCCTACATATTAAAAAATCCATATAAATTTTCCAAATCAAAATATGCCAAGTTAATTATTAATTGCCGTACTGACTGCAGAGCCACACGTACTATACAGTAAAAGAAATTAGGTTAATTCATAGAAGAACAGGACTAGCAGAGGTACAGTAACAGAGATCCAGCTGCCAGCTCAGGATTATCCCACTCATTATCCTACTCATTCCCACTTCTGAGGGACAAGTTGAGAAATGACCTCATGGAAAACTGCAGTTTAGGAGCTGCCCTAAGTTTCTCTGTAGTGAATACTGAGATTTGAAATTCACTTTGGCTTTGGTTTTTCTCCTTCGTGGAGGACTCACTTTACATAAGCTTGGGATCATCTCTCTGACCTAGCAACCTCTCTTGACAGGCTCATTAATCCTGAGGTGTTTGAAAAAGGATTTATTAGGAGAATTTATGCATCCACCAACTCTTTTCCTTATAAGTTTTTTTTTTCTTTGATCTAACCTCATTCAGGTTTTAAATTTAACCTAGTTGGTATGTCTGTGTTTTTCTTCACTGCTCAAATGTATGCATTTTCAGTACCTTGAAAGATTGAAAAACCCAAATGTGATGGCTCCTTCTACGCCACCATTATTTAAATGAAACCTCTCCTTATGGCTTATAATAGATGTACTCCAAGAAAAGTATTTTTCAAAAACCTCTGACACCACCAGACCTGTACCCATTTTAATTTAATTTAAACAAACCAATTGTTTTTTTGCAAATACAGTTGTTATTTCTGTTAGTTAAACATTACCATAGTGGAGAAAAAGGTATGTGTGTGCAAATCTTTCAGCAAAAACACCTCAAGTTTGCTAATGTAGAGTGAAGGCAAAGGTTACCATATACTGCAACTACTGATAATATCAACAGAAGTCAAAAGGCAAGGCTCCTTCTCCCTTACCTAAGTTTGGGTCAAGGGCAGAAGAAACTTTACAAGCTGGACTCATATTCCCACTGTTGGATTGTTCCAGAGATGAAGGACTTGCACTGTATGCAACAGATCTTGCAACAGGAGGCGGACTGATAACTGCAATGACATAAAAAACAAACACAGAAAAAAACAGGTCATGGAATCCGTTCTGGTGCTGATGGAAAGCCTGTCACAAAGATGGACACCCACCACCCAAAAAGTAACAGTGAACACTGTGCAACAGAGCAGTGCCACCAGTTCCCAAGTAGAGACATTAAAGCTTTATCTCAGTGTATTTTTCTAAACTAAATTCTACCTAAGGAGGGGCTGCTGGACAACAGGGATTGCAAACATCAGGCTTTATTAGTTCACAGTGCTGAGCAGAAGCTAAGAAAACAAACTTCTTCCACATACCTGCCAAGCCTGCTGGCATTTAGCTTCATGAAAAGGTTTTTTGTAGGGCTCTATTGAAAAGCAAAATCTCATCATTCAGCTCCATCTGTCTAATTTACAGTGCTCTAAGACTGGCTGGACAAATCAAACTCAATAAAGGGAGAAGCTGTTTCACCAATTAAGAGAATGAAACTATTATTTTAAAAGGTCATAGACTAACATCTCTCTCTCTAATATATATATGAAAAAAAGCCTCACATTAGTTCTAAATCATGCAGTTTTCATTTGTGTTACCCATCACTAAATGGAAATTACCTGTCTGGATTCCCAGCTGGCCAGTTCTGGAACTGGACACCATGAAATCCTGATCCCAAATGGGAGAATTCTGGCTGTACACTTCTTCTTCCAGCATAGACAGAAACCTAGGTACGAAACCAGGGAAAATATCAACTAACAGGACCATTCCAAACAGGTTCTTTTTGAAAACAAGCACTTGCAATGTTTTTAAATTAAAAACATTTACTAAGTCAGTAAGAAAATGCTGTTGGCCAATGCTAGTAAAAAAACTCCATACATGCAAAAATCACAAGCCGGAGTAGACACGAAGTATCATAATTCAGTAGAGTGCTTTCACTTACTAAACCTTACCTCTGATTACAAGCAATAGTTATTAATTTGCAAGTGCAGAAAAAGACAGTTTCAAGACTTTTACAGAACAAAACTCCACTAATGAGAAAGCCATGAGTTGATTGATATAAAATGATGGCAAAATATGTCTGTTTTGATAAATTAGTATTTTGCAGATGCATTTGCTTTCTGTCTTTGATAGAATCCCAGTGTTTCTAACAATGCTCTCAGGAAGATATTTTCATTCCTTTAAGTGTCCCACTGTAACTTTTAATTGCATGTTTGTGATTGCATAACTGTATTTTTAACCTTACTTTGGTACAGCTACAGAAACAGCACCATGTTAAACTCCTCTTAGCATTACTGAATTCCACAGATCAGACTCTCCAGCACGCTCACCCTCTCAGGGCTGATACACCAATTCCCTCTCAGCAGCAAGACAGCTGCTTATCCTACGTTGCACAAAAGGGGTTTTCAGACCAGAAGTCTGAAAATGGCACATTTCTACTCTCTGGAGTCATCTACATGTATAGAAACTGTTCAGCTGAAACCAACAGAACTGTTGAGTAAAATTTCCTTGAACAGGATAGGGATTTCAAGGATCAAGTCAGATTCTCATACTGTATATATAGGACAGCCATACTAAGCAATGTGCAGAGTTTGCTGCTGTCTGTAGAGCTGATAATGGCTAAAAAGTTTGTAACCGTGACCTGACTATCTGTGACAGAGCAGAAGGACAAATTCAACTTTAGCCAAAGCTCCATTTCCAGGCAGCACAGAGGCTCTGCCTTCACCCTCTGTGCTACTCCTTCCTAGGTATGCACAGACACAACCCCTGGGTGCTCCCTTTGCCCAAAAGGAGAGCCCAGGGCAGAGGGGGGGCCCTGTGCCAGTGCCAGACTCCATGCTCTGAGACACAGGTCCTCTGCAGGGCTCACTCAGAACAATGCCAGAGGAAAGACAAATGCTTCAGAGAAGTACAGCCCATGAAAGATTTAAAACATTATTCATACTTCCCACAGATCATCTGCAAACAGTACTTGTCTTTTTTTCCCCAGCAGAATATCAAAAGGAATTGCAGTGAATAATAATGTTTTTCATATTACTGCAGAAGGTTTTAAAGGCAGTGGAAACAGGGGCATATGCACACCTGACCTGCTTCCTCCATAATTCTGCTGCTTGCATCAATGGGGTGTCAAGTCCTTTTCTATATCTGTTTCAGGGCGTGTATCCAGTCTGCCCCAAAGACATTTTTGTCCATTTTTCAAAGTGGTAAAATAAATTATTAATTATAGGAGGAGCAACAAATCCTGGCTCTACACAACTTAGGAAAGTTCATGTTGTTCTTCATTCCCCTGAGCTCTAACCCATCTTCTGGCCCAACACGTAGCTTGCACAGATAGCATCAGTGCCACCAGGACTTCTGTAGGTTCAGTTCATTTGTTGTTAGGAGGGACAGGCTTTTAAAGTATGACTCAGAGAACCAACCTACCCTTTCAAAATAAGGATATTTTTAAAGTGATACACTATTTTAACAGGAATTCATCACAATGAATGATCCTGTCATCATCACTAACCCTCTTTACCACCATTAAATTTTTGAAATTAATGACTATCAAAGTTGAGCAGGTTTCAGTACCCCTTTAGGTAATTATTGCTGTTTTATAGTGAGAGATTGTCATCAACATTCCAGTACTGGAAGAGATACCCAGTATGAAATTTATCAGTTTAGGATTCAATGATGCAGTTTTATACTGACTCCTCTCTAATAATCCCATCTCTTCTGGGGCTAGGGTGACTACTTTGTTCACTATTACAATGTTGAATTAAACTGAAATTATTACAAACTTTGTACAACACTGCCCCTTTTTAATGCTCCACCACCAAAGCAGATGCGAGCATGTTTTTGGAGGTCCGTTGTTTCCAAGGACTACAGAAAAAGAAAGTAATTGCCCTAAAATACCTGCTAACAGGCAACCAGTACAATCCCCCAGCAATATGAATAATCCTAGGACAAAACAAAGCAAGCAGTTGTGTACATAAAATACATTAGTGTAAGTTATGGCAGTAAAGAAAGCTGCACTATCTAGTTGCTACTGAATAAAAAGATAAATTATTTTAAGCTGCAGGCAATTTCTCCCTTTCCACAACGAAGCTGCTGGTTAACTTTGAATGCAGGCACACTGTGACCCCTTACTTTGGAAAATGAGTGAGGATTAGTGTTCGTTTTTCTTGAGGAAGCTTGTCTTTCTCCTGCCTGGCCTGCTCCAGCAGTTGTCGTCTCATTACAGTAAAAACAGAGCGAAGCAATGTCCTACCAAAAACCTGGGTGGTTTCATACCGAGGTAGACTGTCACAAAACTGAGGGACATTGCAGTAACAAAGCCACCTATAAAGAGGAAAAAAGCCAGATAATTATCACCATCTAACGTATGACTTAATGCAATAAAACCACTACCCACATCATTTTTAATGCAGCTGAGAGCTATATGACTGTATAAATCAGTTCCGCTACAAGGCTGGACAGAGTTAAGCAGCAGTTATACCACCTAGTTTTTTACAGAAATGACAACCAAGTGCTTTTAAGTTTCCATATATTATTTTTCTCTGCAGTCTAGTTTACACAAAGTGCTCTTGTTCCAGACAATAATCACAGATTACAGACAATTCATGGGTATGTCAGGGATTCTCTCCACAGCTCATCCATTCAGCCTCACACATCTCCTGCCACTGACTCCAAAGACCCTCAGCACAGTCTGTTTTACCCTCTAAACTTTTACCTTTCCCCACATAGAGGCCAAATAGGTGACAGTTTTAACTAGCTCCATCCCAATCCAACTGGATTCCTGCCCTGGTCTTCCACCAGTTGGCTTCTTCCCATCATACCCTGCCTTGTTACTCTTTCATTACCAGTATCTCCTTCCATAATAAACTTTGCACTAAGGAAAATTACAGCATGTCATGTTTCTTTTCAAGGAAAAGAGATTATGGCACCAAAGAGATAACTCAGGAGTACACTGCCTATGTACCTCACAATATCTGTTAATTCTATAAACAAGATTTTGATATCTGTGTGTAAGTGAGCGGTCATTGGAATCTGGAGCTTTAGCAGAATCAGACCACAACCACTATGAAAGCTCCAGCAATGAAAAGAAAATATTAGGAATTGGATGCAAACATACTGTGCTGGATCCTGCACACATTTCCTCATCCAGACCCAAAGTACAGTCTGTCTTGAAATGTTCTCCCAAACTCTTGTGCCTTAATCTTTGCAAACATGTGTTGCAAAAGACTTGTGAGATAGAGCTGTTCACAGACTTCTACTTCCTGTTCTTGGCTGATAAAGCACAGCTCTCAAAACACAAGAATGCATGTGAAACTCTGAAACAGTTTCATTCAAATCCTTTGGTTCTCAAATGAAATTGGTGACTGCAAAAATTCAGGTGTGCCCATGGTGCCCAGCAGCACCCTGAGCAATGCCACAGACAACACAGAGGAGAGAAGCTCACAATGACAAGTGAGATTTGGTGGGAAGAGCACTTTGACTCGTGGGGGGACCTTAGGGACTGTGGGCAGGGTATTTTGAGAAAACACAAGATAAAATAATTAACAACAAAAAGCCACCAATCAGAACCAATTAACTACCGATTCCTAATAAGATTTAAATCCTACCACCCCTGACTGACACCAGTTATCACAAACAAATGGAAGTCAAACACCCACCAAACAGGGTCTTAGGAGCACCATGGATTATAAGTGTCCTTTATGGTGACAGGACATCTGGGCCAGACACAGCACAGACAGACTGCTCTGTGACCAGCCAGAGTGCCAACTCACACCAGGTTTGCTGTTGTTCTCTTTCATGGGCAGGAGGTGTGTGAGAGGAAAAGCCACCAGGAAAGCAGCCAGAAGGTGGTGCTCACCCTGGGCCAGCAGAGATGTCTGGGGGGGTTCCTGAGAACAGCGTGCTGACAGAGGTTAACTACCTGCTGCCTGACCTGCAGGACCCTGAACTGCTCTCACTGAACTGCTCACTGAAAAAGGCACTGCACTACTCCTGTGAGAAAAAGAATATAAATAGAGACATGTCTTTTTATCCTAGCTCTTCATCCTCCAGCTACTCAGTTATTCCTTTGAATTCTAACAGCGCATTAAATGGTCATAACAAGCACTACAATTTTAAGGAACCTGGTAATATCTGTTCCCCATTTAGAATTCAAACACTTGCAAAATTAGTTTGATTTTTCAACTCCTCTGTGATTTGGTTTCAAACAGTGATGCTTTACAATGCTAAATGTTATATTCTCTCTTTTTCTTTTTTAAGTTGAATAATAAATAGGGAACTTACACGAGGCTCAAATGTTAAGACCGAGAGCACTTCACAAATACAAACCTTGCAGAGGCATTGTTAGATACAAGCGTTCCAGCCTCTACTCCCTGTTCGTGGCTGATAAAGCACATCTCTCAAGACCCAAGGATGAATGTGGAACTGATAAAGTCTCACTCAAACCCTTAAGTCATCATGTTAAATCCACTGCTGAAAGAATTCACAAGGTCCATCTATGGCATAAAGATACTGGTGTACTCCTGAAGTTTGTACATGCTGTATTTGTAAGGAAGACTCCCAACAAGCAGAGGCAGCATTACCTGGTATAATTCACTTTATAGCCCGCAATATCATCATTGGGTGATCTCAGTCTTCGCTGAGAAGGTGTCTCCAGGTGCCAGTAGTTAATGCGGTTCAGAAACATTTTAGCCAATTCCACTATTGTCTGCCTTTCCTTCGAGGGTAAGTGGCTAAATTTGTACTGCACAAAATTATTCACACCCTTAAAAAGTAAGAAAATTCTGTTTAATAATTTAGTCATAAATTTTACAGAAGCATCCTCAAACATTCCTCACTTTATGTTTATCATGAACTTGCATTGCATGGGAAAGAAAAGAAATATCAGAAACCATGAACACCTTGCTCAGCTACTCATGCAGATGCCACAGGCTGGTACTTGGGTACACAGCAGGAGGTACATCCAGATATTTCCAACCTGCTCTCAGCAGCTGATGGAAAGGAAAAGAAAAAGAAATTCCTTTTTTCCTTCCTTCGCAAAGTCAGTGAACAGAGAAAACTCTGGTAGCCTTTAATCCATACATAAATCAACTATCACCCTCAAAACTCACCAGCTACTTTTCAATAACAGATTAGGGCTAATGGACTTCTACTTAAGTTTATGTCTACAAACCGTATTATTTCTTCAAGAAGTCTTAATACTTCTCAATCATGCCTCCTCATTGCACTTTGGACACTGTCCAATTTGAAGAAAAATCTACTGAACATGATTAAAATGGGTAACTAAAAGTGCTGCAACCCATATATTTTATAAACCCATTATAATACCGGTGCTTAGCAAATAATTTTGTTTGATTGAGTGGCTGAGCTGCCAAAAACAGAATTGAAAATATTGGTCTTTTTTAAAGCAAAAATTATTTCAAAGTAAGATGTAACAAGAATTACCCTTTAATCTCTATGCCTTATTTTCTTAAGTAACTTAAACATTATGAAGAAATTGACAAAAAATTGCATTGTACAAAACCTTTTTAATAGTGTATTTTACAGATTAGGAGCCACGGGGGATTACATACACATTTTTTGTTTAGAGCCAAACTAAAGGAGAACTTAAAGTGAAGACTTCTCAGAAATTCAGCAATAAAGTGGTTTGATCTTCCTACATGATAAGAAGTGAGAGTTGCAAAGAAAGAATTACTACAAGTAACAGTCTTCACATTTAAATTACCCCGCTTAACAATAGAACATCCATTCATCCAGGGATGGGAAAACAGCAAGCTCCTGTTTCATCGAGGTATGTGAGCCTCTGCATAGTCTCACTGGAGTTCATGGGCCCACTTGTCTGCCAGGAGTGCATTCTTAAGAGCTTGCTTAACCAAAAACTGAATTGTCATATGTTCTTTATCTACTGAGAGTCACAAAAGCCTCAATTATTCTCTGGTTTCAGCTTTGTTTTTTTTCTTGTGTACCCTTTGAAAGAGAAGGCTATGATCTCACTGAATTGGACCGTAACATTTTTCTTGATATACAGAAGGCAAGTTTCATTTTAATATTGGATTTCAAAACTTCAACAGCATTTTTCATCACTTGAAACAAAGAAAGATTAGAACTGCTCACATAAAAGTAGCATCTCAAGTTAATTCTCTAAACCCACAAAAAAAAGTCAGTTTCATTAAAGCCTAAGACCAACGATGAGAAAGAGAATACAAATAATGTAACTATTGTACAAACACTAAAAGGACAACCAAGAGCAATCTCCTATAGCCTCCTATTTGGTCCTGAGCAGAACACAGAAACATCTGCAAAGTGCCTAAAAAAATGCCACGTTTTCAAAACCAGTGCTTACATTTACAAAAAGAAAAACAAACCACAAAAAGTCTCAAAACAAACAAAGCCTCCAAGCCCCTACCAAAATAAAATTTAAAAATACATAAATACCTAAAAAACAACAACCAAAAAACCCACCACACACCAACGAAACCCACATTTTGACTCTTTACCTGTTCAATGCTAGGTTTCTCA
The DNA here is from genome assembly GCA_034509185.1 of Euphonia xanthogaster. Lineage (NCBI taxonomy): Eukaryota > Metazoa > Chordata > Aves > Passeriformes > Fringillidae > Euphonia > Euphonia xanthogaster. The sequence goes on along the minus strand of JAYDZK010000113.1, from coordinate 37,168,543 downwards.
AATGGGGGACTTTCCAAAGATCCTTCCACTACAGGTTTTCCCATCTGTAAAATGCACTTCCTCAAAAGCTGTAAAAAACACACATATTTTTAAAAGTTAGTGTATTTTCATACAGAGAGTCAATGGAAGTCACAAGGACACAACACGCTGTGAGCAGTGTTGGAATTCTCCTGGCTATATATATATATATAATATATATGTGTATATATATATATTTGCTTGTTTAATCAGCTGAATTTGTAATTACTTAGCTGCACTGTGAAATCACCTTCTCTGAAATGCGTACAAGAGCCTCGTCTGAGGAAATGCAGGCAGCCAAGTTATCATTTGTGTCTACCAACTCTTCCTGGTATGTCAGTGAAGGAGGCTGCAGTTTACACATGGGTCTCAGGTCAATTCCTTAATCATCTGGATGGCTTTTTGGAGTAAGAATCAGGGCATTGCAAGTACCAGAACATCCAGACCACAGTTACTCAGTAGAGAATCATCCAAGAGAAAAACTGTCTCTGCAGATAAAGTCAATGCATGCCCGAGTGGCAATGAAATTTGCTTCTGTGTGAGAAAGTGAAAAATCTAAGATGATACTCCACAAGTTCAGCTTACTTTGAACAGGTAGAAGTAAACTTGTTTGGTGTCTGCATCTTCTTCTTTGTGGACACAGGTAAACAGATATTCCACATCCAATACAATCCCCAGGAGCCTGTTCATTTCTTCTTCAGACACATTCTCCAGGTGAGAAACATGAGCAGCTAAACAAAATGGAAACCCAAACTAGTAAAAAGCTACTGAGAGGACCCATAGCACCAACTGTACCCCAGAATACCTCCAACTAAGCCTCAACTGTAAAGGCACTGACCCTGTAACAACCTACTTAAACAAAACACATCTTATCAGAGGTAACTGAAACCTGTGTCACATCAGAGCAGTTTGTAAAGGTTGACCAGAGGTGGCAACTTCCACAGTAGAGGAATGGCAGGAATCACATCATCTCTTAACACTTAAGGCTGACTACACAAGTCTTGCTTGTATATTAACATTGCTTGTATATTAATATATGTTGCACTATATAACTAACTACATACATTTTTGTCCTAGAGCTATGCATTTGAGACAAGGTTTCTTGACTTAAGAAAATAAATCCAGAATTTCCATAAATTATGTAATCCAGATGTAAGCAGCACCTTATTTCAGTAAGAAGGAAAAAAACCCAGTTCCAAAAAATGCCTTTTTGTTTTAAACTGGGCATTATTGTCTAAGTCCCTTGCTTTCATATCACGTAAGATCAAACTGTGCTTTGTGCACACTATATTAACAGAGATTTTGCATACTGTACGAGCTCATTTGTTCATTTCCAAGTGACAAACTCCCTTTTATCATCTCCAAAGGTAAATACAGTTCCACATCTGTAATTTTCAAAAGCTTGAGGTTGCTCCCTATAAAATGGGACATTCATTTCAAGCTCCTTTGAACAACTGGCCCCAGGAATAAGGAAGGCAGCGTAAAACAAAAAATCAACTCCCAGAAAGAAGATATTTGCATTACAAAAAGCAATGATCTTAGCTGACTCCAGGCCAATGTAGATAGTATGCTTATCCTTTCCTCTGAAAGTACAAGAAAATATCCTTACATAGAAGGAGAAAAATACTTATAATTTCAGGCATATTAGCTTTTTATATTTTAATAAATTTTATCTGTATTTGCTTCTTAAGATTAACATATTTTTTCAATGGAAATCTGACTCCTTAGTTGGGGAGCTAGTGAGGAGAAATAACACTTGACTTGAAAACAATCGCATTTATTGGCCATGCAGCAAAGATGGTTTGTTTTGAGAAGTTTAGTATGATACCAAAATGTTTAAATTCAATACATTTATCTGGCTTCAAGTAAAAAGTACACTGTAATGCAGAACTTTAAAAATATGACAGCAACTGTTTCCACTTAAATGAAAATTTATAACATTGTGTCTTAGGCACATGGCTTCCTTTGAGGATAAATATTTTGGGCAGAATAAAATCATTTAACTTCTGTCCTTAAGACAGGTATGAAGGGTTTATATTCCCAGCAGTCTGTCTTGATCATTTGCAAGTAATAAATATCCTTCTAGAGGAGCTTTGCATTAGAAACTGAGAACATACCAAAGAAACCTTGCCTTCAACAAATGAATAAAACATCAGCATAAGAAGCCATTTCTATGCAGTTTCCATAACAATACTGAACCTTGACTACTTAGTGGTGTTTAAACATTTTATTAAACTAGAGAATTGTTACCTATACTGGGAATCTAAAAGTTAAGTGTATTACCAGCATGTATTTGCCAAAGGGACACCAATGTTTATACACCAGGCCAACAAACTATCTTTATTCAGATGTTCAGAGCCCATTCCAAACTCTGTGGCTGTTAGTAAGCGTTTTATTAAAATTAAAGCTGTGGTACACTGATATCAAATACTGCATCACTCTTGGCTAGAGTTACACAGTCCCAATCACATGCACTGCTCAGCTGGTACACCCTTCCTCAGTAGCTGTTGTGCCTGAAAAGAAAATTTAAATATCACATGTATAGGTTGCTAGGGCATGCAAGCAGAAAAGCAAGCAGAAAGACCAAGGCTCAGTGACAGGAAGACCTGCAACTTCAGCAAGAAAGCACCGGAGTGCACAGATTAGGAACAGTGAAAAAACAGATTAACAAGGAATGTGTCCAGCCTATCTCAAAACACTAAAACCAAGAAATACTCAAATATGCTATGTGAAGGTACACAGCATGTGGAAACTCAGGACACTGGGAATATTTCTCTGTCTGCTCTGGGGTGTCCTGACCCCCAGGGGAGCACTGACTTTGACCCTCATTCATGGA
>JAYDZK010000113.1:37122463-37153421 GCA_034509185.1 Euphonia xanthogaster | reverse complement strand
CGAGGTCGGCGGCGCCAAGGGCACCGGGACGCGTCCCCTGCTACCTGGCGCTGGGCACCGCCGCCCCGGGGACACGGCGGGGTCGGACACAGGAAGGGGCGGTGAAGCTGTCCCCCAGCAGGGGCCGCGGTGAGCGCGGCGCTGCCCTTTCCCCGTGGGTGCAGCTGCCCCGCTGCCAGGCCCGGCCCCGCGGGAAGGGCGGCGGCGGCACCCGCTGCGTGCGGAGCCGCTATGGAGCTATCCCGGCCCTCCAGGAGGCTGCGCGGAAACTTGCCCTAAAAAGAGGCGGCATCGCTGGCGGTGTCGCTCGGTCCCTAACCCCGGTGAGCCCGCGGTGCTGCCGCAGCCGCTGTGGCCCCTCGGAGCGCCGCTACTTTGTTTGGCTTAACCATTGCCTTCCCACATTGTGTACTCTGCGGCCACCTTTGAAGGGTTCAGTCTTCTTCCCCAGATGATTTCTCATTGAATGTAAAAGTACGGGTCAGTTTGAAATACCGGCTAATTAAAAAACTCTCTGCTCAGTTTTTCGCGTCGTGGTTCTGAGCTTGGTTTTTTATTGTGTCCAGAAACAAGTGTTGAGAGCAGGTCAGTTTATACCTTAAAGGGATTACCCTTTAATTGCAAGTTAAATTCAGGAAATGGCCCCGCTCCAGAGAGCGCACTCCGTGCACAGCAGCAAGTGCACCGGGCGTGAGGCGGTTCTGCCCCGTTGCACGTATGTAAAACCGTGGTTGAGCCGTGAGAAACCACAAATGGCAATTCGGTACTACGGCACCACGGTTTAAAGGGTTGGGATTGAGGCTGGGCGTTTGCGTGGGACTTACGGTTCTTTGATGTGTGAAGCTAAACTATCAAAAAAAGCAGCGTGAGTTTGGAGGGAAGTCCCAGGCAGAGAGGGGGCTTTGCAGGCACAGGGCCTTGGTACCTTGCATGAGGAAAGCAAAAATAACTCTAGGTTTGTGCGAAGTAATATTTGGGGTGACAAAACGCTGCGGCGTCCTTCTTCCCTTCGCAGCTCCTGGGGATATTTTCAAGCATGGTGTTATACAGCGAGTTGGCATATTCACGAAATGATAGGAAACCAGAATGGAATAAAATGACGTATTTAATGAAACAAGGGGATCTGATATTTACTTATTTATATTTTTATTTTGCTGAGGTTTTAAAATCGACAGGGGATTTAAAATCGATGGGGGTGGGGGTCAGACCTGCTCCCCGGCCTCCGCCGCGGGCTCGCCGGAGCTGGGGTACCCCGGGGAGCCCGCGGCGGAGCCAGGGCTGGCTTCGGGCTTCCCAGCAGCTGTGACAGCGACCCGTAAGATGGCTGCTGCCATCCCCGGCGCTTTAAGACGGACTGGTTAAGGTGGAGGAACTGCTGCCCTTGGTGATAGCAGCCTCAAGATTAATAGGAAATTAAACGTGATAGGAAAATCCAGTTTCTCTGGAATTTAGGAGAGAATTATCTTAGTCTTTTATTTTTAAATTTTTGTTGTTAGTGTCCGAATCACGTTTTAAAATAGCAAATAGCCGCTGTATGTTAGCAGCCCCTAAGAAGATCTTTCTTGCATTTTCTTTATGCCGGTTAGGTTTCTTCTTTCGGACTTGAAAATGAAACTGTTCTTGCTTAGTTTCGCTTTCAGCTTTCCCACGACTCCTCCTCGGCGGAGCAAATGTTACAAGCAAAGAGCACATCTGGAACAACACGCTGGCTGCAATGGACCACTTAATATCCCCGCCTGAACATAGACTCCTAGTTTTCCTGGGAGTTGATGTACATTTACATGCCCCTGTATGTTTTTCCTTTTTTGTTTTTTTTTTTCCCCAAATCACCAGGTTCTCCTTTAATCAGGTAGATAATGATATTTAACCCAGCATTAAGTTTGCACACTTGCATGTAATGAATTACAGTTTTGATACTGAAAATATATTTACTGCTTTCACTCAGATGAATAATTCCACTGATGTGCATTGAGGCCACTCGGTGGGCGTTTATGTCTGAAGCTGCACAGGTGAATGCTCACAGGATCACAGCCTAGGTGAAAAACCTTATTCTTTAGGAACCTTAAAAGCCTGAAAACTTATTACTTCCATTAAAGTAAAATTAAAGATGAAAGCTGTCAGTAAGCAAATAATTTTACTGTGGTTCCTTCTTGAATCCTCAAGAGCATGGCTGCCTTACAATACCGTGTCTCTTTCCATTATACCTTGATGCTCGCCAGATAATCAGAAATGTAAGTCTACCAGCTTGTGGCTACAGATACAGTTACCATAGTAACATTTATAAACACTAATTTCACTACACTTGCAGGACTGCTGCCTGCTAGAAGCTGCGTAGAAAGAAACCACTCTAACTGTGAATAGGTAAGTCTTCCTCTTTTTTTTTTTTAACATTAAGCCTGATCATTGCTCACATTCTAACTTTGTGCAAATATATGGTTAAAAACAAAAAGAAAAAAAACTTTACTTTGTCTTAAAGTGCTCTAGCAAAAAGTAAAATATTACATTTAAAATTTATCAAGACTAAGGAGTGGAAAGACAAACCAAAACAAACCCCCTCTGCTTTGACATACGGGTGGATACATGTCATTGTTGCATATATCCAAGCTGTTTCCTTCTGTTGGCTGAATTCAGAAGTGCAGTACATACTAATTTTCTAATTATAAGGCATGAATAAATCTGAGCACCACGTAACCCCTCTGTTGCTTGGTTTTCATCATTAAACATGAATATATTAAACTAGATTCAAAGTCACAGTATTGTCTGAAAAAGCCTCACCACATATTTCAGTTTCTGTCCTTTGGGGCATGTCAGTGGGTTTGCACAAGTTGAGCTGACTCTGAAACCCGAGTTGAGGAAGCATGGGTGGGAGCATAATCCTGCCTGTGCTGCTCAGCTCACAAGCTCAGGTGAGTAGCCAGGTGACTTCAGGAATGCTACTCATCTGCATCAAATTAGGGAAGCCAGGGGCCAGGTGAGACACAAGTGCCAGCTCATGTGGGTTTCAGGTCTCACTCAGGCTGCTGATAGCCCCGAGGAGATCCCTGCTCAGAGCCCATGCTCCCAGCAGATCAGACATGCATTTCACATTTGTTGCTCCTGCATGAATTCACTGTGAACACCTGACAGGTAAAATGCAAGAGCCTGTGTGTTACTATTATTCCAAGGAAGCAAAGGAGGCAGCTGCATTCTTGAGTCACAAAAGAGAAATCAAAATACAGTTCAGGGCGTGCCGGACTCCTGGTTATTACCAAGTTGTCATTTAGGGCTTTTGGGGCCTATCTTACTCCCATAAATTAAAGAATGACTCAGTTAATAGCAGCCTAATGCTGAATGCTACTGCTCTGACAGGGACCACCCAGCCTGCAGCTGAGCTCTGGGAGTCTACCCCTAACCCTCATCCCTGTCTCACAGCCCAGTCAGATCCAGCAGGCCCAACCCAGCCTTGTCTCCCTCCTTTTGTTCAAGAGAGATTTTCTTCCAGTGCTCCCACCTATTTTTATTCTTGCCATTCAATTCCAATAGGAAAAACGTAGCTCTTGCTCTTCCAGGGAACTTCTCTGAGTATGAAATCCTATTGTGTCCTTTCATTAGTGCATTCCTTGTGGATGAAGCGGCCTCCCTCCTGGCCACCAGGCATTCAGGAGTGCTATCAATAATTTATGAATCACTGGAAGTGTTAACAATACAAAAGTTTTGCTCATTAGGCTGTCTCTAGCTAGCATCTCGTCAGCTTCCCATGGTGCTTACATTTGACTCTAACAACACAGACCTTCCCATCAGGTTTTTGCTCTGGTAGGAAACCTCACACCCCAATTATCCAGTTTCTAAAGGAAAAAATGCATAAAAATAAATGGAAAAAATGTCATTGCAACACCTATGGCTGCTCCAGTCACACAAATTTCTTGTTAGTAATGGACTATTTAGCAGTTTTTATGTGCTTCTTACCCAGAGGATGTTCTTCTTGACTTCAGTCAGACTTTGATTTAACCCAAACCAAGTGAGAAAACTAAAGGCTGGAGTCACTCCTGCCTTTGCACAATTTGAGCTATGTGTGTGAAGTCCAGAAGATGTTTGTTGAAGTTATTTAGCCATCAGCAGTCACTGCATAGGCTTACACTGTATTATATTGTCCTAGTGAGGGCTCTGGATCTCTTCTTGCAAACAAGGGATGTAATACCTCTTTTTCCCTTACCTTCTCTTTGACTCCCCACAATTCTTTTTTGTTGATTCCTTTCTCTAATGTATTTTTCTGTTCTTTCTATTCCTTAAATCATGGCAGAGATCCCTGCAAACCTCTGGGACTCCACTTGGTGCATTTTGACTTCTTGTGCCATGTAGGGCAGGTACTTGGTGCTGGAAGCCTGAAATACCCCTGGGAGACTGGCACAGGTGCTGCTGGCAGGGATGGGAGAGAAAGGGCCTCCTTTCTCCAGGTGCCAGCCAGCACCCTTGATACAACACTGACATAGATATCAGTTCTGTAAGATGAAGTTACAGTGGCCTAAGCGCATCTGGTTGTGCAAACCCAGTCATGGGCCTTCCACATATCTGTGTGGGGGACCACCTGGAAATCCTAGATTTTCCAGGAACTAGAGACACAACCACAGGCACCACTGCTAACCACTTGGCCAAGAAGCAGAAACTAGACAAGGCTAAAAACTTCCATTTGGACCAACTGTAATAGTGCTGTGTACAGCTGAAAAATGCAGAGGAACCCCAGGAATACAGCACCAACCCCCAAAGGGGATCTGTGGGGTGAGGGAGACAGGATGTCACTGGGACTGCAGGAGGCACAGTTACATTATCGCCACCCATCTTCTACCTTCTGCCACAGCTTTCTTTGTGGATCCTCAAAGCTCGCATTCCTCACCTCCTGTGCCGAGGCTGGCAGGCTCACCATCCTCACTCGTTGTTTCACGGCCTCTGTGCCCCACACAGGCCCCTGGGGGATAGCAAACTGCTGCTTCTGCCTCACCAAGACTGACCCATCTATGAGGAAGAGCTGCAAAATATCTGGAGTGTAGAAAGAGCTGGTTTTTCGTCGTTTCACTACTCCTATTTCCCATTTTGATGCTTCCTCCCAGCTAAGGAGCTGCAGCTCTGCGCAAGTGGACAGTGTCACAAATTATAACTCTTGCCCAAGAAGACGTAATGGTGGGGACTCATTTTATAGTGTGGCACAAAACCAGAGGGCCTGGAATCCAGGGATTCCAGTTTTGGACAACACTTTAGGAGATAAATAAGGAGGCTAATTATCTTAATTTATTCCATAATTATTTTAATTATCAATCACTTCCTTCTTTCTTGCCTATTATCAGGTTTATAGGTGGGAGTACAGGATTCCAAGTCCTGAATGCAGGCTCTGCCCCTGGCATTCTCCTGTGACTCACCAAGTTTGTCTTTATCTCTTCCCACACCTATCATAACTAGACTTTCTTGAAGCTGCATCACCGCTTCTGGGGATGCAGTAAGCAGGCTGTACATGCACACTTAAGTTGACTCACTTGGGAGAAGATGTCTTGCTCCTTCTGCACCATTCCCTCTGTGGATGGTTTTAGAGAATGAGATGACCAGCTCTGATAAAAAAATAATGGAAGGTATAGGGCATGGCTCCTGGGTTAGCAAATTAGTTTGTTTTTTCAGGTGAAGACTTTTTCAGAGGTCTTACATGAGTTTAGGGAAGGCTTTGTAAGGGTTTTCACATAAGATATTTGCTTTTTGCTGCTTTGGCCAAAGACGACCACGTGAACCTGGGACCTGCTAAGGCAGCAGCCACCCAGCAGAGGCTGGCTCCAGCCGTGCAGCAGGGCATGAGCTGCACAGCACAGCCACAGTGCAGCAGACCAGTGCTAATGCCTCACTGCCCACCCAGGGTGGCTGCTTGACACATGCTGGTGGCATCAGGCACCCTGCAGCTCAGGGACAGCCCTAGCCATGCTGAGAGTCTCTGTCACGGTTGCTGTATGTGGGTGTGATGCATTCCCAGTTTTCCAGGGGAGGTGCTGCTGCAGGAACTGTGCTGAAGGTGGGGAGGCAATGAAGCCATGTCCTGGTGTCACAGGCACATGGGAAGGAGAGGACTGAGAGGGATGCACAACCTGAGACATGAGCAATAAGTAAATAAGTACATCAGGGAAGCAGGAAAAGACAGGCAAGGAAGCTGGTGCTCATTCAGCAAGAATTTTTTTATATGTACTAGTTGATAATATTTTGATGAGAAACTCAGGGAGACCATGACCTCCATTTTACATCCCACAGTCCTTCTCTGCCTTGTCCCATCACCCACAGGCAGGCAGGCAGGCATCTTTCCAGCACTGGTTTCAGCATCAATAACAGTCACCATTTTCTAAGACCACAAGTGTGTAGCAAATAGTAAAACCCCTAAGCCTAGGGGAGGAAGGAGTTCAGGCCTGGAGATTGTGCAAGCTAACTTCTGACTGTGTCAAAGGGAAGTGAGGAAGAAACACTCTCTGGGTGGAGATAGGAACAACATGTGTCAAAGGGAGATAACTGCATATGGGACTTGTCTGTTCAGATACAACTCAGATCCTCCATCCTCAGAGCTCAGGAACAGCTTCCATCTTTGGTAATTAAAAAATGATGATTGTAGTGCCAAACTGCAGAAATAGAAAATAATCTTGCCTTACCTTATTAACAGCAAGCAGCTCCAAGTGTCATAGATAGAAAGGTTTTACAGAAATATGAGATTTACTGAGAAAATGGTATCATCTGCCATATGGGTCTCATTTTGTCCCTTTTAGACAGGCCAGTGTATGGCAGACTAAGCACTGACCAGGAGGCTCTTTGTTATGACACACACAGTAAATATAATTTTTTTTTGCCCTCGAAAACACGCATAATCTCAAACTGTGGTTCACTCCCCATTCTTCTACATCTAATTTCTTTTTATCTGCTTCTATTTTCATCTCAGAACATTAAACTGTGTTGGGTTTTGGCTCCCTAAATAGGCACAGGGAAACTGCAGTGAGCTAGAAAGCTGAATTTTATCTTTCACTGTGAGGCTGGCAGTGCTTTAGCTTGGTGTATTGTGCTGTCAGTATCTCACTGTTATCCTTTAACCTGACAGCAAAAAAACCTCCCAGTCTGTATTTTTTCCTGATGAGAGAAATGCAAGGAGAGAAGGACACACAGACTAATCTTTTTACTTCATAAGAGATCAGCAAAGCAAATGTTTCTTTTTTATATATCTTTATAAGTCTTTTAGCTATTAACATAACCAATTTATGCATAGCATAAAAAATTAACATCAGGGCTGCTCTTTTAATAATTATAAGCAAAGTTATTGCAGCTAAAGAGTTACAGCCTATCTTGCTACATTAATTATCATGTATATTATCCTAGTTATTTACACATTGTGATTAACTGGGACTGTTTTGGTGCTTTGAAAATGTGTTTTATTAGCACTTACAGCCACTTATGGAGATATAAATCCATGTAAAATGTATGTGAGTGTTAAGAATTCAGTTTGCTGAGATCAAACTAACATTTTGCTGAAAGTTAACATTTTCCTGTCTCTAACCCAAGGGCTTTTATATACCCTAAATTTAAAATGGGTTAATATTTAAAAGACTGACAAAAAATAGCTTACCAGGTGTTTTGTATACATTAGTCCTAATTTTTCTCAGGCCTGAATGTGTCATTGTAATGAAAACACTGAAAAGTCTTGTGCATCACTCAGTCTCAAATTCAAATTATGGAGAATAAAGGAAAAGGGATCTGCACAAGCAGCTTTACCCATGTACCTCCTTACCTTTCCCTGCAGGAGTGGTGCAGCATTTTCAGAGGAGTCTGATGTTCACCTCTTGTAGAGAGACAGACTTTCCTATAAACCGGTCCTACAGCAGACTGAGAGTTGTAGCCAGCTGCAAGCAACCTCTGAAAGGATAAGCTATCTGTCATAAGGGATTTTTAAGTGGCTCTGCTTAATATCACCCTTTCCAGAAGACATTTTGTAATTGATCTACCTCAGCTGATCAGAGGCACTTGATTCATTAAGATGTATTAGGATTAATTTGAGCTGGAGGAGGTTAGGGCTTTGACTTTAACGAAACTTTAACTGCCATGACAGAAAAGAGACACACATTGAAACACAAACTGCAGAAATCCTTATAATACACAGGTGATGGAGAGAAGTAGTGAGACCAAAAAAAAAAAAAAAAAGTATTCCTAGCTGAAATCCTGGAAGAGAAAACAGGTGCAAAATAGTTTATTCAGGTGTGGCTGTATGGAATGCAAAGAGAGAGCCCCAGTAAAGGAATGAGGTTAAAGTAGGATGAAATTCCCAAAGGCTGCTCTTGTAATGTGGCTGTGGGGTATTACTGCTGCTAAACTACCTTCCCTTGCCCTGGTGATGAATTATCAGCAGTTAACAAAGATGAACTGAAACAGAAATCTCGTAATAGAGAATACAACAGCATATGCATTTTTGTCTGATTTGTTCTCATCCATAAATGCTAGATACTAAAAAAAAAACCATAACTTGAATATATGTTATTCAAGTTATGTTTTTTTAACATATAAACACTGTGTTAACAAATATAAACACTGTGTTTTCATACTTAGTAGATACATGAAGTATAGGCTGGCAAGCTTAGCTGCTCACATGGTGTCAGGATTTTGTGTTATGGTGTCGGTGCATGTATATAGGCTGGCAAGCTTAGCTGCTCACATGGTGTCAGGATTTTGGTGTTATGGTTTCGGTGCATGTACATCACGTGCTGGTTTAGAGGGAGAGAATGTTATGCAAGCAGCAGTTCATACTGAAATTTTCCAAGCCTGAAGCAGAAAGCACTTGGGAAAAAATTCTAGGTAAAATGGCTTAGCTGTTCCTGAGAATAGGATTTGGAAAATATGTTTTGAATGTATTAAGCCAAAAGTCTTTTTTTTTCCTAAAGAAGCTCCAAAATGGTCAGGTTTTAAACTACCACTTGGCAATTTGGCTGAAATGCCATCAGCAGTGCTTCTTTCGTCATTCTTGTCAATTTGCCCAAATCAGAGCAAGTTACAATATTTAGAAAGCAGCATCAGTTTGCCCATGCCAGGTAGAGACAAGCCAATGTGCAGGTAGTGATTTCACACAGGTTCCTATGCAGCACCAGGGCTCTGTCAGGAAGCACCTTGCTCAGAGGCTCTACAGCTCTGACTCTTGGCTTTGCAGCACCAGGTGCCAGGCCTGGAACAGCATTGGGGATGCAGAGTGAGGTGAGAGAGACTGGGCTGATGGGGGAAACTGGAGCAAGGATCTGGAGTGGAAGAATTGGAGGTACAGGGGGACAGGGGGAAGATGCAAGCTCTGGCTGGAGGACAGGCAGAGAAGCTGGTGCTGACCAGAGTCAGGTCCTGTCAGAACCTAAATTCTACACTGCTAAATTCTCTGAGACACACAGGCAGAAGAATCATTACTCACTTGAATTCCTTGTGGATAATCCACTCCCACACCATTTTGTGATACTGCCAATATCAACAATCCTGGTACTTCTAAGAAGGTAAATAAGTCTTTAATAAAAGCATTACTGATTTGCTAAGATAAAAATTCCACATGGCAGAGAGACATGGAAGACAGGTTTATTGCGCTGGACAACGGTGAAAGTAGGTCAGATACATGCGTTCTGGAGATTCTTGATGGCTGTCACGGTGTGACAGCTAAAGAAACAATTGTAGCAAAGCTCCCACTTCTATTTCTTGAACAGTTTTCTCACATGGATTCCTCCCACAAAAATAAAAATGACACAGAGCAAACTCTAGAATTTTCTGCCAGAGTAATCAAGGCAGATTACAGAGAAAAAGAGAAGAACCAGGCAATGAGGAGACAAACAAGCCCAGTCTATTAGGAAAGTGCATGCTAAGTCCTTTTGGAGAATGCAGATTTTTACAGCTGGGAAGGAATGAGGTTTCCAAAGTTCACTGCAGTGGCTCTTCAGTGGGAAAAAGAACTAGTGAAGAGATGGATGGCACTTCGGAAAAAGAAAGAAGACATCCTCATCCTGAAAACAACACACATGGCCCATTAGCCAGGACAGCCAAAGGTGTTCCTGGGCTACTGCACCTTGCTATTATAGGTAAGTACGTTCCACACCAGGATTTTTTTCCCTTCATCCAATTAAGTTAAAAAAAAAAAAAAAAAAAAAGGAAGCCCAAAAGCCTAAATTAATCTAGAGATTTGTTGGCAGTTGGTATCTGGAGATAAAAAGCAGCAATTCCTTTAGCTCGACAATGTGAAGGAGACATGATAAATTCCCTCACAACTGATACTGCTATCAGACAATAGTATTCAGCTTATTAGATAAGTAGCCTGAGCACAATATTTGAATTAAAGCATTTAATTCAACTTACTAATGTAACTAATGTAAAAGAGTTAGGAAACATTCCATAATACACAAGTGACCTCTGAAAGAATAGTATGATTTTTTTTTTTTTTTAAAATCAAGAGGTTTAAAGTGTCATCACTTCAGGACAGGCTTCAGATTTTTGAGGTGTCAAAGTCCTTGTGGCAATGAAACATGCTTAAGATAATCTTTTAATTAATTTGTTTCATTGGACTAAGTACCACCCCATTCTGCGACCAGCATATTGAAAACATTATATTAGGGAATAATCTGAATGATTACTTTCTGAAATAGCAATCTGCTGTATTTTACTCTTATAAAAGAGCTATTCAGACCTGTTTCCTTATGAAGTAGAACCTTGCTTTTCTTTAGTGCAGAATCAGCTATTTATTACAATCAGAAAAACAGCTGTGAGATTACAAGCAATATACCTGCATTCCCACAAAGGAGCGCACAAGCAGAGTGGGTAAAAAAAAAAAAGCAGAGTGTGTATAAAAAAAGCTGGTGGGTGAAGAGTTCCAAATGGATTTGTGTCTGCAGCTACATTTTCTTCCAGCCTCTTCTTGAAACACATGCCCAGCACTACACCACTTCTCTATCACTCTCCCTGGCATTAGTAAGGAGTGGGCTGACACTGCAGCTGACATCAGAGGCACTCTTTCTTCTGTGATGTGTGCATTCACACAAGTTGTAAGACTTCTTCATATTTCTCCAAATGAATTTTGAGAAAATTAATAAAGAGGATCAGAGATCAGTAGAAAAAGGGAGAACCATTTGAGAGACTTCATTGTTGTCAGGACAAAAAAAAAAAAAAAGACGACAACAAAAAAAAAGCCCCAAAACAAAACAAAAAAACTGAACAGTTTGCACTCATCTGCCAGCCTGAAAAACACTGTAAACCAACTTTATCATGCACTGACACTGATCTAGGTAACTGTGGTATATCTCATCACCTCCATTCTTCAATGCTTGCTGCTACAACTGTACTTTATCTTAAATAAGCTTCCTGCAGCTATGTGACCTTGACAGGTACAGGTATCAAAACAGGTAGTTTAGCACTAGCCCAGCTATTCTTTCAGGAAATGCAGTCACACCTTTACTGGAATACAGCATTAACTCACAAAAAGGCTGCAGTGTTTTCAGAGGCATTTGTTTTCACCTTATTGGAAATACATTTTATTTCAAAGAGATTGATGAAGGCAAGAACTGAGGCTGGGTGAATTCTTTACCAAATGGCTTCTGGGTCTTGTTACCTGCCTCATCCATTCCTTACAGAGAGGGTTTCATGCTGGCTGCAATTAAGGATACCATAAATTCAAGCTCTGCTAACAAGTTAAGGTTTGAAGTTCATCAGAGGTACTTTAAATCTTTTGTGATTGAAGTCCACATTTCTGAACCACTGCTAAATACACATTTATTTAATCTAATACAGTTATTTTTCCACCAAATGTACCACATAAAAGGAAAAAATTCACGCAACATGAACCTTAATTTTTCCCCAAGGAGTGCATTCTTACAGAAGTACAGACATGTTTCTTCAGCTCCAGGTAAGCAACTAAAGAGGATGGCCAGATACAAGGAGCAGGAGGTGGTGACATGGGCCATCTTCTTCATTTAGTCCCATATTGATAGGTCAGCTAAGTTTTGTTGATTCTTTTGCCCTGTCTCTGGTTTGCAGACAAGAGAGACATGCAAAAGGGACTAGATTTTACTCTTTCTTGCAGTCAGATTGTTCCACATGGGTCATATTATGGCCTTGGTTAAGCTTACAGTTGGTGGTCTTGCTCCAAGGATTTAAAGGATATTTTACACATTCTTCTAGCTCTCCATGGAAATTAGAGGAAGGAGGGGGAAACAAGCACAAGGAAACATACAGAGCACAACTTAAGGCATCTAAAATTTATAATTAATTAAAAAGGTGCGTCCTTCAGTTTGGTATTTTGAATCACTTTCTGATTTAAGGCAGAAGAAATCTGCCTTCACAGACTACATGCAGCTGTCTCCTACACTCGATAATGCCAATACTGCCCAAGAAACACAACTACTGTGTAAGCAATGCCTACTCATACACCCTTTTCAGAGGTCTGTGCCCCAGTCTAGCCAGATGATATTAAAAATACAATATAAATGAACACCCTGCAGCCAGCTTCATGCCTAGAAAAGCACCACATCCCAAGGAAGTTCCTTCTGCCTGGCATTGCTTTTGCCCTTATGCCAACAGATCAGAGGGGACCGAACATCTCCCCTAACACAGGAAATGGTCTCCCAGGGCAGCCACAGAGGATCTCAAACAATACAGCACTTTGGTTCAGAGCTCCTTCCTTTATGCTCTGCATTCAAATCTGACATGACCAGCCCCCTGCAGTGTTGCAATTTCTAACACTTTTAATTCTCAGATTTCACAAATGATGAGGGACAGGGAAAATACCTCTTCCTACTAAAGCCAAGAAATTAGTCCTCAACTTCCCACAATGACTAAGAATTCTTGCTCTCTTAGGTGCCTTAACCAAGTAAGAGATTTAAGGCATCCTGTAAGTAAACACTAAATCCTACATCATGTCCAAATTATTTTCAAGTACTAGAATTTGTAGGCTGCCAGAAACAGCCTGAGCTGAAACTTCTTGCTGAGTTCATTCAGACACTTGAAAGCACATGTTCTCATAGGAAAAAAAGTATTTGAGAAAAACAGAGAAGTTGCACCTTGACTGGCTTTTAAACAAGAGTGCATATTTTTCATATTAGTCTGCACTTTAAGCTGAATAAAATGTCACCTAAGACTCCTCTTAAGAGTTTATTTGCAGTCAAGAGATTAAGATTCCAGAACAGTCTTCTAAGAAGGGAAGGGGAAAAAACCACAGAAAACTTTGCTGTAAAACCAGAAACAAATTCAATGATGGACACATCATTGCCTGTGAAGTAGATTATTAGCCATGATCTCAGGTTTATTCCCAGTCCTAAACAAAAGGCTGATACTGTAACAGCAGTATCTTTAAAAAAAACCCAGCATGCTATAAATACTATTTAAACTTCAGATGATGTATGTGCAGTCTTACATAAAAATGGAGTCATGTCTCTCAAGAGCACAGCACTTCTAATATGAGAAAAAACACTTAGAATGGTGGAAACATCAGCACTAATAAACCAGATCTGTAGAGGGATATCTGAGAACTATAAGGGCTCTTGGACATCACAGAGCTCCAGTAAAAAGAACATCTCTTATACCTGTACCTCATACTGCATCTGTCCCTACCAATGTTATTTGCCAGTTTCTTATTTTGACTTCTAACGGGCTTTGAGGGGTTTTGGATTACTTGAAGTACTTGCACCAACTCTTAACAGTCACTCTTTATTTGAGAATGCATGAACGCTGTTCAACAAAACAGGACATCGTGTGTCAGTATCTAGTATCCCTCACTGGAGACAACTTAACTGACTCAAACACTATTAATCATCTGCAAGATAGAATACAGCTATTTTATTCCAATCAAAGTATTTTTCAGAGTGACTCAAAAGGCAACCTGAAACAAAATCAGTGAAAATGTTCTAGGAAGCATTATAGGCATAGTAAAAATGGAATTCTTAATAAGGAAACCAATGACCACAAAAATCAACCAAATCCAGAACTGTCTCTTTTCAGTAACAATGAAGTAAATTCAAATAATAGAGATACACTACTCCAATTCTAGTGCACAAGGTGACTCTGAAGAACTCAGTTTGAAGACAGGAAATTTTATCTCAGTTTTCATCCAGTGAGACTTCAGAGCAAGAAGAAACCAACACTTTCTGTGCAACAGGTCCAAGTCACAGCTATAAACAGCTGCAAGAGAATGTGCTGGCATCAAGGCCTAAAGCCATGAAAATGCCCCCAAAATAGACAAAACCATGCTATCTAATTCTGACTCAAATACACAGCTGGCAGAAAAAAATGGACTCCAATTCATTTTGTGACAAAGTGAATGCAGGTGATGTTGGTCAAGAACTGGTAAAAACTGTATCACCACTGGGTTCTAAATGACCACCACAGTTTGAAAAAGAAAAATTGTACCTGATCAATTGCAAATCACAAGCTGCAGAAGAGACACGGTCAGCTCAGAGACACTGAAATGCAACAAGTCACCTTGTGAACAACTGGCAAAGACTGCATTAGCTGCAGGTTCAAGAGACAATATTACTATTTTGATCATGCTTCTAAATGGATGCGATAAGATACCCAATTACCTCAACATTTAAAGATTTATCACAGATTAACTGGAGTGCCACAATATATATAGGACAAGCTTATATTTAGCTGTGCCATGAATTTATTGTAAGCATCTTAAATGCTGACCCATACAGTGAATCAGACATCTTGTCTGGAACTGTACAAATGCAGTAAAACCTCCTGAAACTCTCAATAAGAACCAGTAATCAAAATTTTTTTAAACCACTTTATTCAAACCTGAGCACCTCAATATAAAACTAAACACTGGTGAACTGTCATTTTTCTTGCTAAACCCAGATTACTGCAAATTTAAAATCTGCACAAGTAAGTTTCTATCAGTTCAACATTTAAATAGACTAATTCATCTCTTCTGACACACTTTGTAGATTTCATATAATGAAAATAACTAAAAGAATTAGTGCAATATACTGGACTGATCAAAATAAAATGTACTTTGGAAAACAAAGTTGCGAAGTTCATTACTGACAGACAGCAGTACTTATGTTACAGATATAGGAGCATCATTTATTACTGTTCTAGCCATAAAGGAAGAACTCAGAACCCCCTTTGATTAGAGAGGAAAAAAGTTAGCTTTAAGTAACTGTACATTCTGTATACCTTTAAGCAACTCTTAAATATTACAGAAAGTATTAAACAAATGTAGACTACAATGCAGAGTACCTATTTACAGTACATTAATATCCAAATTTAAAATCAAGTTGGATGTACATAATCGTTAGTGCACTATTTTTTTTCCTTAGGGGAAAAACAAACTGTAATGGCCAGCAATGATCAGAAACAAGAAAGAAGTCACAGACACCGAGTTTGTTGTGGTTTTACTTGAAGAGCTCTTACAGTTTGTAGAGGACAAAAAACCCCATATCCTAAGTTGTAGAGTTGAATTTACTGGTCTGTACCCTCTGAACAGATTAGAAATGAAGTTAGACTTGATTCATCACTAATTCATTAAGATAACTAACTGGGTTGATATAATTTACATACAGTGTACCAACTAAAACTCCACTTTCTGGCAAGCATAGGATTCTTAAAATTATTAATGCAAGTATTATTTGTAATAAAATTATTAACCTATGGAATGTATAACTAAACAATGGATACCTGCAGAAACAACTGGTTGCATCAATACTGCAAATAAGTTTAAGTAATTTTTAGACCCTGTTTCTAAGGAGGTTTTAAAGCACAATTGAGAATTATCAGAAGACCCAATTCTATTTATTATAACAGTGATCAGTATTGAGGCTACAGGAACTGGCCAATTAGGTCCACAGAAAGTAGTTCTTCTACACCCCTAATAGTAACAACTGATTTTTAAAACCTTTCAACTGAAGGAAGTTTATTCCGCCTCCATCTCTCCTCTACTGCTGAAACATTACAGCCAGTGGTGGACACATGCATGTTAAAATTTTAGGTGAAAAGAAAACTCTGTATCATGAACTTGACTATTATCGTAAGTCTCTTCGCTGTTTGGAAGCTGTACTGGACCAGGTTAAGCACTCCAATTCCATGGTTATTAACAGTTAGGAAGCAGAAGAATATTCAGAACAGTTTAAAGCAATTGATCTTTTAGTTACTACAACATTGACTCTTGGGTGGTTGTGTGGGTTCAGTAAGGTCTACTCCTCTTCCTCTGGCAGAGCTGGCTCCTGCATTCTGTGGTTCATTCTTGGGCAATTTTTTTGCTGTAAAGTGAACAGGAAGTAAGAGTTAAACCTGAGATTTTACTAAGATTAAATCACCTGAGTAAACAGAACAACATATTATAGACATATCAATGTACTCATTGTATAATCTGATTTGATTCGGTGCTTTGGTAATGAAAGAAGTGAAGACACTTCTTAATGATTAGCTACTTTATCATTTCCAAGAGTGAAATGCATCGGTGACTTGAGCAGTAAAATGTATCTGCACAGGTGTGCTACGCCAGTAAATGACAGCTCTTGTGGGAATCCACCCACACAGAACAGGCTTTAAGATCAGGATGTTAGTGCAAAAAGATACAGAAACACTGAAAAGGCACAAAACACAGACAGAAACGGGTCAAACAGTTCCCAGATATCCAGTCAGAATAAGTGTTTGCAGACAAAATATAAAATGGCCCTCAACACCAGATCAAGCCACTCTTGGTTTTTTTTTCAAGCTGTCTTTTCTCTCCAGTTCTTATCAGTCAATTGACTGGTAATTTCTTTGTTGCCCTTGCAGCTCCAAGGTTCCTCCTCAGTCTTAACACAAAAAATAAGGGTGAAAGCTGTCACCCTTCTGAGCAGTAGCTTCTCCTGGATTTCTCTCCATCAGAAAATTGCTAAGTTCTACACAAAAAGACTTCCATGGGCCTATCTTACCAGGGCCCAACAACCACCCTTGTTCTATAGTTTGTCTGAGTGGTTTCACTCCAAATTACTTCTGTCAGTTTTTAAAAGAACTTTTTCTAAAATGAATGAAACCCAGCCAAAAAACCACAAAGCAGACATCAACATGTTGTGGTGCCAGATAACCTCAGGGTGCTGGGCAAAAGGGTGGGCCACAGGGATCCTCTGATATCCGCTCCACCTTGGGCAGTTCTACAGTTCTGTGGTAAAACCCAAGAATCCACACGGTACTAAGCTGCTGAGCCAGTACAAAGGGTCAATGCACCAATAGAAAAATGTCTTCAGAGAAACATTTTGGATTCTAGAACTGTATCTAGAACTGAATTAGCATTGGGATTTTTTAACTGGGAGTTCTGAACGAGTGCTGAAGCAGTCAATTTAGAAGCAGCTGCAGCTTGCATCCAACAATTCTTTCAACATTCTCATTTTTCATTTTCTCTCAGCTTTAAGATCATATTTATACATGGCCCTGAGGATTGCATCCATATTTTGCAGGTCATTCCAAATTACGTGCAATACTTATAACCTCATCAGAATTTCCATTTAGAGTCTATTGCTGCACAGATCTTGTTCTGATGCACTGACAAAGCTGAATTACACCTCACTGATGTAAAATTCTCACATGGCCAAAAAACATTGCAGACAAAACACACAGTTACTAATTGGGCATTTTTTCCCTCAAATTTACTTTAGAGGCTTCATTAAAATATGGAGACAAGAAATGTATCAAATTTTTTTAAAAAATCAGATTTTGGGGATTTTTTTTAAACGGGAAACAACCTGCACCATTAAACATCATCTTGAAATTTCACCAGAATAGTACAGTTGAGCATTTCTGTATCATTAAATGCAAGCCTATCTTGAACATTTATGAGAAAATACACTTTCCTGTCAGTTAAGTGTGTCTATCCTCCTTTTTCAATAATTTACAGTTAATATGAAGCAAGTACTTGTTATAAAGTGTTGCTATGCTGATAATTGAATTTGCATCTGCTGGAAGTTTGAAAGACACCACAAACTACCTCCTGCTCTCCTGGCTTGGAAAGCAGAAGATTAAGGCCTCTTTAAAAGCATTTAATTTTAACATCAATGATGTTTTTTCACAAAAAGCAGGTTAGAGAGGTGCAAGAGACAAAACAGATTGAGTTATTTGATGCTATACATTACTACTACCACTAGCAAAGCACCTATTATAATTAAGGTAACTACTAAATAGATTAGTGGCCTGCCTAAAAATGAATTCTTTTTCCTCCGCTTTTACAAGTCTCTTAACAATTACATACAATTTTGGGTATCAACGGAACACAAAAGTTCTTGGTTTATACTTCCTACTACATGCTAGCATCTTACAGAAATCCCTAAGATTATGTTAACCTAAAAATACATGAGTAGATTTACTTTTCACATGCAGCACCCTTTACTTGTAACTTGGACACTGAATTTAAGCACACATTGCCATCTTTGGCACAGCGTTTGGATTTCAGACAGCTGCTTAAATAAAATTAAACAAATGAAAGGGAGTAAGAACACTTCAATGCCACAAATAATTTACATGAAAAACAGAGAAAAACCTAATCTTAGGTTAGGAAGGTTGCCATGGTCTGAATCTCATGAAAACCATTCCCTTTAAAGCTCTCATTTTGTTCATAAACTCACCAATTGCCATGAATATTTCATTTACGTTCATAGATGTTTTGGCAGACGTCTCCATGAACAATAGGCTGTTGTCATCTGCATAAGCCTGTGCTTCCTGAAAGTTAAAATAAGAATATGCTGCTTCATAAGAAAAAAAAAGAAAACTCACACAATCATTACACACTGTACTTTTAATTGCTACAAAGAAACAATCTCTACAGCATTTTGAAAGAAAGATAGTTTGTGGAAACACTCATCTGACAAATTTATACACCAGCTATGGAGAAGTTACAATTTCACCAATCAGTTAAACAATTGTAAGTGGAGTCCAAAAGATCCCTACTAATCTTAAAAATACCCAGGTGGAAAAATCTCAGGCAAAACTAAATTAAAAATGAAAACATTTATGAAAGAGATAACCCCAATGTAGAACATTAGCTCTGACAGTAAGAACAAATAACCTTCAAAAGTGCCATCAAATGTCAGCAATTCCATTATTATCCTGGAAAAAGGCAGTCTGTGAACTATCTTGAATCTTTGAGCCACTGAGGCAGATGGATCAGAACAGTTTTATTATCCTGATATAAATTCCCAATTACAGCAAATAAGCAGAAATCAGTAATTTGCCATGTTACCTCCCTTTTCAGTGTGAATTTTAATCTGATACACTGCTCTTAAGAACCATGCTATTTTCCCCACTTCTTATGAGTCAATTCAGCTGAGAATCTCCAGCTTATGATTATCTGCCTTTGCATGCAATAAGAAACCTACAAAAAAGCTGAACTACAGAACACCTATGATGATAAGAATAACCAACAACTCTCTATAATTAAGTGACACCTGCAAAGATCTATGTAATTCTACCTGAAACAACACATGAACAAATACTTTGAAATCTAATATTTGATTTGCAATGAGAAAGGCCTGTCAAGCCCACAAGGAGACAATAAATCCGCAGTAGCAAACCCCCTAACATTTGAAAAACATTGACTCTAATTGTTCAAAAAAATAGTATAGGTAGGTCTACTTTGGTAGTTAAATGTGATTATATTATTGACTGCAGGCATGTATGAAATTTTTGTTAAATACCACAATTTTTCACAAAACACCAAAGCTGCCTATCAACTGTCACAGAAGTATAAAATTAAAAAACTGGCAGAAAAACACCTAAACTACCTTTTAATTAAACTCTCTATAGTTACAAAAGGATTCGTTACTATATGCAGCTGTATCTCAAACAGGGACCCCAAACACAGATTAAAAACCATAAATTACTGACTAATAAATACTATCTTAATTCAAATTCAGTCAATCATGAATGGACCAAAACTACCTGCAGTTAGTTTAGTTCAGTTTAAAGGCTATTTTCTGATGACTTGATTAAATTTTCTAGAAGATAAAATACACCAGTGAGAGCACAGATGCAGCCCCTAAACCAAAAGAAATGCCATGAAAGGCTCAATTAAAATTTCAACACTTCAACAGTACAGCCTAAGCAAGTTAGGCACATCAATGCTTTGTATCATACTATAATCAAAATTCTCTGATTTACTGCTATCTCATCCACTGAAAGTCTAGTTACTGGTAATTTTGGGTAGAAGACAGAAAGAGGTCACATCAAAGAACAGATACTCAATTAACCTTAAAGATATGCAAATAAATTAATTATTCCTCAAAGTCAAATTAATTATTCCAAAAAGTCTATTCCTCCATACTACTTGCACAGAAATAGGTTTTTCAGTAGCATGTATAATTTAATTAGTCTCAGTTGACATTTATATTTAACAGCATGACCTCCATAATAACTAGCTAGGCTATACATACAAGCTCCCCATAGGTTTATTTACTATCTATTCAAACAAAATGCAACTTCTATCAACAAAAATTACGCACATACCTGGAAATCCACAGCTCTTTTGTTAGCTAGATCAGCTTTGTTTCCGGCTAAAGCTATTACAATGTTAGGACTTGCTTGTCGCTGAAGTTCTTTGACCCAATTTTTCGCTCTGGCAAAGGACTCCTGTTAATGATTATAAATGATGCAACTGAGTTTTATCATCCTTTTGTACTCACATATTATCCCCATCTCTGTTATCTACACTTCAAGCACAAAACACCAATGCAAGGCTGCTACCTTAGTCCAAAGGAACACTCCAAATTGCCAACTGAGCTTTTAAAATGAAACATTCCTACCTTAGTTCTCAACTGTGCTTAGCTGGGATAATGCTGAAGTAAATAGGTAGGAAGATCTTTGTGTAGACAGAGTAAGGAAAGAAGTGGTTAAGAGAGAAAACGGAAATTTCAGTTTCTCTGGAAGATTAAAGTGCATGAACAGCTACATTGAAAAGGCCTCAAAATGACTTTTTAATTACTCAGGTCTGTTCATTCTGGTATATGATTTCTGTGGTTTTTTTAGAGTTTTGGGTTTTAAGTCTAATTTTATCAGAAACTAGTGGAGCTTATCTCATCCTAGTTCAAATAAAAAGAACTCTAATAACCTTAGGTTTTGGTCTCAATACCTTGTGTTACCTTTCCAATCCTTAATCAAAATTTGCAAAAATACAATACCAAAATAATGTCCGCACTCTCAGAAATAAAGGTGCCACCAGCAGTGTGATGAGAGTAAAAACTCAAACTCTATGAACTGATTTGAGGGTGGGTTAGAAACACTTTTACAAGAGGATTTTTCCTCTTCCATTCCCTCTTTTTAATTAAAAAAAACCCATCCCAAAACAAATGAACAAAAAACCAAACCAAAACACAACAACAAAAAACCCCAAACAACCAACAAACAACAACAAACAAAACCCCAACTCTAGAAACAATCTTTTAGTCAGAAAAATTTAGACACAAATTGACATTACGCAGTATGAAATGAGCAATCTGGTCCAGCAGAAGGCATCCCTGCCCATGGCAGGAGTATTGGCCTAGACGACCTTTAAAGGCTCCTTCCCATCCAAACCATTCTATGATTCTACAAAATGATGAACTGATTTACACAAGTCAGCGAGAAAAAAAATAAGTAAAGAACAGTGCAAGACTGGTAACTTCCAAATCTCCCTTGTGCATCCCTAATCCAGTACTTACCTCGTTTGTAATGTCGTATACCACTATAGCTGCTTGTGCTCCTCTGTAGTACATGGGTGCTAAACTGTGGTACCGCTCTTGCCCAGCTGTATCCCAAATTTCAAATTTTACCGTTGTATCATCCAGACATACAGTCTGGGTTAGAAAAGCAGCTACAAAAAAGACAGAGGTGCTGAAACCAGAAGTTTGCTTGTATCTCTATATTCATATATAGTTATGCTCACAGAGATGCAAAACATTTCAAGCCTACTATTAAAACACAACAGGTTGGATGCAATCATTAGCTGACAGTCTGTGACTCTGATCAACACAGAGGAGTTAGTTAAACAACTGGACTTTCCTCAAGTTAGACATAAGAAAGCAAAAACTGGAAAGAATTCCCTTTTTCATGATAGTGAATCTGAGTAACCATAAGCCTTCTCTTAAAGCTTCTAGATACAGTCTGTTGAAGCAGGATGTATATTAGAGTACCAGTAACAGCATCCCATCAAGCTATAATCCAACAGTTCAGATATTTTCAATTCTACATATTTGTATTACTTGAATAGCATCTTAAAACTCTGATTTCAGCTCCTAACAATTTCACTTTAGCTAACAGGTCTGGAAGAAAGAAGCACTTCTTGTTCTCAAAGCAGCTATATTTTTGACTTTTCAAGTGATTTCAAGAATTAATTTCAGCACAATTTCAACAGCCTGCAGTTTCAGGAAAACTTGCAGCCATTGCTACTACAGCTGAATGCATTACCATAAATAATGGTCTTCCAGAAAATACTAACTGATTCCAAGTCTTCAAACAGTTACTACTAGTAAAATTTTTCCACTCAGAGTAAGGTACAATCAGAAGTATGGAGGTGAGTGCCCACACAGCATAGAAACCTGTATTAAAAACTAAACCAAGGAAAGCCCACTACTTAGCTGAAGCAGGAACTCTGATCACTAGGCACACTGATGGACTGTGACCAATTTAAATAAATGGCTGAAGAGACACTGACCCATTACGCTTGCATACCTGGGATTTCATCCTGTCCTACATACTCTGAGACATGATAGTGTATGAATCATTCCAAAACTGCTCCAACCTTCAACTCATTACAGAAACCAAAATGAAGCCAATCTTGCTCTGTAAAGGACATTGTAACTAGCATACAGAAGTGTCCCTGTCTCAGCTGTAAGCAGCAGCTGCATGGTACTTAGCTGCTGGCTGGGGTTAAACTGTGACCAGAAGCTGACTCCTTAAGTGGTCAGGTGCTCCTGCTTCAGGGATATTAGCATCCATCACAGATGAGCAGGCAGGCTGGAGAAGGTAAAAGCTTTGATGTTCCAATGTTAAATCAACATCAATCTCTCTAAATGCTACGTATTCCAACGCTGGTAGAACAGGCTCCACTTGGCAGCTCCCTAAGCAGCCCAGAACCAATACGGAGTGGAAAAACACCATACATCCTGCACTAAACTAAGGGTTTTCTCCCCCGAACCAGCTCGATATTATATTTCTCCAAGGCAGAGACAAGACCTTAAGTTCTCACAGACATTATTCTCTTAACAAAAAAATGTACCTACACTGCATAAATGAAAGTACGTACTTGGAAAGAGAATTAAACAAGAGGTTTATTCTTTGCAATCCCCTTGCTTTTGTCAAAAGTAACATTTCAACCACTTTAAAATAACAGTTAATTTCTGCAAAAAAGATAACTTTCTTTGACCTTGCCAAGGCCATAGTAAATTGACAATTAATCATCTGTTAATTATCTGAAAGTCTATCATCTTTAACAGCCATACTTTTGTCTTAAGCAACTAACAGGCCTTGCTACACTAGTCTGAAGTGGCAAAACCACACCACCACCATCCAACACGTCTGCCTTTTACTGCACTCCCTTTCAGATGTTTTTATCCAGATTTACAATGCACATAAGCCTCTCTTTGTTAAAAGGCCCTTCTGTATACAAAGAAAATTATGCCTTAGGCAACTACAAGCCACAGAGTTAGACAGATTTGTCTACAGAAAACTTTTCTGAATCCCAACACATCTCTCAGCTGTATTATATAGCATTTCCTTGTTTCTATTTGATATAGAAGAGGCACAAGTTAATACAGATCACACTAAACCTTACATATCTGAACTTGAACTTAGGCTCTTGTTTAACCTTTGTTTAGATTTTGATCAGTGTAACAGGGTTTGGGTTATTCCAAACACTAAAACAAGAAAAAACGAAACAAATGTTAAATGAATTTTGACATAATTGAAATGGAACAATGAATTTTACTTAATTTTAACTGTTTTTCTAAACTAAAAACCTTGGTGATATTGGAAAGTTAATTCACATCACATCTTTGAGAATGTTCTCTGTATTACCACACAGCTGTTTATCAGAGCATACAGAAACTTTCATACTAACACCCATCCTCAAGCCATGATAAAATGCACAAAGCCAAAAGTGTGCATTAGTAAGATTGCTAAAGTAGAAAATATGTAGTTGTCTATTTATGCTGACAGATAGAAAAAATAAACACATGTAGCAGCTAGAAATAGGGCAAAAGAAGAATGTAATGAAATTCAGCTTGCATTTATTTTTGTAAGCTTTCCAGCATTTTTACATTTCAACAACTGTTGGTGCCTGAAGACACATCCAGACCACTGAAAGGCCTTCACATAAATATTACAATGGAACAGGCTGACTCATGCAAGCTGCAACAGCAAGTACTGGAGAGTATTTATCAATTCACAAAATCCATACTTTGTAAAGTCTGTATGCTGTTAGGTAGTTTTAGAATGCATTTAAATCTATCCAAGGAGGAATACAGCTCAAAGCACAAACAACTCCAAAATACAATATAATTTAAGAAATCTGACAAGGGGAAGAGTGTGACAAAATCTGTTTAAAGCTAAACAGATTTTTTTAAAATTCTGGTAGCCAGCACCTGTTTTGTTTGAAGTCAGAAAATGGAAAAACAGCACAATAAATTCTGTGATTACTATATATTATTTCTGTGATTACTCACACAGAAATATATCCAGAAATGTAGCAAATTCTCCAAAATCAAAGTCAGAATGCCTAAGTGACAACCACAAGCTTTATGGAAGATGCAATGCTTGGGTTTTTTTCATAGAAACTAAGCTCATAATTCTTACTAAGCAGTTATTTCATGCATTAAGCATGCAGCACAACTAAAAGAGCCACACGCCCACTTACAAACAAAATGTAACATTTAGCCCAGGTTTCAAAACTATGCAGTTCAAGAACACATTTACTACCTCCTCTAGAAAAGGATGTTTGTGTTTAACTCAGAAAGTTACAGTTCTCAATTTTTGACACAGGTTTGATCCTTGCTGTCAATGACCCACTCTAGAAGTGCCATTACATTAAAGGCTTTCAAGGGCAAGGACAATATAAACACGTAACATGAAACAAATTAACAGGGTAATTTTCTCACCTCCAATCGTACTTTCTTGAAATTCATGAAATTGTCCTTTTACAAAACGAAGCACCAAACTTGATTTGCCAACTGCAGACTCTCCTAAAAGTACTAGTTTAAATTGGCAAATTTTATTTCCAGCATTTGGCCCGTTGGGCCTTGTTGCTCCTCGATTAGCCATGTCCAAATTAGAAAGCAGTCTTTTGTTTCAACAGCTTTTGAAAGCAAGTTCCACTGAGATCTGAATCCTGGTTCTTCTGCCAGTAACAACCTATTTTGTGAAAAGACAGTGGGTGCATTAGATTTACAAACCAAGCAAGACAAGTCTCATTCACTAAAGCAATATATTATGTATAACTTCACCTAGTATTTACCAAATTCAACAGTCCAGACTACAGGTACCATCATTTGTAAGTTGTCAGCTATAGCCAGAATTTATGAAACATGAACCAGTATCTTCTTCAACACCTAGTCTTCCCATCAAAGCTTCAAATTAGCACATTAAAATCCAATTATGCTGCTTCTTGCAAGACCTCAGTCTCCTGTTATTTCTTAACAAATCAAGTCTGATGTATAAAACAACCGATTCATACTTTCAAATTGTCAGTAAAATAACAAATGACAAGCAGGAATAACTTTTCATAATTATGCTATTGCTAACCAATATTCCAAAGTCAGCACTGCCCAAGGATGCTAAAAAACAGAGCAATCTGAGAAAACTCAAAACAGCACAGTAGCTTCTTTGCAAGTGTAGTTCATCAATTCACTTCTATCCCATCTATCAAACACAATTTCCTTACATAAAAGTACAGATCTTCACACGCAAACCATTAATATCCTCTCTAATTAACAACTGTACTGAGAAGCAAAAGTGAAGCCTTCCATATGAAAACAACTTGACCAGTAAGAATTCCAGGCCACTTTGCACAAACTACCAGAGAACTACTATATGATGATAAATTTCTATTTCCAATACTTACAAGTGTCCTAGAGCAGTATTAACAACAGAGATTTTGGTAAGAACAAGTATGGACAGTGTATTGCTTAGTCTGCTTACTCTTCTTTCCAGCTGCTTAAAATAACCCCACCGACAGGACTTATTCATATAGAAATGGAAGCCTTTAGACTCTGCTGGTACCACTTCTGATCCTAACATTTATGCTTTTACACACTTAACAGTAGATACAAAACAAAAGACCTCTCAAAATTAGCTCAAAATTTTGTCCTGCTCCAGCTGATCATTTATTTGAATTAAGCACTCTTTGCAGGGATACAGCTTTTCTAACATCTAGGATGTGAGTTAGGTTAGAGTAACATTAGGTTGCTCCTAATGCAAAAAACGGCTTTAATTCATATGTTGCAAAAAAGTAAGCAAACATAATACTTTCAAATTACTTCCTGTTCTTTATTCCTTGTGATAAAGCAACTACATTTTAAACCAAGCAGTAGTCTTTAACCACCTTCATGTTTCAAACACAGATCAGGCACTTGAGCATTCCAGTTTGCTACAGGCCTAGCTCAGATGCTAAGCATTCCTCCTCTTTCCTAACTCTCCCCTTCCTCAACCCAAGTCCTGAAGAACCTTCTTTCCTGGAAAGTGTTTCAGCAACCTAGCAGAACTCTACCCTTCAGTAAGATACTCCCTTACAAGCTAATATTCATGGAATAAATGAGAACAAAAATCTTAGCATTATTTGTGGAAAAATGTAACAGCTGAAAAACAGGTACTTTATTTCTCATTGTAAACAGAATACAGGTTTTAAAAATATTTTCAGCATCTTAGAGACACTTTTATTTGCTCATGTTCCTCCTTTGCTCATATCTCTCAAAATAATTTCCCTTCTTTGAGGTAGAATATAACAATTTTGCATTCTGTTCTGAGTTTGTGATCCATTTGACTATTACATCACACTAAAAAATACATATTTTTAAAATTTCAGTTGTACAACATAATCTATCAAGTATTATCTTTTAGCAGTATATTCTTAGAACCATGTGAAAGTATTCTACAGTGAAAGAATGAAGCAAAATGCCCCTGCAAATCCTACCATCATTCTTATGAACTACCACATTAATTCTATACCACAATTCTTATTCATTAAACTAATTTTGGTGAAGTATTTCAGAATACAGGAATGGATTCAGTTACTTTAAAAATTACAGACCTTTCACCCTTACACCATAAAATGATTTTGCACTACTAGTGTGTTGGTTCTCAGGCAAGACTCTTCCCCCCTCCATGCTGTGGAAATATGCTTCAGAAGTTGTGGAATGATTTGGATAAAAACGGATCAGTGACAACAGTTAATCTCTCCCTAATTGTACTACAATAGAGAATGCAGCAAGGCATAACAAAAATATAGGTGGTTCAGCATATTGTTAGCCATTTGTTTATCTTTTCCTTTGGAAAAGTAATGAAGACAATTAAGGTTTTTTTGTTTTAAAATGGAAAAAACCCCATCTGTTTGCTGTAGCATTCCAGTGTGTTTGGACAACCATGAAATAATTTAAAACCCTTTAATCTTAATATGTCCCATGTTTTTCCAGACTCTGCAGCATTCATAAAAACATAAGGACAACATCCAATGACTGTGTGACTTAGTACTCCTGGGAGCAAGTGACTTCTAGATGACACACAGTGAGGAAATCAAGCCACTGCGCAGGTTACTCCCTACGACTGATTTTTTGCTTGCTGTTTCCCATACTGAGAGCAAAAGGAGGTATGAGAAAAGAACATTTAACTTGCATAATATTTATCAATTTCACCTGAGCATTTATGGCTGGTAGTTATTTCAGATTTTTATCACTCGTGAAACAGTAATTACTACTCCTGGCAAAACTACTTCAGAACACAAAGCTGACACAGGTTGTCAAGAAAAATATCTAGCTTGATTTTTATAGATGCCTAAGCCACAGAAGCTGTAGTTATCAGAGACCTTCAAAGTTTACAGTCTTACAGCATCCCTCCCTTGAAATCATTCTAGACAGTCAGATATCATGTACAAAGAGAACCAGCTCTCAAGCTGATAGCAGACCACAGGACCTGACAGGAAGGCCATCCAAGAAACATACTGCAAACCTCATTCATTCAACAGTCACATCAGTACATCTAATAAATTAATAATGAATCCTACTAGTCATACCACCCACTTTTCAACAGCTCAGGATAAAAGAAAATGCAAGACTGAAAACCTGATAGAGCACATCCAGATGATTGTGACATATTAAAAAAAGTCACTAACATCTTCTATCAGTGTATATGGAAATCATAATCTTTTGAGGTTTCAGATGATGCCAAAACTCTGTAGTTGGAGTTCACAACATGGCAGCATACTTAGACAAAAAACAAGGGAAGTACCTGCTTAATCTGAAGAGAAGCAGTACTGCAGTTTGACACAGCCACTGCAGAATGGTTTTGGCCTGGTCTTTTCACATCAATGAGCTGAGCACACAGTGCCTCACAAAGATTCAGAAGTAGATTTCAATGCTACAGTCCCCCATGCACACTCCAAGTCCCAGGTCACATTCATTCTACTATTTCTTAATTCATCAGTAAAATACAAACCTGGAGAACCCAGGAGGAATAGTACACTCAGTACCCTACACATACACTGCAAACTCAGCTCTGGTGAAAATTTCCTGGGAAAAAAATCCACTGATATGGCTCTCCTTCTCCTCTCCTTCCAATTTTGTATACAATGTAATCAATATGTCTGGAATATGTAAAGAAAGAAAACCTGGCTAAGACATTTTCATTCGCCTACACAAAGGCAAGTACACAACTGCTTGAATTGAAATAAGCTCTTAAACTGATACATATGGGAGTTATGGAAGTGACCTACTAATACAAAAATCTGCTAAAGAAAATACTATAAATTTTTTTGAGATGGATGGCTTCACATGGATGGAAATGAGGGAGATTTTCTTACTTTTATTGAGTTTAACATAAAAACTCCATTTTGCAGTCGTGGGCAGTACAAATACATAGGTCACTCTGCTAAGTAGGAACTTTCACTCTTCTCTTGAATATTACCCCCATGACAGAGCAGATCCACGCTGAAATGCCAGAACACAAAGCCTGGAATATATTATTAGCCAAATACTCCTGGTAATCCCACCAACTAGTTTACTGGATGCTGGGTGTTCTCCTCACTCCAGAAGAGAAATTTCTATGTTGTTGGACAGTCTGAGTTTCATTTATGAAAGAGTCCTAAGTATTTTAACAGAACAAACGCAAATCTTATTATGCTTGAGTCTGTGTACAGAACACCAACAGCCTCAGCCAATACCTACAAATTCTCAATTTAATGGCATAATTCAGTCACGTAAGCATAAGCACAGGACTATTTTCAACTACAATACAGTTAATACAGAAGCATCAAAGTAACATTGGTGACAAAAGCCAGCCTACTGAAGAGATTAAGACAGGGAGCACTGTTCCTACAATTAATGTGATTAAGTGTATTATCAAATAGAAAGGCCACACAAAAAAAATTCACGATAAATTTAAACGGGAACATTCCACCACTTTTATATCTCACAGCAAACAGCACTGTTTCTTACTAATAAACTTTTGTACGCTGCATTTGGACACAAAGCATACAATGCTGAGGCTGCAACTATAACCTACTTTAAATTTCTTCATACTGGACCTCCTTGAATGTTTTAAACGGCAGTAACTACAAAGGCTTATATATTAGCCACTCCTACTAACTGAATTTTCCTTCCAGGTTCAGCAGAATTAGTGTGACACCTTACTGCAGTGTTCAAGACAGTGACAGAGATAACCAACAAAATGATTGTCATATGTAAGCCACACTGAAGCATAATGAGACTTAAGTTAAACAAGTGAATCAACACAGTTGCTGCAAAAAAATCATAGCCCTACAATTAAAGGTAATAGCCATCTCATAAGCTCATCCGAATGATGAATGGTACCAATTGCTTTCAGATAAACTGGTTTATCATACAGGAAATGGAAGCGATGACTACAATACCATTGTCTCTAGCCACCTCACTTCAGCCAACATCTACCTTTTCCTGACATTTCCCATTATGGAAGAACAATACCTACATGCAATCTGTAGGTAAGCATGACTGTAACTCTGAAGAGAAACAATAGAACTGGAAACGAAAAAAATCCATTATTTTTTACTTTGCCTGAATGTTACATGAAAGAAACTGATTAATTTCAGCTGCTTAATTAGCTGTTTAGCCTCTCATTGCCACCCCCGAGCTCTGAAAGAGGTATAAGGTAGAAAAAATAATTAAAAATGCTGAGAGAACAGCCTTTCATGGCCCTGTTTGGAACATTTTGATAGTTCTTATGCAATTCAGCTCTCCTCTAAAACACAAAAAGCTTAGGTTTGTTTCTCCACCCTACCCCAGCTTTGTGTCTAGTTCCAGCTCCATGCGATGCAGAAGATACCCAGCATACTAGGCCTCTCGCGATCCCCCCGATGGCGACGCATTGTCGGGAGCATTTTACTTCCCACCTAGTTCACCGGCCTTCTTCCAGACGCAAGCGAAAGGGAAAGCGAGGGACCCATCACCCAACCTCCCCTTCCATATCTCACAAGCAACTCGAGGGGCACAGCCCTCACGGCCGGCCGCAGACTGCGATACCTCTCCGCAGAAGCGCCCGCACGCAGGGGAGGATCCCCGTTCTCCCGGGCCCAGCCCCTCCAACCCCCGCCGCCACCTCCCCTCCCCCGCGGCTCCCTTCCAGGCACAGGAATAAGGGGAAGTGGGAAAACCGGGGGCGCCATTTTGAGCCGGGAAAGGAGAGAGCAGCGTCCCCTCCCCGCACGCCGGGCTGCCCACCTCAGCCGCCCGTACCGCGGCACGACGCTCCCGCAGCGCCGGCGGAGCGGCCGCCGCCAGGAGCC
>JAYDZK010000113.1:36987139-37116221 GCA_034509185.1 Euphonia xanthogaster | reverse complement strand
AGCGCTGTGAGGGGAGAAGAAGAGGTGGGCGCTGGGTGCGAGGGGATGGCGGAGCGCTGTGACGGGCAGGACGGGGGGCGCTGGGTGCGAGGGGATGGCGGAGCGCTGTGAAGGGCGGGACGAGGGAACTGGGTGCGAGGGGATGGCGGAGCGCTGTGAGCGCCGGCCGCATCTCGCACGAGCGCCGCCGGCGCCGCCGTTACCGAGCGAGCAGAGTAAGCGGCGGCCATGGCGGAGCAGCCACCGCCATGGCCCAAAGAGACGCTCCCCGACGGGACCCCGGAGGTGCCGAACGTGAGTGCCTTCGCCAAAGGCGTCCCACCGATGCCCCGGAGCTGCGCCCCGTTTTTGTGCCTTTCTGGGGCGGAGTCTCGCCGAGGGAAGGGGCTGGAGGAGGGCAGCGTGTGGAAGGGGATGAGGCATCTCCCCGCGAGCGCCCTCTCTCCCAGAAATGAGGGTGGCTCCTTCCCACCCTCATCCAAACGGGGACAATTGGACAACGTCCCGTGCATAGTGTCAGATCCCAGTTTGACTAGTTGTGTGTATTATTATGAGTTTCGTTATATGTTGCTCATTTTTTGATTGCATTGCTTAGGCTGGAAAGTTGAGTCGCGCGGGCAAGGCGGTTGCGAGTTGTCTCAAAGAGACACCCAGGGTGAGTTGGTTCTGTAGAGGCTCCTGTTTTGGTTTTTTTTCTACATCCCTTCGCTTTTGAAACTACCGTTTATTTCAATGTTGTTTTTTTTATCAGGTGGAATTACAGAGACTAGCTGGCAAGATTGGAAAACACTTCTGTCAGTTCATTTTCATTCCACATATTTTACAAAAGTCACCGTGCTTGTTTTGTTGGAACTAAATATAATTGTTTTAGGCAGTTTTCCCCTCTGGTAATGCAATTGAAGTAATTATTTGAAATTATTATTACTTCTGATGGAGGTTCTTCTTTACAAGGATGCCTGCCAGAATTGGGAATCCCACTGGCCCTTCCCCATGGCCCTGAAGAGTCAGAGGCTACTGAGACACAAATGGATCCTGTGAATAGCAGGTCTCCCTTTAAATGATAATTAAAGAAACCCCAACACCCTAGTTTAAATAATTTCCAAAATTGCTTCATTGATGGTGTAAATTGTGAATCGGGTTAAAGGTTTCTGAAATTTATAATTGGAACATCTAGTTTTCATCAAGAACATGTGAAGTAGCTGTTACCCAAATTGAAAAAAAAAATAAATATGGGAAGCGTTGAAACTTAGCAATGCTAGTGATAAAATTTAGTCTGGGTTATGTTGACCTTAAGCTCTCAGTATCAGCATCTGCAGGAGCATGTGCATGTACTGCAGCCCTGGA
Source organism: Euphonia xanthogaster (assembly GCA_034509185.1). Lineage (NCBI taxonomy): Eukaryota > Metazoa > Chordata > Aves > Passeriformes > Fringillidae > Euphonia > Euphonia xanthogaster. Next base: position 37,114,877 of record JAYDZK010000113.1, on the reverse strand, counting down.
GCATCCTCATATTTTGTTCTTATATTTGAAACGACACAAATGTCTGCTGTACATTTTCTTTTCATTAATGTTTTGTGAATGTCTGATGTAAGCTTGTTTTTGCTTTGCCTTACATATAGCCTGTTACTCCCACTGCTGTACGAAAGTTTCGAAATACAACAGATCCAGCTCCTGGTGCTAAAATAATATTCTACGGCAGTGCAGATGATCCCGATGTTGCAACTCACTTGACACATGGCATAAAGTCAACCTCCCAATTCACTGTAAGAATGTGACTCATTTACTCTTAATGTTTAAGAATGAGCCTCTTAAGAGTGTTCTTAATAAAAGCAACTGATGTCTTCCTAGTCAGGGATAAAGGTGAGTGATTTATACTGCAGCATTTCACAGCTGCTGTGAGTTCTGAGGTCAAATCAGAGGACTTAACATTATTGAAACTGGAAAATATTTGAAGTTCAGTGACTGTTATCAGTGATGTAACTTTTCATAATGACTACTGAATTGTTAATTTCAAGACTTAAGTTAATAAACAGTCCTCTGCCCACAAATTTTGCTGCTTGCTTTTTTTATTTTTTTGTGGGTTACAGAGATAAAACCAGTTGAGCTCTTAGCAAAAGAGCTGTTATCTGTGAATGTCTTTACAGTTTGGTGTAATTATTCTGTGTGCTTTCTTACCTTTGGCTAGAAAGTGATTTTTTTTTAGCTAAAAAGTGATGGTTTGTATAGGTCAGACTGTTTTGTGTATATTCTTTAGAAATTACCTTTGTAATCTGTAATCAAACAACTGATGAAATCTTCAGTAGTTTTATCACACAGTTAGTGTTCCTATCTCTAAAAATAGCAGTTGTATTAGTAAAGTGTATTTTTATGAAGGAAGTAAGTCCTAATATTACAGGATTTTGAGGACATTTATTAGGCATATCCAAAATGAAAGACAGCCAGGTTTTGGTGTCCTTCCTTAGAAGTTTTTTGTTGAATGGATTAATCTGTGCTGGATTAGCCTGTACTGTCTGTTGAAGACTTTGCGTTATTAATTAAATATTATCTGTAGGAAGGGTTGGAAGCCTAGTCAGTTTGCTAGGCATGGGTTTGGATCAATTGTATTTTCTACTACTTTTTTCAATATTTCTTCATATAATGTTTAATAAGAGTTTAATAATAAATCTTCTCCAGAATCCAAATTACTTTGATGGATAGCCTGAAAAATCAAATCACTTTAGGTTTGGTCACATTATATTTTGACTATAGTTTCTAATATGTGCTAAGAAAAGAAAGACTACAGTCAGAAAATGTATGTATTAAAAAGTGGAAAAGGTAGCATAAAAATAAAAATATCTCACAGTAAGTATTTTATTTAGCTGGAAATTTAGCATAGCATTGTCTATTAGTGGTCTTCTCTCAAGATACAGTTTTGGTTTGCAACTCAGTGGATAAAATTATGTCAGTATAACCATGGAAGATCTCATTAGAACACTTATGAGCAAACTTGTTTGTGTGGGTAGTCATAGTGCTGTGTGAGTGATCAAAGTTTGTTGGTTTTCCTGCCTCTGGTGTTGTTTGTGATGTCTTCAGGTAGCTTCATTGATAAGTCCAGTTGCTAAAAGTGAATTTCAAGAAAAGATGCAAGACATGAAAGAAGCAATTTACTCCAGTAATCGTGAAGCACCTTTGGGTAAATCACATGACCAATCTTTGAAGTTACCTGAGGGCTTGGATATAATTAATACTACATTTGGAATGAAAGTCTTCAAAGGTAGGAAAATGTGCCCTTAAAACATATTTCCTGTAAATACAAGATAATGATAATCTGCAATTTATTATCTAGCACATGCTCTAAGATTCCAACAACTCCATTTTAAGAGAAGAGTTATTATATAACAGTTAATGAAAGGCCTAAACATTTTTCAGTTTTGATGAAGAAACAAGCAATTGAGAACATATGGTAACTACCAGGGCTTTTGGCTCTCTTCCTGTTCTGTCTTTATAGATTTCCTGCGAGAACTGTAGGGTAGCTGTCAACTTAGCTTCCTTTTCCCAACAACTCTAATAGGTCTCAGGGAAGAAACTTCCTTGACATGTAGCTTTCCTCCACAGACTGGAGGAAATCACATCTGTGTTGCCCATGTAGCTTTCTTGCAAAAGTTATGTTCATCTGGGTTTCTGTGATTCTCTCCCTAGTCCCATGTCATTATGTGAATAATGTATTAGATGTATATTCATCTATTCATTAGATTAATATAGATTGACTAGCAATGTGGTAAGAAGTATCATCCTTCCACAGTATTAGAAACTTCTCTAACAAGGTATTGTTCGCAATTAAGAATGAATGAAACAAGATACCCACCCCCCTTAGCTCCCCCAACTGTACATTCTCTATTTGTTTCCAGATTTAACAGCTGGAGAGCTTGTAAATCCACCAAAAACCTTTGAGGAAGTGGATAAAGAAGCGAGAGAAGGACATGATTTGTATGTTCTATCACATGAGGATTATTACGTGGGTAAGGTAAAAGGCTCATAAGAAACCATATAAAAAGTTCCTCTATGTGTGTTCAGTGCCCACTGTATGCTATTTTTTGAGATATAAACTATTAATTTTAACAACTGTATTAATACAATATATGTATTTTTTAAAAATTATGTGAAAAAAAAAAGCAAGTGGGAGAGCATGATCTCAGTTTCTAGAACTGTCAATCACTTCAGGATGGGCATTTAATACAGTGTAAGAACTTAATGAAGGAGTTGGAAGCCTGATTTCTTTTGGGTGCTGTTTGAAAAGCAAAATATTTCCAGGAAACTAGAAACTCACAGATGCCCGGGTTGCTTACTGAGTTTGGCATTGTCTGTGCCACTGACAGCAATCCCAGATTTGAAGTCACAGACTGTAAGCCAAACCCATTCCAGTACGTTTTCCTCTAGTTCCTCTCTTTCATCAGGATTCAAACAGAATTTCAGAGCAGGCAGACTTTCTGATTAGGAGCTTAGCATTAAAATCTGGTTGTGAAGAATTTCAGGCTGCTGGGTGGCTCTCTGGAATGCAGGTTCCACAGCCTACAGAATCCTCCCATGGGTCTGTGGGCTGTGCCTGTGTTGCTTCAGCCCCTGGGGGCTGTACCTGTGTGATGTGGTCTGCTCAGGGATGGTTACCCTTTATTTCACAGGAGCACAGGAGCAGAGTGACAAATAGCACTCTAAAATGCAGTACATTTATTTTTCCAGCCACTTCTATTTTTCCCAGTTCCATGACTTTCACTTAGGCTGAAAATGTAAATTTTATGTGGAGACTGTTACATAGATGGGAAATTATTGTACTTTGTTGTCTCACTGAGAAATTATTCTATAAATAGTATTGGTATAAATTGGCCGAACCTGTAACTTCATTTCCTCTCTTCTCTGCCTTTCTTGGGTATCTTAGTGAAATTATTCATTATCTGTTTCTGTCTCTCTTGTAACATCCATCCAGCATGGAGAGGCCAAGTCAGAAGCAGAGTGACAGAAAAAATGTCAGCTATGTGCCCCAGCAATAGGGTAAAAAATGCCACGCTGCCATACAGCCATATGGAGCCCTTATTAGAAAACATGCACTGAATAACATTTTTGAAAGTTCTAATTATCATTCTTTTTAAAAGGTGATTGAAAAGACCTTGAAGAAAAAGAATGACTGCTTTTTCTGTGACAAAAAGACGTAGCAAGAGTATATCTGAAAATGAAGCACATCAAAAACATTTTTTGAAAACAATAAATCAAATTGTACACGTTTATACTCAAGTGTAGATATTATAAAGCAATGTTTGCTTGACCCTCACCACTTAGGCTACGTGGTTTAAGTTATTCTGTTGGTCTTGTCTTTAATCGGACATAAAAGAACATCCAATTGAAGCAGTTTTGTTTTTTATTTTACCTTTTATCTTCACTTTTGACAATGAGATTGTTCCTAGCTACTCAATAAACAGGGAGAATGCTAGTTTTTTATCTTTAATTGAACAGATTTGTTATTTGCCTTTGTTTCTTCATTGTTTTGTTTTAAGAATGAAGATACTGGGTACATTTTTCTTAGGTGTTTTACACAGGTTGAAATGCCTGCTTTTTCTGTAGGGGAATCAGTCAATAGGAAGTATAACTCACACTTTGACAAGTCTTTTGTTTATGGAATGGAAACCCCTCACTATGAAGATGGGCGAAATACAGCCAAGACCTTCAATTGGGTCTTGGACCTGGATTCGTAAGTTGCAATGAGTTAACTAATTAATTAATGGGATAAATTATCAGGAAGAGTGGGTCTTCATATTTGAAGAAAATTGTATATCTCACAATCCTATCCTTAGCTGTGTTCAACTGAGTAGAAAATACAAGATGTGATTTTCAGAACAGTTTATCAAAATAGCTTTTACCGTATAACAACTCTCGGCATGTCTTAAGCATTATGTAAAGCCCTTTGATTTTAAGTAGTTTAATCACTAAGTTGACAGGAGTTGCTGTTTTCTTTTAATATATTTTAGTATTTTAAAATGTTATTGAAAAAATATTGAATATTTTAAAAAAACATATGCAGGAGTTATTTTTGTAATTTGTAGGAAGAGAGTACCATACCTTGTGTCAAAACGAAGTGATGATTTCAAGGAAAAATACCAGCCTCTGGTTGGAAAAGTTTTTGATCCGTAAGTAAGCAAAGATACCTTCTGTTACAAATAGATCAAGCACAAAATTCACTCACTTTTGCCATTTCTCCAATATCTTTTTATGTCTTGGATCAAAAATATAACTGTGTGCTTAATGCTTTCAGTGCAGCACTCATTTAATAGAAAAGGATCTTCTACCTGCCCTAATTAGGCTGATAAGTACACAAGTTTCTAGTAAGGGCTGTACTGTGTCCATGTAGTGAAGTTAGATCTTACTGTTTAAGTGGTCAAGCACTCTTTAAGACATTTTTCCCCCCAGTATTTTGCCATTAGTAAGGTTTGAAAGGACTGACACATATCACCTAATGTTTTGGGATTCAACAGTTTTGCTTACTCTCACACTATTTTTGGTCTTCTTCGTTACATCATCTGTAATCTCACTGTATTACTTCCTTGGAAAAGGACATGGAACTAAATTTTATTACCTAGCAGCATTTACCAATCTCTGTTGAATCGTTAGAATAACTGACATTTATGAAGCAATCTGGGACAGTTTGTAATTTTACAGAACAGCGCTTAAGAAGCACCACAGAAGTCATAAGGTACAATGGGGTTAGGATCCAGGTGTGCTGCAGATCTAGGGCTCCTGAATGTATCCAAAGGCTGTTTTTGCAGATGCTCTAGATTTCTGCAAAAATGTATCTGAAGGCTCACTAACATTGACTTTGGTGGCAAAATATAATTTCAAACTCAAGATCCCAAGCTCAGGTTGATCTGGGGAAATGTTCTCATAAATGAATGTCAGCAGTAAGCACAAATACAAGTCAGTTTCTTCTCTCCCTGTCACTGTGTCCCAGCTTACTGTGAGACAGACCTGGAGCATGAGCAACACGAAGTGGTGTGATCAGTCAGGGATGGGTTGCAGTGGAGGCTGAAACCCACCACTAATGTGACAAGGCAGATACAGGCTAACTTAATGTTATTTAGTGAATTTTATGCCATCCACGTCCTATGTGTGATATGAAAATGATAAAAGAAAAATATACATAGTAGTTTTTAGATTGTGGTATTTTGTTTGTTTGTTTTGTGCTTTAGAACAAAGCACTGACAATATTTTAAATTCTGATGGGGATTTTTGATTCAGATAAATGTTTTAATTATTTAATTATTAAAAATAAAATGACCATAGTATCTTTTTAAAATTAAAAAAAGGAAACAGTTCTTTAATGTCAAAAGCAGAATCTTCAATTTTTGGAAGACAGAACTGAGGAAAGCTTTCCGCATGGATATGGGCTTGGTTGCTGGTTTTCCATAAAATTGCATGTAGAAAAGAAGATATGTTCAATTCTTCCACTTTAGCCAAAAGTAGTTTATTTCAGACATTTCAGTTGGAGATTTTGACTAAGTATTCCTATTATTTGACTACAAGGACTTTTCTTACATGTTTCTAACATTTTCTTAGGAAAAATTGCATAGAGTGTTTTTCTTTTTAATGAGCATAAGTGTTCAAAAAATTAATGTTTACATTTGGCTGTGTTATGTTACAAAACAGTGAATGTTCTAATCAGCTTTGTAATGGGTTGCTTTTCTGGAATGGTAATGTTGAAACAAAGTCCTGATAAACAAATTTCAGGTAAACTATGAGTATCATCCCTATTATTAATCGCTTTTTTAAAATAGTAGCTGAGATTTTATTTTGGCTATTAATAAGCTGTTTGACAATTAACAAAAAAGTGTCCTTTTTGACAGTATAGCAGATACCATGAATGTTCCCCCAGACCATACATTTGGATTGGTGATCCCGCCAGATGAATATGGTAAGTTCAAGAGCAGAATAAAATCTTACCTTGCTGATGAAACTCTGCTGAAGTAATAACTGTTGGTTGTATATACAATTTTCCTAAAAAAAGGTACAAAAATTTGTTGACAGTAAATTTCTGAAATGTAAATTTGAGTGAATTTGAAGTTCCTAGTGGGAAAAAAGTAAATGTAAAAATAAAGAAGCTTTAGGTTTGGGATTATCATGCTGTTTTTTTTTTTTTTTTTTTTTAAAGCCTTTGTATCTTAATGTAACAAAATAGGAAATGGCAGAAAATCCTTATTGACATCAAAGCGACCAGCTAAAATGGCTATTTAAACCAACAGTCAACCTAGGACACATGCGTATTCCCTCTCAATGATTTCTCAAGCACTTCTCTAAAAAGAGTAAAAATTACAAGCAATAAATAGGAATAATAAGTTTTTGAAGGTTGCAAGGAGATAGAAAGCAGAGTACAAAAAAGCCTCTTAATTTTCATTATGACAAAATTTTGAAAGCTAGTCAACTCAGATAGTCAATGGGATTGATGATGTTTTAACGTTGTGTTCAATAATTAGGGAATACAGTCAACACTTGTGAAACAAAAAAATGAAGTGGATCAAAGTCATACAGTTAATAAAGTTCATGCTATAAGGAAGAGCAGAAGGAACTGAACAAAAGAGTTCATAATTAACAAGTAGGAAATAATGTTTGTACAGTGCTGTTAGAGGGGGATTAGGTGAGCTACTCATGTTTGTTACTGTACTCTGAAGGAACTTCTTGCACTCCAGAAAGTGACATTGGCACCTTGGGAATTTGGATGAAGATTGTAGCTCAGTGTGAAAGTGTTTAAAAATACCGATAAAGTTAGGATACATGGAAAATGGGAACAGTAACATAAAAATAGTTCATTGTCTTTCTAGAAACCTGTGATATAGAATTATCCAAAATACTAAATTTTGAATAGTATATAAGTATATACTAATATCTCGTAAGTATATGGAATGTGACAGACTGGAAGTGGTAGATCAATAATATATGTCCTTTTTTGCTCAATTATCTTGACATTGAGTAAAAACTACTGCTTTTAGAAGCTTTTGGAAGCGGTGAATAGATTTGTGAAGCTACGTTATTACGTGCCAAAATTTTTGATATTAACTATGTGTGAGTAGAAAAATAATTATATGGACCATTTGATCTTGCAATGAAATGACTGTATCAGCTGTTCAGCAGTGCTGAAAATCAGCATCTTGAAACTGAAATTCTCCTTTTCCTAATAAATGCAAGCTTTTTTTTTTTTTTTGTAAATATCTGATTAGTTGTATATGCACAACTAATTGAGGAATTGTTCATTTTTATAGATGTTCATGATCTTCTTCATGTCCGGGTTCCGTGTGAGTTCCTCCGTGGGAAGGACAGAGAAAGAGTTACCTTGATTGCAGTTCGAGAAAGTCTGAAGAAAGCTAATTATAGGAATTTTGATGTGTTACTAGAAGCATTAAGACATTTTGATAAGGTTAGTGCTCTGAAAAGGTATAAATGTAAAGGAATGTGTGACATTAGCGCTCCTGTGCTCTAGAGATACGGACGTGAAGAAACATAAGCATAACAAGGTAAATATGGATGAAGACTGTAACTGTGAAGATAACTTCACAGAACTTGAATGTCTCATCTACTGTGGTATGCTATGGAATTAGACACAATAGTATTTGGAGCTTTTCGTAATATTATTTGGAATATCCAGGTTAGAGGGAGCAAGGGACACACAAGCCGGAGTAATCTTAACGATTTTTGGACTTCAAAATCTGGCATTCCTTTGTAAAGAGAAAACAGTGGAAGGGGTTACGTTCATATTTTCTTCCGAGCTGTACTTTTTGACTGGGTTGCCAAGCCTCAGAATTTCAGGTATTTTCTTTTTTTTCTCTCTGGAAAAAAAATTTTTATTGGCATTTCATATGTAACATTAATTGTAATGTATACAGAATGATTGATGTCTTACTTTTAAAGATATCTTGGCTTTTCCTCAACATTTATGATTAGACTGCTGTCTTGTCACAGTAGCTTGTCACACCTCTACTCTCAAATCACGGTATTATTTAAGTTGAAAATTACTTTTTGACACTTTTCAGATTTCTGAAATACTTAGGGTTTATTTTTGTATTCAGCAATATTACTCTTCTTGAAATAGTGTGTCTGGTGCTATTTATATATATCTATAAATATATATAAATACCACTAGTGTTTCTTTTGGTGAAGTTACTTTATGATGGCTGTTAGAGAATCATAGAATATAACAACTGTTTTATTTTCTTTGTAATAGAATGGTGGTGGAATGATACACAAGGACAAGCTACGAAAGATCTTTTTTCAGCTGAACATGAATCTGGATGATGAGCTCCTTGAATCCTTATTTGACTGCTGTGATTTGGATAAGGATGGTCTGATTAATTACCAGGACTTTGTGAACTTTCTGAACTGGAAAGATAAAATGGGTGTTAAAGAGTTTGAAGAAAAAATAATTACAAAAGGTAGATGCCTTAATACTGGGAAAATATGGGGATGATCTTGTTCTTAGGATAGCTGTTGAAACGACATTGCTGTTGTAAACTAGGTGCTCCTTTAGAAGGGTATGATTTAGAGATTGATTTAACTACCAGCATCTCAGGTACAGATGTGTTTCAGAATCCTGGAATTCTGTGTTGCATGCTGAGATTGACACTGGATGTTTTCTTTGTAATACAGATCAACAGAAAGTAAAACATCTAGAAGCGTTATCAGAAACGTAGATGAATTATGTTACCTTCTTTACAGTTATTCAAGCAAAATTTTTTACCTCTTAATCTATAATATGTTGATAATATATCTTGGCTGTCCCATAACTTTTGCATATAGGGAAAAAATTAGATGCCTATCTTCCCAAAGACACAAAGAAAGAGGATGAACCACTGCCAGAACAGGAAGATCTTGAGTTAAAAGAACCAGAAAGCTCAGAAAAGATGCCAAAACCACTTACAAGATTAACAGACCGTGTATATACAAGTTATGAAACGTCGTCTTCTCAGTATAATGCTGTAGTTGGTGGTATCCCAACATCCTGTAAGTACAGTGCTGCTCACTTCTGAGCATTATTTAAGACAAAATCAGGAGCAAAGTTAAAAGGTATTGCTACAGGTTCTACTAATGTAAAATAGCGAATTAATTTATCTAAGTTTTTTTTAAGATTAGGATATGGAAGTTGGAAGGGATGGTCTATTCAAAACATTGAAATTAATCTAGATGTCTTTGAGAAATTATGCTAGTAATTTTGGGAGAACCATATCTCCTTACAATCACCTGAAATAATTTCAGCTGGGAATACTAAGTAAGTACTAGTATATTACTGCAAGATTCCTTGTTTTCACACTTCACAATGTAGCTGAAGCCAGGATTTCTAAAAATGTGAAAAAAGATACGAGGAAGAAAATTATGTAACTTGTTTTTGAACCTATGTCAAGCATTGTATTTCTTCTTATTTCATGCAAAATGTTTTATCCTCCCTGGCACTATTTATCCATGCTGCCTGTTGATTGATTTTCACAGGTTATCCATTGTGTGGTGTTCCAAGTATCCGTTCAGATATTCCTGCTCCTCGAGTTCTGCGCCTCAGTGACACGACTAATTATGGTGACCAGGGCAGTAGTTTTTCACTATTGTTCCCTTCTGTCTTCAGTCAAAAGGGAGTATATGAAAAACATCTTTTAAAAAAGAGACCAAAGGCAGAGGTATAGTGAATTTGTTTGGAATATTCTTCCATGATAATGATTCTGCTAGCCATATGGGAGTGGGAAGTCATCAAGTAAACAGGTTGTAAAATCCATAGTGCAGCATTACCATCTTGCTTTACATCCATTCAGCTATTGGACAAATGTGTACTTTTCACATTCGAAGTCATTCATAAAGATGGTAGATATTAATTTTATTGAGATTCAGCCTATTGAAATTTCTGAGCAAGGTCTCAAGCAACATGGTTTATTAGTAAAGTTAGCCCCACTTTGATTATGTCATTGGATGAATGATCTCCAGAGATCTCTTCCAATCTAAGTTATTCTATGAAATGTCTTAAAAAGCCCCACAAGGAGATTTTTAAAGGTGTATAAAAATAAACTCTATCACATAGGGGTGTTTAATGGAAAATTTTACCAAAAACATCTCTCCTCAGACAAACTTGGCAGGTTTTTCTAATGACAAATTCAGCAAACCACTTGAAAGTACCTTTTAAGGGCTCTGCTGAGTCACAGTTGTAGGCTCAGGTCTACAAAGGATCTGTATAGTGGTGGAGGACATTGGGAGTCACACAGCAATGCTGTGCTGTCTCTTAATTCTCAAGTCAAAGATGGGACATGAGACTCTAGGCACTTACTTGGGGACTCCATGATTTTTCTGATATATCTGCAGCCTCCTACCACTCTGTTTTCTCACAGAGAAAACAGAATTTCTCTCACATAAATACTAAAATAGCTTTGCTGTTTCTTCTTCAGTATTGTTTACCACTTCGTTTTTACATTTGTATACAATTCATAGGGAAAAATATTAAGAGAGAGCTTCATTACCTGAAATACAATTTATTAGACAGTTGTAATGAAATGTGAAATTCCAATCTAAAATAAGAAAAGAAGCTGTGGCAACCTCTTCTTCATTGCATTAATGACCTCTACTCATTATATTAAATATTCAGCAGTAATGTTTGAAAGTGGATCTAGAAATTGAATATATATTTTACAAGAAACAGTGTTGCTGGTTGGTGACTGGGGATAGAAGTTGTGGTGTCATGCTCATCAAACACCTTGTCAGAATGTTGTGTACATGAGCATTTACCACTTTATAATCTAGCTCTGAAAGCAGGAAATGAGTGCATGCAGCAAATAGCTAACAGTAAATGGAATTCATGCTTCATTGAGAAGCCAATTACATCTGCCAATTAGATCTGTCAGGCACTAGATAGAGCTGTTCTTTGAAGTTGTAATGTGTCCTGAGATGTCATACTCTATTGTAGACTATACCAGCTGTATAGAATTCAGTGCAGAACCACCTCTGAGTCTGTTGAAACACCTTATGTTCATTAAATGGGATAATTGGGCATTTTATGATTATTATTTTGATATGTATAATTAATGTTTCCAAAAATTTAATGGTTAATGAAATTATTCTATGATTATATGATATTATTATTAGATGAAATCTCAGACTAATTTAATACTGGTTTTGTATAGTGTGGTAGAAATGAATGCAAATTCTGACTATGAAATAGTTTCCCGAGGTGACTCATCTTGTTGCAAAAGAACAAAATAGTTCTTGGGCTTGTGTTTTCTTCACTGAAATTCTCTCCAGTCTGTTGAAGAGAATAGAAGTTATGTAGTTGAGGAATAGTGTGTGATTTGAATGCAGCATGTTGAGCATAGGTGAGAGTGAGTTTTATCCTGTCTGCACACAATAGTCTGTGGTTTGGTCAGTGATGATTTTACAGCAGTTGATGAGTCAGGACAGAGCTCTCTCTTAACGTGGTGAAGCCAAATTATGAGAGCATGTAGTCCTTTATTTTCCCTGCAGTGGTGTACTGTGAAGGAATATTGCTTTTAGTTTAATTCCTATATTTTACTAGCTTGTTGAAGACACTGGATCAGATCTGGTTTGTTTTACCAGGTGATTGATGTAATTGAAACAACAGCTATGCTTAAAGAAAAAAACTTCAGTCACTTTTTCCCTCCTGCAATTTCAGCTTGCACAAACACTCATAGATTTATTGGCTAAGATGAAGCTGAAGATTTGCTGTATTGGGGATCAGGTGTATATTTATACAAAAATATAAAAGACAGTATAACAAGGCTGATTTGACTGTGTTAAAGGTCTTTATCAAAGCATGCATAAAGTCTCCATAGCATAAATATAATACACATGTACACACACATATATGATACAATTGAAGAAGCCCAATGTTTGCTGCTACTAACAGAAGCACAGGGTGCATCAATATTCTAAAGTTACCTTCCTCTAATGAGTCAACAGGTCAGTGTAATGAGGCATGCAACAGGAAGCATCCAAGTGAGAAAACATGGAAAAAATCCCTTCTGCTGAATTATTTTGGTGTAAAATTATAGCAAGGCTCAAAGTTGATGTGAACCATTTTATTTTAGTCACTTCACCCACTTATCTATACCAGCTGATGACCTTGTGTGTAGTACTGTTGCTGTGAAATGCAGATAATAATATAATCTGATTTATGTTGGTAACTGTAGACAGCAAAAATAGAGTGGATAAACAGAACTTTACTCAGGGATTTTGAAAAGCATTTACTTTTCCCTTAGTCTTCTGTATTTGATTTTTTTCCCAGTGTTGAAGTAGTGCATCAACATTACTGTATTAATTACAGACAATTTTGTACAGCTTTCATTGCAATAAGATTCAGATTTACTTAAATATGAACTTCTTTTGTTAAGGATGCAGGCTGTGGTCAGTTTTAATTTACGAGTGGGAAAATATTCTTTGGCAAATAGAGATTGCTAAATATGTCCAAGCCAGACACTGTAGAGTTTAACAAAATGCTGACTAGAATTACATGAATTACATTATTTTGTATTATTTTTGTAGATTAAACAAGTTCTCCACAATATGGGCATGAATGCTTCAGATGAAAGGTTTGAAGAAATATGGAAGCAAGTGTGTACAAAACATGATATAAAAGAGCTTTGTGATTGTGAAGAAAGTATGTGGAATATACTGAATAAGATACATGAATCAGGCATAAATTTCTAGACTCTGATTCTAGTCTCTGGGCACTGCTTTTATTTAACATTAGTCATAATTCTGGTGCTTAATAAAAAACAATAAATATTTATATGTGTATTGTCTTTCTGAGTAGTGGGTTCACCACATACATTTGAATCATTGCATTTGGTAGGAAATGGTATCCATGCTTGTAAATGTAATACAAATATTTACAAATACCTTATATCTCATTTTGCATTTTTTAAATTTATTTTTTTCTCTTATAAATGGAAAGACACTTTAAAAAGTGCTAAAGATAAGTGTTTTAGATATTCAAGGCCTGTCAAAGATTATTATCATATCATGGCGTTTTCCCTTTCTTCTCATGTTCTGTAATTCTTGTCAACAGAGATCTGCTTGTGGCGAAGTATTTGAGATGTTTGAACATTCATGTGAGGAAGTGCTTTACAGTCAAATAGTAAGGAAGGTACATAGCAATAGGTGTGGGATCTAAAGTGTTGTCATGAAATAGATTCCATAAAAACCTATAGGTTAAGAAGTGCCAGAATTGAATGTCCAGTTTGTGGCAGAGGGCTCCTGTTCTTTGTGCAAGCTTATGACTATTACTTAATAGTATTCAGCTTTCACAGTGAGGAGAAAAGTATGGATATTGAGAGGTGTTTATGTAATAAACATTTCATTACTGAGTAGTCAGAAAAGCTTGTGAGGGCTTTCAGAGAGCCAGCTGTTCATTTGTGACCAGTGTGGTTTCTTGGGAAGAGGGAGAGTCATTAATAGAAAACACTTAAAGATTATTATGCAAATCTCAATGAATAGGTGTAACATCTATTAAGAATAAGATATTCTTTATAATAAGAATAAACAATGGAAAGAAAATAATATCAAAACCTGCAACTGTGAGTTGGAATGTTCACTCTTCTACTACAGTACTGAACTTTGTTGTAAAACAGATGAAAATTGTTCACTGTTAACAGGAAGAAATATTACTTCTAGACTTTCAAATTCAAATGAAAGATCCTTGCCCAATGTAATGTTAATATACAGGATTTCAAGAAGGATGCTATTTTGTCACCTATTAGTGTTTTAAAAACCTTAATAAGATTTGGAGAATGTTACCAGCCAAAAGCATTGCTGAGTTTTACAATGGAAGTAAAGGTTTGTTTCATTAAATACTAGAAATGCACATGTAATGCCAGCTTAACATTTTAGTTCCTTCTTCTCTTGTGTTTGTTAAGATTCCTCTTTTGCCTATGTTCTAGGAGCTGATCATTTACATGTAACTAGCTTTTTATAGAAAATATGCAAGCCAGACCCTTTTGTACATTATTTTTGTAGCATTAACAGTAGCTGTCTTATATCAAGTAGAAAGAATTTGCTTTCTGGTATCTCCAAGGAGCAGGTGGTGGAAATGCTGCTTGATGAAGGCAACTTCTTTCCTGCTGTGAATGAAGGTTCTGCACTTCTTGCTGCCTTGTCTCCCCGTCCTTCTGGAACTCTCTGCATTCACTCAGAAGTGTGCAGGAAGCAGACTGACTGTCCCAAGTGGAACCATGAAAGAAAGATAAATGTACAGCTGATTACAATTGAATTTACAATGTTAGAATTTTAACACCTTCAGTGAAACCCTCTAAAGCTTATTTTCTGCTCGTATAATGTGGGAAGGAAGAATCCTTTACCTTTGTGGCGGCAAACTTTCAAAAGCGTTGGAGATAATTACTTTAGAAAAGACAAAATATTTTTCCTCTTCAATAGAAGATTTTAGATTAAATACTCAAGCTCATGTTAGGGGAAAATGAAAAAAACTTGCTGGATCTGTGTGTATGTATTTATGTATATGTATATGTATATATGAGATCTGTTGTGTTTGTTCAGCAGCTTGAAATTCTGTGAACCCTTTTTTTTTAATTTTCCATAAAGATACTCACTTTCACTCCTCTTTCAGAAGAATCTTTTCCTTTGCCAATGAAAAGGAATTAATGTTGTTCTTGGTCAGTCTGCTAAATCATTGTGTCATTTTTTGTGGGTATACTTGTAACCACAGACTAAAGATTTTCTTTTAGGTTTGGGTTTGAAATTATCTCTCTGAAGCTTTAAAAGATAAATTACTGAAAGGACCTGTAAATTCTGCTTGTAGGTGCTTGTTTTTCATCGCCATATTGATTAGGAAGCCCCTGAAAGATTTAATCATTATGACACAGTGACTTCTCAGGAGTTCCCGAATTCTTTTGCTTCCTTTTATGAAACAGTTTGTGTACACAGAGCTTTGGTGCTGGTTTTTCTGTTTCATGTCTGTTTGACTTCCCAATATATGAATTCAATGACATGGTTTTAGGCTTTAAAGCTGCAAGTTGTGTTCCGTAATTTTTGTGGGTCCCTCAATATATTCCATAAGACAGAAAATATAAGGTTTGCTTTTGTCTATATTTCAGTGTGATCCTAGGTATGGAGCTGGTCTAACCAGGACAGCACACTACCTTGCACTAACTCAGGGGCTGTACCTAAGGTAAAGTTTTTGGGAAGAGATGTGAAAACAACTTAAAAGCCACGTGTTCTGAGTAAATGTATAAATTTAGTGCTTGAGGCAATTTATTTGTTAACAGTTATATTAAAAAACCACATGTTGACTGAGATGATGGACAAAGCTAATAAACAACAAATTGTAGTAAAGGTAAATATTTTGTCAAAAGTCGGTGAGTTCTGGAGTTTTGTGTCAAATTTTCTTAATAGAATTTTCATAAAAATAGACACTGGATAAAAAACACAGCACATTCAGATACCTGTGCATTGTTTCTCCATTAATCTCTGTTTCACTGTAATGAGTATTCCAAAGAATAATGTATTTAATAATGATACAATTTTAATTGGTTCTGTCAAATGAACAAAGTTCATTTTAGAGCAGGTGTATTGGTTTGCAGGAGCTTAGCAGGGAGCTGCTCTTATATACAGAGATAGAGACCAGTGTTTGCTAGTCCCCAAAAGCCATGACAGGGAAACTGACTTTCAATACCTAAAGACACCTCTAAAAGATAAGGCCGAAGATCTGAATGTGCAAAATTACTTTTCATTCATTCTGTATTTCTGGACTTTATCTGTAGAATGTGAATACTAGCATGTATGGGAATGTGAATGTACACAGCTCGTATGACTTACTTGGCAGTGACTCGTGCTAAGTAAAGCAGATTTTGGGTTAGATTATTCTGTTATTATTACTGTTATTATTTCAGTTCTCTAATGAAAAAAAAAAAATCATCTGTGCAATGACTTTTGTTTGACATGCTGGAAGATCCAGCCCACTGTCTTCCACAGAAATGTACATACAAATAAATGTAGGCCTTTCCTTGATATTATTACTAGATAGCATTATTGTATCTGTCTTAAAAAGATTTAGTGTTTTTGTTCTGTACATCAAGAACTATTGGTTTTCAGTGATTTATCTAATCAAGTAAATTTCCTGGTCCTTGAACTCATTCCTTGAAGTGAATGGCCAGTTTTGTTTGTTTACTTGATTTGGTTTCTAAACATCTGTATATAATTATTTGTGTGCTAAATAGAATGTTAATAATCTTTCATACTAAGAAGAGTACTTCAAGTGGATGCCTAAGCAGAAAAGGTACTGGGGAAAAGTGCCTAGAAAGATGGTTAAAGTCTTTGTGTTGCCAACAGAGGGGGGGAATGTATGATGTTTTTGGAACGACTTACACAGCCTAGTTAGTTGATGTTTGCCATTAGGATGCATTTCTTTGGACAATAGTTGTTTGCATTTGACAGTCTGTCACAGAGCACCATCTGCCTGCATGGCTTCACCTTGCTGGATGGCCAGAGTGCTTTTCTAGCAGCTAGGTACAGATTTAGGCATGCCAGAGAAACACTAAATGCTACCATGGTTAAGTAGTTCCAATAGGATCTTTATTTCTTTACTACTTTTTAATACCCTACTAATTTTGGAGATGTCATCATAGATTATGCAAACCTGTGGGAAAGATTTTGGAATCTTTGATCAGGACTAATCTGCAAGGAGAAAGGTAGTTAAAACATTTGCCAGTAGGTTCTGATTTCCTAAGACAGGTGCTTGCTGGTTTCTGCCAAATGTGTGTGGCTTCTCTGAGGCCTAGAGGATGTAGAGAACTTGTGTATTCTGAGTCGACATTCTTAGTTCCAAATGTGGAAATTTATATTCCTCAAGACAGAGGTATGTGCAGCTGTGTTCTGAGATTATACCCTAAGAGATGAAGTGTTAAATTGTGTAATAAAACTAAAGAGTAAATCTGCTGTATTCTGCGTGTTTTCAAAGCTGACTTCTTATTCAGGGCCTAGGCATAGATGAAAATGGCAAAACTAAGACTTAATCTGAAAGAAAAGAGAACCTGAGTACCACTGACAAGTTTTAGTCATGGCTTTTGTGAAGGCTCTCTTCCTCTAGTAATAAGGATCATATGTTCTGTGTCCTAAAACAATAATCCTGTGTGTGGTGTATATTCACTAGATAAGGTTCTGCCACACAATCAGATCAAAAGTAGACAGAGGAGCTTAAGAACATGTACTTCGAGAAACAGCTTTCATATAAGCCTTGACATTTTCTGCAGATTCTAGAAACTGTCAAGTATTTATTTGAATCTGGAGTGGTACAAAGGACTGAAATAAGAGCGAAGGGTTTTCAAATGGTACCAGTTAATCACAGGGTGATGACTTCTTTTTTTTTTCAGTAGTTTTCAACAGATTTTAAGGACAGACACACAGAATCCCAAATGACTGCTTTACTAAAAGCGTGTTCCTCAGTGCATGACAAAATTTAGTTTTCTGCTTATGAGCAATGAATATAACATGAGAGTGTAATGAGTATCTGCACAGGGCAGCTCAGGGGTTCTATCTAGCCCAGTGTGCCAACTGACAGAAGTCAAAAACATGTTTATGGAGAAGTAGCCCACCAGGGCAAATGTTTCAATGTTTGTTCCAAGTAGTCTCACAGTGCTCCAACTACTTGAGCCTGAAGCGGTTGAAAGGAAGGAAGAACTTTTCTGAGAAGCATTATTAACATTCAATGATCTTAAACACGTTTCTCTTCATGAGTTTCCCCAGTGCAACCTTGAAACTTTGGGATGCTCTACCTTCCGCAACATCTTTTGTCATGGATTTCCACGGTTTTAGCAATACATTGAACAGAAAACCTTGCTCCTTTGCTTATTTAGACGCTCCTTTCTAAGGTCTTAATATGATGTAAGATGATCATGCTATTTGAAGAAACAACAAACAAATCAATTTCCAAATGCTGTCAGTGATACAGGTGTTTATTAACCTTTGTCACATCCTTTCTAAGTCTGGACTGGGGACTCCTTGCTTACCTGTTGCCTGCATAGAAATGATTCTTAAGTCTTCTTTTGACAGGTTATCTTTTTCTGAGATGTTTCTGATTCTGCAGCACATTTTCTGAGGTACTGTGAGCATGGATTTAAAAGTGGCAAACAGGAGCTTTCTCTGTGCTGTCAGTTGATTTCCCCCAGTAACAGTATTAGGAATAACTACTGTATTTCAAACATGGAAGCAGGGGCAGTTTCAAAGGAGTGCAATGATTTTGCACTGAGTCAGAGGTCATTGCTGAGGGCAACAACCATGTAATATATTGTTGTATGCTTACTGCAAACATAGTTCCCCATGACCTGCTTTGCTCTTATGTACTGAGTCAAGTAGGTTTGATTCAAGGTTGCGTGTTGCTTGGAGAAGAGAATTTGGTTCCCTTTATGCACCTGGGCAGTCTACGTGATTTCTTTAATAAAATGCTTTGGAGGTGTAGGATGGAAGAAGAAACCTAAAATTAAATGGCTTTGCTTTAATAAATACTCTGTTGTTGTCCAGCTGCAGTGGGAATGTAGACTAGTGCTATATCTGTATTTCTTGGTCTTATTCCAGTGGATTTATATCAATAACAAAATTTCATTCATACACTATTTCGCTCAAAGTACAGTACAGCTGAAAACCAAATGTAAATGGATTCCAGACTTGTGATGTTTCAATAAGAATGTCTTTTGAAGTTCTTATTTGCACCAACTTTAGAATGGAAAGCATTACAAAGAATTTCTGAGAGAAAAAACAAGCTGATGATTAATTACCTCATTTGAACTGGACTTAAATTGATATTAAAATAGTAACATGATGAATAGGGATGTAGGATTGGAGAGGTTTTTGTTGTTTTTTTTTGTTTTTTTTTTTTAATCAACTCTTCTTCTGTCCTTATTCTACAGGTGGGGAAAAAAAGACTCATATTACCATTTTTTTTTGCAAAGTGGTAAATGCATTTGTAGCTGTGCAGCCGTCTACTGAAGACAGTAGGCAATTGTCTCTGTGTACCTGCAGGCATATAATTGTCTGTCACAGACCTGGTTTTCTTTTCTAATTTAATCACACAGGTGGCTAAGTCAAGCCTTGTTAAACCACTGTAAACCCTTATTAAACCACCATCATCAATGATTAATACATCCTTGCTTAAGAGAGCCCACAGTTCACCTCTTAAGTTGCTTTGACATGAAACCTAATGCCAGTAGCAGAGATAAGATTGAGACCAAAAGCTTAGATATCGTGCCAAGTATTTATCTTTTAATAATAGCTGTTGTTCTTAAAATTGTGTTTGTTTGGGTTGGGTTTGTTGTTTGGTATTTTGTATTGCTGGAAACAATATCAGTAGCCTGAGTATGTTGTCACAGAAAGTGCTGGTACTTTGCTAGTGACTCATTTTTTGCTTCATTTCCCACCATTTATTGTGTTTGTCAGCTTTTCTGTTCAGACAATTTACTTTGGGCTTGTGAGATTGACATCGCTGGAACACACAGCCTAATAGTGTTTGCAGGTGGTCAGAGATGTGCTAACAATGTTCCAGTGTCATGATTACTGGTCTTATTATTTGAGAACAAAAAGAACTGAGAGATTACTCAGTAAAATTCTGCATAACAAACATTTGTTTGTAAAACTAGCCATGGTTCAGATGAGTGATGAGTGCTTCCCTTTGCACTGCTGCTTCACTAGAGAATTAGGGAAGCAGATTGCTATCCTGGAAAGAGCTTTGCATGAATTGAAGATTTTCTGGCTCTGGGGCTTGAAAGATGTCAAGTGTCATGTCTAATTCTCCCTCCAGTTAACAGTTAACAGAATTGGTAGGGAAAACTGACTGTGTTTGGAATGAAAGGAAAAGAAATTAATGTATTGCATGCTGTTACACAGTTTTTGTGGGTTATTTCCTTCTTAAATGCAAAACCAACCCAACCAATTAAAAAAGAATGTAGGGGGAAAGAGTGTCTCCTTTTTCATTTTGTTCCGCTGAACAAGTAGAAAAAACCACAATAAGGAGAAAAAAAATAGGACAATATTGGGAAATTGGAAATGAGTAACGGATGAAAAGGCACATTTTTATTTTCAGGAAAGATGTGCATCAAAAGGAGTTTGCTTGGTTGTTTTTTTTTTTTTTTGATAAGAAGAACAAAAGTATGAAAATACTTTTTGGTCAACTCCATCCATTTCTGCCAAAAAGTCTACATGGAAGAAAACTGTAATTCCCTAAAGGGAAATTCCTGAAAGAACATTGAGCCTTTCTTGAAATATAGCAAGGGGTTTGAGAGAAAAACATACTGTATCTGTCTGTAGAGTGCTAGTTGTTCTGCAGTATTAAAAGATGTTTTGAACATTGAGAGGAATGTCGTTTATTGGATTGTATGACAGCAGTGTGCCAGTACAGCGTGTCCCTGATTCTTTATTTTTAATAACTCTCTAAATATAATAATAAATCACCATTCTTCCCTAAGTTGTTAGTCATGCAATAGAAGTATGGTACTTTATTATTCTCTTTAATTTCCTAGGAAACTGTAGGAATATTGATAATTATCACCTTATTGAGTGACTGCTGTTGGAATGATGTGGAAAATACACTTGCCTAAATATTTTGTAGTGTTTCATACAGGTGGGAGGATATGTTGTACTGCTTCAAATCCATTTTCCTGTCAGAATTGAGAGCTGCAACCACTGCATTTCTGACAAGCAACCCATTTGTTTGCATTTCTAGATGTCATTCACATCTTTAATTCCAGGATTCCAGGTTAGTAATGATATTCTGGAATGGTGAATCATACAAAATCGTTTCACCCAGCATTTAATAAAATATTTAATTTTAAACATAAATATTATGGTAATTGAGATATGAATTTGTGAGATAAGGTCATTGGTGATATTAAGCACAAGATCCCTCTGTCTTTCTCCTTAACTGTGGGCAATCTATTGAAGCATCAACTTTCCTAAAGGCTCCTTCACATTAAACAGAACAAAAGATGTGAGTTTTGTGGCAGTTGAATTTTTCAAATATTTTTCTCACTATTCAAAGAGTAAGAGGAGATTTAGAATCTCTTTAGAGGCTGTTAGGAGCTGTTCAGTGTGAGGAAGAGAAGGCTCCAGGGACACCTTAAAGCAGCCTCCCAGTACTTCATGGGGCCTACAAGAGCTGGAGAGGGACTTTCTACAAGTGCATTGGAATAAAAGGACAAGGGGTGGTGGCTATAAACTGAAAGAGGGTAGGTTTGGATCAGATTTTGGGAGGAAATTCTTTACTGTGAGGGTGTTGAGGCGCTAGAACAGATTGCGCAGCAAAGCTGTGGATTCCCCATCACTGGGAGTGTTTGAGACCAGGCGGGATGAGATTTTGAGCACCTGGTCTAGTGGAAGATGTCCCTGCCCATGGCAGGGGTTTGGGACTGGGTGCTCTTTAAGGTCTCTTCCAAGCCAAACCATGTTTCTATGTTGTTTCTGGACCCAGCACTTGATTTACCTTCCTCAGTCCATAGGCTGCATTTGTACTTTCCATTTTCAAGTACATTATATTATCATGTGGAAGAGAGTATTTTTTCTTAAAATTATTTGTGAGTTTGATGTACGACATTATTAAAAGAAAAAACAACAAACCACAAAACCTTCTCTTGTAGCACGATGCTGCCTCAGCATCTGGTTTTAGTGACTGATGCGATTTCAATCCACTGGTTTATTTCTCGATGGCAGCGAAAAGAGCGGGAGGAAATCCTTGTCCTTGCGAGATGCTGTTTAGCAGTCTCAGCTCTGTTGTGGCGGTGGCGACCGTGCCAGCGGCAGGCGGCGCTCCAGGATTTCCAGAGCCGCGGCCGAGGAGCACCGGACCCGCGGGGATGTGCGGCTGCTGCCCGACGGCAGGAATCGCCTGACGCCGTGTTTTCCGAAGCCAACACCGTCACACTGTGTTTCCCTCTCCCGTCGAAGCCCGGAGTAAATGTCGCCCCTTCCTCCGCATTGAATTCCAAGGAGGGGACAGTAATTTGGGTACATTTAATGTTGCATGTCTGGTCTGTGTAACCTTCTCTGGGAGGCATGTGATTCAGTAGTACTGAAGAATTGGGATGTGTAAATAAATACCATATCTCCCCTGCTATACATCTGTGTAAGTTATCGTGGTGGTTTTTGTAGTATATATATGACAGGATTTCAACATAACAGGTTTATACAGGTAGAAGATTTTCAGTCAAGTTCAATAAGTATTAAATCAGCACACAAATGTCCAGAATATTTATGTCTGTTAGGGTTAGCATAGCTACTCTCTGCAGCAGACTTTGTTCACAGCTCAGAGATCCTCAGGAAACATCACATTTTGTCATTGATGCAAGCAACAATGCAAGGTTTATAAAAATCTGTAGATACATACTTTAATATCTATGAAATATGTAAGTTATGTGAAAAGTTATTATTCCTTTAATGGCAAGATTTTTATTTGACATATATAGCAGCCACAGTGAATGGGAATTAAAATGGGGAAAAGGAAAGTTCCAGAAAAGATTCCTCAAAAGCAACTGCAGATTTTATGGTGGTATTGCAATAACAATTTACAATAACCTAATAAACATGGAAAAAGATTCATTAGTAAGTGCATGTATTAGGGAAATACTTATGTCTTCAGTGTTAATATACAGGGTTTGATTAATCAAAAGACAAAAAAAGTGTGGGTTTTTTTATTTGTTATTTTTTTAAGCATTGATAATTTAAAATAGTCTTGGAGTAAAATAATGGACAAAGTACTTTAAAAATTGCTATTTCTATTTTAGTAGTGATGTGACTGCTAACAAACATATTTTGAACTAAGCATTTGGCTGTGTAATGCTAAACATGGTGTTTTCAGTAGTGAATCATACACTCTGTTTCTTGAACACACATTGGTAATGTGTTTTCTTTTTGATTCTCAGATATTTTCTAAATGCCAAACTTGCTTCATGGTAAAATATACTCCAATTTGAACAGTAATAGGTTCACTCTAAACACCTGGCCCCAGGAACTGTTGCAGAGCATGGGATCAGAACCGGGAAATGTCACATCTTCAGCTCTTTATATTGAACTATATTAAAACCTATCAGTCTTTCTCTGTAGAAAGCAAAATGAAATCAAAACAAATTGAGTTGAAAATCAATGAAATTGTTTCTGTATTAAACAAATCTTGAGAGTATACAATTTTTTTTCTCTTAAATCCTCATCTCACACTCCTTTTTCCAACAAACACCCCGACTCTAAGCCAAAAGATATCTTTCTGTAAGTTTACAGAGAGATGGAGAAAGAAAACCCATCTGAGTTTAATAGGAGTTCTTTTACAAAGGTGTTTTTTAAGTACTGGAGATTTAACCTGCTTTAATTTTTTTTTTGGGGGGGGACTACTTGAATTACTTTTAAGAGGTCTGGTATTTGAAATGATAAGCTACCAGTGTTTTATAAAACTAAAGGCCATTAAAATTCCTCATAGAGTAACAAGACATGCTGTCACTCATAGGCAGATTTTACAAGCAAAGCAATATGTCTTAATATTACTTCATCCGTAATCTTCCAGTGATTCATACTATAAATTTGTTAAAGGGATGCTGAATTTAAATTCTGCATTTAAAGAAGTGAATAGAAAGCAATAATAAAATTATGACTCTTTTGTCTAATGACAGAGGAATTGAATCAACCTAGCAATTCTCTACTTGTGTATTAATAAATGATATTAATAATTTCCTGATTAACGTAGGGAAAAAATCGAGTCCTAGTCCTGCTGTTGTCAGGTTGCCTGATATTTTAATTTTTTTTCCTTAAAGGTTGGTGAAAATTCTAAAATTTCAGCTGAAAGAGCAAGCACAGCTGTAAGTGTATTTGGACTGAGTTTGAATCTACCCTTAGGGTTGAATGGGAATCATGCTTTGCTTGCAAAACATATCCTCTCCAGTGCCATCCAGCAAAGCAAAACATTGCCAGCAAAACATTGTGGCCCTTGCAGAGAAGTGTCCGTGTTAGCAGGAGCTCTTGCCGCCGGCAGTGCTGCAGAAAGTGATGCCAGTGACACAGAAGCTGCTGACAGGCTGACACTGTGCATTAGTCTGTGGGCAAATGGTTCATGGTCAGACCACTGCACAAGTCACTCCAGCCACGTCCCATCCTTTCTTCGATGTGCGGGCTTGTACATGGAAGTGAAGGTATTTAATTAAGGGTTATGTACCTGCCCCCTGTTTTCTTACTGTTGTTAAAAATTCAGATGCCTTCCTAAGTATAACTGATTAGGTTAACTGGAACTATTCTTTTGGAACTAGCAAAATGATGCTTTTCACTAATTTTTGCTGTTAAGTATTTGCTGCCAAGGCTGTCATCTTTGACCATAATCTCAGACTCCCAAACTGATGCTAAATTTTAGTTCTTCCCTTTTTCTGTAAAGTCTTGATTCCTGACATCTATCCCAAAGCCATGGTCTCAGGATGAAAACTTGTCTTTAAAAGTCTTCCCTTTTAAACTACTCTTGTACTTTCACTTTGCTTTCTCTCCTGGGAGCACAAATTTACCAACTTACTAAGGACTTTTCTTCTTCCTTCATTGAGCCTGTCTTGCATCAGAGTCCTTTATATGGTCCTTGCAAAACATTCTAAAGCCTCTCTTCCCTACTTACTATGGCTTTTGGACAAAACATGATGAAGATGAATAAAATATGTTGAAATTTTGGGCTTAAACTGGTTACTTATAATGGAGTAATTAAGTAGTTGAGCTCAAGCTTTTGTAGAGATTGCTGGAGTGACCAATGCTTCTCTGTCTTGAGGGTGAGCTGTAGGACATGTGAGACCCTCACTGATCTTCTTTTGTGAAAAATGGGCCAGCTTTCTCTAATACTTGAATGTATATTTTGTGTGTGTCTTGAGAGACAGACGGGAAGTGAATAAGTCAAGCATCTGTGCCCAAGAAAATGAGGGAGAAAATGATTATTTTTCAAAATAATTTGTGGTTATTTTCCCCAAATTAAAAAATGCCAAAAATATAAGGAAACCTCAGAAACTCAGTGAAAGCTGCTGGATTTCTTTGGTTGCTTCTTTTATCTCCATTGAAGTGCTTTTAAGCAACATTTGCTCTTGAGATCTCTGGATGTCACTTCCTTTAGGTTTTAACTACCCAGGCACATCAAGCAGCATCAACAGATGCAGTGGACTAAGATTGGTATTAATTCACAGGTGTAAATATTGAAAATGTTGGGACTAATAAGAAGCTATTCCTATTTTAATTTATTTAATACTCATTGTGTTTTGCATGTGGCTGCAACAATGCTTTTTTATTTGTTATTTTCCAATCAACTTTTTCTAATTTTCTTTTAGAAATCCACAGTAAATAAACTTATGGGCTAGCTGCAATACTTAATGCTGTGTCCAGCCACCTTTTCTTTATTGTATTCACCTTATTTACTTTCACTGTTCTTCAGAATAACATACTTTAATTCAAATACAACATGTTTTTGTACTTGAATTACTCATTCACTAAATCCCTAGGTTAAGTTGAAATCATCAGGAAGTCTGTGTTAGTATGATTTCTGTATCCTTAAAGAAAAGACAAATGTGATCCTTATATATATCCTTGTAATTTTAAATGAGAAACAAAGCTATATTTTCTGTACTTACCTTATTGCTTCAAAGACTGAAGAAAAATAGTTTTATTGATCTGCATGGGTAGGTTTGATGTGTGCCTAAGAGGTGAAAAAATCTTTAAAGTTAATAGAGAAGTTTTACTACTTCAAATATAGAAAGGTATTGTAGGTTTATGTTCTAGTTACTCAAATTTCATAAATATGGAATTTTAGAACAAAATTTAACAACATAGAGAAATCAGTAATTTTCAGCCTGTTTAATAGAAATTATGGCACTCTTCTGCTGTTTTCCTGCAATTCTACTGAGTCTTCACTAAGACTCAGTTCCCTCCTATTCCCCTGCAATCTGTTTTATTCTTTGTGCCAGGTACGTGTGCTTTAATTGCTCTGGGATGGGGTTTTAGTTTAAATAGTCTGCCCTCAGCCAGAAAGGGAGTATGGTAATGTCTTTCACATGGGAAGAGTCACAGTAATAAATGTAAATAACACTCAGGTGAGAAGATGAAAACAAGGAAAATGTTTTCTCTCCCCACAACTCCTTGTTTCTCCTCAATTAGGTGGTTGGGATCTTACTCAGCTGATGTTGCTTTTATCTCCTGGTCTTGGCCATGGAGGGGAAAATGTGGAGAATTCCCCATCTTTGTGGCATGGAATAGCTAGGATTCTGCTTTCCCTTGGTCTGATGATTTTGCCTCTTTGTGGTAGGATTCCAGCTAATGCTGCAATGCTTTCATGTTAGATGGAATGAAAAGAGGTATGTGGTGGTCTTTTTGTTAATTCTTGTGGTTTCTATGTGGTGTATTTGTTCTTGTTCAAGCTGCAGTTCTAGAGGTAAATGGAAGTTTTACATCTGATTTTTTTTTTCACTTAAATAAAAGCTTTTCAAATTCTTATAGTTGTAAAGAAAAACTTGAAAGGGTTACTGCAATAAGCTATATGGATACTGTGTTGTAGAGCTATTTTCCTAAGACTAATTAATAATGATGTTTTTATAAAATATGCTGTGAAATGCATCAAATTCACACAAAGGATGACAGAATATTCTGAGTTGGAAGGGTCCGAAAGTCATGCAAACAACTCTTGAAACTGGGACGTAGGCCTGGAACTTCAGGTTCAAGGATACATATTTCCTTGTTTCTGCTTTCCCACTGAGACCCAAGGAGTTGCCTTAATGAATGTCAAAACAGCCTTCATTAAAATTTATTTCTGTTCATTCTCCTAAGCAGTTTTGTTTGTTTACTGTCAGTATTTCTGAAACTATCAGCTGCCTATTCTCTGCAACCTCGCACCGTAAGTGGTACTACAAAATGCTGCCATCTGGATTTCAGAGGGCCTTCATAACTGCTGAGTTACAAATCCTCTGCCCTTCAGTGCTGCCCGGGTCAAGAATTTGGTTTTGCCTCCAGGAATGCTGGTTATAAACTGATTGTAAACTATAGGAAGCTAAATAATTTCAGGAAGTTGTCAAAAATATGAGAGCAGGGCTAATCCTTAAGTCTAGCTAAGACCAAATGCATGATAAAAGTGGTGCAAATGCTGAGTATGTCTTGAGTGGCGCAAAACCAGACAGTGCTGCTGTCCTCGGTGGTGTCCTAGATGAGGAGTTCAGCTGCACAGAATGAGGACAGTTTGTGATTTTCACCGTGATCCTGGGAGATAGAGGATGCCCAACAACTCATTCTTTAGTGCCTCTGAGCTCAGTGCCTGGTCCCCATATGTTTAGGAGATTTGGGCACTGGTTATTCAGTTTAAGAGAAGGGACTATAATTCTTTAACTGAATGGCTGCCCTGGCTTTTTATAAACTGCTGAAAACATTCATATCAGGAAAACAGTGAATCTGTTATGAATAAATGAAAAATGAACAGAAGGTGCTCAGACTTTTTTAGCTAGTAATGATGAGAAATCAGTGAACACATGAATAAAGTGATTGCAGAGCATCGTGTAGATGAGGTTGCAGAAATCCAGCTGACATGTTCCTGAAATGTCCCTTAATTATTTTAATTTTTTTTTCCGGTTACATCAGGTATTTCTCACCAAGGGTAAATGTTTTAGTTAATGTCACTAATGGCCTTAGGTTTTAAATCCACATTTATGTAATATTTTCCCCTCTTTCTATCTAAAGGAAAAAAAAAAGAATATTGGCCTTCTCTAGATAAGAAAACTACAGAGGCATTATTTTTTGTGCCTCCTTCCCCTAAAGGAGGGGGGTGGAAAGAATGAAATTGATTCCAAATACTCTGTCTGAAATGCTGCACCTGTTCTCACAACAAGCTTCCTAAAATGCACTATTGTAGCTATAGCTTTTGTATATAGTTTTTCTCTCTCAGAAGAAAAAGATTAGGAGTTCTTTTATGTAATTTTGTTTTGTTTAGTTCTGTTCTCAAGGTTTTTGCTATTACTATGGGTTTTTTGATGCTTCAGAGGGAAAGTGATGTCACACTGCTGTAATAAAATGTGTGATTTGACATTTCTTCCTTTGTGCCCCATGAGGCAGAAGAGAACAGAATGAAAGTGCTTATTCCCATTTCATTGCACGTAGGTGCACAGGAAAGGCAGGCAGCCACTGCTTCCTGCAAAGCAATCTGCTGTACCTTGCTCATCCAGGAATTCTTTCTTTATCCTCCTTGCAGGTTCTACTGATGGTACTTATGCACAATGGCTCATAAGCCTCCTGACTGTCTTTGTACCCAATTTAATGCCTAGGGGCTGACCCTTGTGTTTCAAAAGTATTTCCTGCATTAATGATAATGTGAAGAGTACACTGTGACTACTTAATGTTTCCCTAGCACTTACATATACTTAAGTCTCTTAGAAAATTAACTCTGAGAAAACTAACCAAAGTTTACTCAATAAAAAGATAACAAAAGGCATGACTCTTCTAAAATGGAGGAGATTGTATGGGTGGGAAGCAGTGTTGATTAATTCACTGCTTAAATAGGATTGTAAGCTGTGCTCCTTTTTTTTTTTTTTTTTTCTTCTTTTTTTCACTAGATGTGTTATGGATATTTCTGAACTGATGTTTAGTGAACTTTTAACATTTCTTGAGGTATTTAACCTGTCTTATAGCCTGGAGTCAGAGGTGCAGGTATCTGTTGCCTACATCTCTCTAGACCTTTATTCCCTTAGTGACTTGTAAGGGGTCTCAGTGAATAATGGGTGATAATTTGAGGATTTCATTCTGAAACTGATCTTCTGAACTACAGCTCAGAGTCCAGCTTACTGAACTATTCATCTTTCTGAAGTAAGAGGAGAATACTGAGAATACAAGTATTGAAACAGTACTAAAAATAAAGGTCAGTGTTTTAAAATTTCTACTCAAAAAAAGAAAATCTACCTGGTATTTCAGAGGTGGAAATGGTTGGTGTGTTGGGTGTGCATGGCCAAGCTTTTGTACCTGGAAGGGCTACAGGGATGGCTTCTGTGGAAAGCTGCCAGAAGCTTCCTTCATGGAACAGCTCTGCAGACAAAGGTCAATGGAGGAGAAGGTGCAGAAGGTGCTCCAGGCACTGGAGCTGAGCTTCCTCTGCAGGCTGTGGTGCAGCTGTGCCCCTGCAATGCATGGAGGTCAGTGGGTGTGCAGAGATCCATCTGCAGCCCACGGAGGAGCCCATGCTAGAGCAGGTGGATGCCTGAGAGGAGGCTGTGACCCCATGGGAAGGAAGCCCATGCTGGTCCAGGGTCCTGGCAGGGATCTGCAGACCAGTGGAGAGACAAGCCCACACTTGAGCAGGTTTTCTGGAGGGACTGGTGACCCCATGGGGGCCCCATGCTGAACCAGCCTGTGCCTAAAGAAAGGTCTGCACCCCATGGAAAAGGGATCCATGCTGGAGCAGTCTGGGGGGAACTGTTGCTGATGAGATAAACTCACATTGGAGCAGTTCATGGAGACTGTCTCCCATGGGAGGGACCCCATGCTGAAGCAGGGGAAAGACTCCTCTCCCTGAGCAGTGGGAAAAATGACATGGAATGGATTGACCATAGCCCTCATTCCCCATCTCCCTGCTCTGCTGGAGGGGAGGAGGTAGAACTGGGAAGGAGCTGGGTGTGGGGCAGAAGGTGTTTTAAGGGTTTATTTTACTTCTCATTATCCTGCTCTGATGTTGTCAGTACTAAATTCAGTTAATATCCCAAACTCAAGTCTGTGTTGCCTGTGATGGTATTTGGTGGGTGATCTTTCTTGGTCTTTAAGTCATGGATCTCTTGTTTGATTTTTCTCTTCCGTTCTGCTATGGAGGAGAGTGATAGAGAGGCTTTGGTGAGTCTGGCAACCAGCCAGGGTCAGCCCTCTATAGTTGGAAAAGACCTTTAAGATCAGCAAATCCAGCTGGAAGACTAACTGCTTATCCAAGAGAATAAAGATGCTAGAAATCACTAAATATTAGTGAGACTGGGATTGTCTGCCTATAGTTTATATTAAATTTTTTTCTTTCTTTCATCTAGTGTTATCTGTCACTGAGAAATAACTTGTACAAACAGAAACAAATGTAATTTTTGCCAGGGTTTTCAGCAGGCTGCCACAAATTTTGTACAAAAGGAAAAATAAAAAAGGCAGCTGTAACTAAAGCATGTGCAAGCAATTTGCATTTGCTTAGTGATGCTCTTTTTCAAGGCAGAGGAATGGTGTTTGGGTTCTTGAACACAAAATTCTCCTGTAATATTAATGAAATTATTTAAGTTCCTCTAAGAGTTTGGCATTTTAACTTGCCTGTTTTAATTCCTCAGGCCAATATGGGATATAGAAAAAAACTTTACAATTCCCTGACTCTTTTGTAATAATACTTTGATGCTCCACTAAAGTCAAAACACAGACTTTTAATTTTATATTAGAAAAAAAAAAAGTGTTTCACTGAAAACATTTGCAGTAAGACAAACCTAAGTGAACAAAATATCCAAATCTAAACAGGTAACAACTTGCAGAACCACTTTCAGGGAGCAAAAGGGAACCAAAAAGCTATTTGGCCACATGTAGCAGTTAGTGGTTTCAAAACACCATTTCCCTATTAGGCCTCTTGCAAATGTCTTACAAAGTAAGCACCTGTAGCAGTTGTGCTCCTCCAGCAATTCCCATGCCCTCTGCAGTGCAAGAGGAGGAACTCGTGTAGTTGTGACTCTGGTGTTGCACTCAGTGTAAATGGGTGTAAACTGCCTAAGACAATGTGCTGTGGACTGTGGCAGCTGGGCTCTGGGTGCTGCTTCTGGTTTTTCCAGGTTTTCTTAACTCCTGTTTTGAGGACTGCTGCTGCAAGGAGCAAAATACAGAATGAAGAGCTGCAGAGAGTAACACAAAAATCTGCCATAATCATATTTACTAGCTCGCTGCATCTGTAATATTCATATTTCTACTATTCAGGAGTAAGGGTAGATGCATGTTAATGTATATCAAACCAAGATATTCACAGGGCTGTGAGAACTTTTCTTACTATTATTAAAACTTTTCTGAATGTTCACAGAGAAATTTTACTAAGAACTGCTGCAAAAATTAATATTGGTTGCGATTTTCTTTTATATAAAAGTCTTGCAAGTCTGGAGAATTTCCAGGAAATGGGAAGATCTCATCAGCACTTAAACAAAATAGACAAAATAACCTCGGTAACTGGGCTGGTTGCCTGGACACCGCCACTAGACAAGATGATTGAGGCTGATATGGGATGCAATCAGACAGTAATGTTAGCACAGCTAATGCCAATCAGCATGGTGCTATGGAAAGCAGGTTGCCTGTTGTATTTTCTGTTGAGTTGGATTGGAGGTGCTAAGTGAGACAGTCTTTGCTTACATTCACGTGTGAAATGGAGCTTGTATGCAATGTGAATTTCTTGAAGCAACATATGTGCTGACAGCAGATATGAAACAGAATTATGCCAATGTATATAAAAATAATATGTTGAAGCATCCAGTGATGAGGATATTTTTCCAATCAGAGTTTTCAAGTAGGACTTATTCCTTTAATTTTAATGGGTATTTTGTTGTGGAAGCATAAAGTCATTGCTGGCTTAAAGGGGGCAGGGAGAAAATGACAAAAGCTGGCCCTGTGTACTTCTGAAATGGACAGTGAAAAGGACTTGAAAGCAGTGAGGTTTTGGGATGCAGTGTATTAGCAGTAAAATTACTTAAGAGACTATTTTTGGAGACTAAATACCTAAATGTGTTACACTGAAATAGAAGTCTCCAGGTACGCCTATAAACACATTTCTAAAAGCGCCAGTGGCAAATATTTGATCAAAGTTTCTCCTTATAAAGACCTCAATGTGTTATTACTGCATGCAATGTTATTTTCATTTTCCCATTTGTATGGGCATGCAAGTCACAGAACACCAGCATTATTAAGAATGCCTATGTTCATTAGACAGTAATTAGTAGGTAACTTAACTCACTCACACCTTCTTTCTAGTTCCCTTTGTGGGCTAACCCAACCTGGATGCCCAGAGGCTGCCAGATTCCAGAGACCTTGTTTCCAGCAGGCACACAAATATCCCTGTGGCTTTATCTGCTTTGCACAGCTCCTTGCTGATGCTGGTGTGTGCTGATGGCCTTGTACAGGTTGGGCTGAGCCTTGTGGCCTGATTTCTCCAGTCCTTGTAGATTCAGTGGGACCATCAGTCTCCAGAGCTTATCAGTCTTCGGGAGATGGTCACACACTACCATCCTGCTGAAGCCATGGAAACATGAGTTTTTAGTTTTTCAGAGCCTTCAGCTGTACCATGTCTCTTTCTGAAAACATAACACTATTTTTCAAGACAATTTTTATCGTGTTTACAAAGACTCAAAATCAAACACCTCTGGTGCCCAAAGCTTAACTGAAGCTTTTCAGAAAAAAACCCATAAAGCTACAGTTTTGTTGTGATTTTTGCTAAACAACAACAAAAAATAATGTATGCTGCTGACAAATTGGAGACCTAATTTATATAGTTACAATTGTGCAAGGAGGTACAAAAGCTTTCAGATATATTGAAGCCATAGTAGAGGCATTTTTCCATTTCAGAGAATGAACAAAAATAACTTTGGAGAAAGAAAGGCTGTGTGCTTACTGAAACTGTTGACTCATTCTTTAAGGGAAAACATCTCCATTATAAGTTACCTGTCAGTCTTTCCACTCTGTGGTTTGTTGGTTTGGGGATTTTTTAATGTTTAAATTTTGCTTCAGATTCTCAGTCTCATCTCAAAATTGGGTTTTGAATGGTTACTAGTTGTAGACTGCCAAATCATGATAATCCATCAAAAGCCATGTGGAAAAGGTTGGTAGTATCCTAAATGGGACTGCCTGAAACAAATCTCTTCAAATTCTACAGTAGCTGCTTCAAGTAAGACCAGCTTCCTCAGTTCTTTGTGGACTGAGTAAACCCACCCCAAATGTGGTGTCATGACTGCTCATGAAGAGCTTAAACCCTTTTTTAGCAGTTTGAGTTACTTTGTTCTAAATATATTGTCAGATGTAGGGTACTGAAACCCTGGCCAGAAAGAGACCTGTAAGGATATAGATAGATAGATAATAGCACAGAGAAGCTACAGAAAACAAAATGTATGGTCAAAACAAGAGCTGTAGAAATGGCCCTAGGGGGAAAATTCAGGATGTCATTGGGGTAACTGCTGTCTGGAAAGGTCCTTGGAGTAAGGAAAACTAAATTATAGTATGCTTCTTTTCCCTGAATGTGGAAGAATTTGGACTAGGGTACTTTTTTTTTTTTTTTTTTAAGTAATGCAGTGAATGTAGGAAATGACCACATAATTATCTTTTTGAGAGTGCTTTGAGGGAGGTAGGAATTATTTTCTGAAAACAATAGAAAGAAACTTTTGTATGGCTCTTAAATGGGTCAGATATGCCTGATTCAAAAATTGTGGAGAAAGGGTGAATGAGATTGTGTTACATGTCTGAATTTATTCATTATATACTGTCCATAAACATCTTCAACTAAGCATTGGCGTTTTAAGTTTTCACATGGATCAGGGAAGTTTAATTATATATTTCTGAGATGTGGAACCATGCTATAAAAGCCACAAGAGTCAGCTTAAAATATAGACAGCTTGCAAAAAAAAGTGAACATCACAAGGCACGATTTAACCTAGCTTGAAAATCCTTGCTTTGTTATAGCTTTAAGATGATGGCAAACTTTAAAGGTGAAAAACTGGATTTTACAGAAAATAATTTTTCCCCAGTAAAGCTGATGTGGAAAATGCTGGTATTGTGGTTGGTTTAATGCATCTTCAGTTATTTATGATTACTGATATTATTAGCATCTCCAGAAGTATTTGCACATGATATGGTTCATAACAATAAATTGCAGACACCAGTCTTCAGAGCAGTGTGAAACCACTTGAACACTTGTAAAGGTTACTGTAGCCTGGAGAAGTTGTGGTTGAAGAAAATGATCCCAGGGCCCTTTGTTGCCTTGAGAGAGGCTGTGCTTCATTTGCTGGGTCTGTCACCTCTAAAGGAACTGTGGCCTTCAGATGGCAGCAAGAGCTGCTGCAGCATCGGCCACTGTCTCTTTCCACACCCCTTCTGGCCTAGTCCTGCAGTAAGAGAGAACACAACCCATCCCAGTGGCAGCTCCTGCTGTGACAGAATGACAGCTGGCAGTCACAGCCAGTGGGACAAACGGGAGCTGCTGCTTGTGAGCAGCAGTTCTCTGAGGCGGGAGAGACGATTGGCAGGCAGGGTACAGGGTACTGCCCTAATATGAAACTTCCTAGAAAATGGACTTATGTCACTTTTCTGAAATCAATCTCTAAAACAAAACAAAAAAAAAAATCCCAAATCAAACAGCAAACCCTCACTTAAAGGCAAACCTCTGCCTTTATCAACTACAGTTACAAGATTGATTATATTTTTTCTACTGTTCCTGGTACAAAGTGCTCAACTTTAAGGCTCCGGTCTTTTTCCTGAACTTAACTCTAAACCTAAATGATGTTTTACTTCAGAAATGTGATACTGAGTTGAATAGGATCTTTCATAGAAACTGGTGAACAGGACCATATGCCTTCCTGCAGACAACTAAGTATTAGATGTTTAATTGAGAAAAATCCCCAGAATATCAACTGCATTCAACTGCATTTCCAACAGCAATCTCTTAAACCCTCAACATTTAGTATGAATGTTTTGTTTCTTTTTGTGATTTTATTCAGCCTTTTTTCTTCTAAATAAAGAATTTAAAAAGTGGCATAAAGAGTGTGAGATTTTGAGGAAGTGATTCATATCTAAATGACAGCGAGGCAGATGAAATACCTACAGGAGTTCTTGCAGCTCAGGTTTTACACAAATAGCAGAGGTCAAACTTGTTAGAAGGATAAATGTGAGAGCTCCATGGCAATCACTTAGTTATCACACGGTTATCACTTATAGTGTCCAGGATAGATTTAACTATTAAGTGTATGAAGGCAAGGCTCTGTTACCCCCTGTTATCCCACACTGGGGGCGTTAGACATTCTGGGAAAAGTGAATGGCTTTAGATTTTTGATGAAGTGAGGTGGGTGAGGGGACAGCTGTGGTTTGACTGCGGCACAGAAGTGTTCGTGCACAGCATCAAGCAGGACCAATGAGCAGGGGTGAGGGAAAGGGCCAGATCTATATTCCTCAGTAAATCCATGTCTGCATAAAAGAAATTCTCTGAAATCCTGTGGACTGGAACTGCTGCCAACAGGCAAGAGCTGGTGATTAAAGGAAATAATCCTTGCCTTTTGATGGCTTGTTCAGAATTTGTGCAGAGGATGAAGCAGAGCATCAAGTGCACCGAAAAGGCAAAATAGATATTTTCTGTTGGCTGACATTTATTCTTATTTTCTTTCATTAGAATGGCTTTAAACATCCATTTGCTCAGGATTTTGTGTGACATTATGTGTGTGCTTCACATGTCTGTAAAAAGAGAGGTAACCTTTAAATCCATCACTTTTGCACAATATTAACTCAGCAATGTCCTCATGGGAGTAAAGGCTCTGGAACCTGTAAACGAAAGGGTTGTTGTTGAAACTCCATATGCTCTGACTTAATTCCTTCTGCATTGGAATTACATATGTTCCTAGCTTAAACCATGCTTTTCCATTGGCTTAGAATGGCCTAGCTGATTTTAATAACTCATTGAACTGAGATGTGGATGTATAGTTAAAAAATTAGCAGTATAGTAGACTTTTCCAATTTTTCTTTCCATTGGGAATGTGGCTATTTTCTACCATATTAGATGTTGCTGCTACCTTACCTGAGGTGACACATTCTGTTTTTAAAAAATGGTCGTTAGGTATTGAAAGAACCATTAATTATTTGTAATTGCTTTTATGATATTTATAACCAGGGTGATTTTTGTCTGCTTTTTGCTTTTGTAATTTGAAGGTAGTAGTGTGGTGGTAAGGTTCTCAGGCTACTGCTCCTTATAGATGGTAAGAGATCACCACTGGAGGTACCCAATTCTACTAAAGAATGCTGCTTCTCTTGAATTGTGCTGTGGTTCAGATCACTGAACCTCTGTTGAGATCCAGGCAAGCCAGAAAAGAAGCAGTCTCCACGATATTATGCTACAAGGCTTGGAGGGATATGAGAGCATCTTTATTACCTGTCAACTGGCTTGGTAGGGAATCCACTCAAATTAGCAGATTGATTTTATGCAGAGGAAGATGGAAAAAAATCTGTGCTGACATTCTGTGCCCCTCAGGTGGGCTGAGTGGGCCTTCTGCACGTTTTGTTTTTCTGTGTGGCTTTGGGAGTGGTTGTTGTTGTTGTTTTGTTGTTGTTGTTTATTTTCTTTTTAGCATTTCCAGACAACAGTTTTGAATGGGATTTGGCTGTCTCCCAGCACACACTGTGTGAGCAGAGTGTGAAGAACACCCCACTTGCCATTTGAAAGATTTTTACTCTGTTCAGAAAATTTTTCAAGCTAAACAGTTTCTCTGCAATGACAATGAGTGAAATTCAAGAAAATGGTTGGCACAAATTGTACAGGGCTGTTCTTGCATCCTGTTGCTGGTGATCTGAGTCCTGCTGCACATCTCAGTACAAACTGCATTTCAATCTTTTTTCAGGCACTGCAACATAAGCCTCAGCTGCCTCAGTAGGAGTTGAGCCCTGAAAGGGACTCTACGTCCTAAGATCAGGGTCCTGGGGGGCCTATTTGTAGTCAAAGGCTTTCTGCAACAAAGGCAGCTGATCTTTGCAAATGTGCAGTAGGATTTCCCTCCCCCGCCCCTCCTTTTGAGAATGATGATTCCCTATGATTAAAGGTGTTGCTTTCTGGTGTGCTTCAGAGGGCTGATGTTGATTTGTTTGGTTTTTGTGTTAGGTTTGTTTGTTTGGTTTGGTTTTTTTTTTTCTTGGCTTTGTTTTTTAATTCCACCTCCCCCACCCCCAGCTGTTTCCTCAGTTTGGAAAATAAAGGAGTAGATGAATTATCATTTCAGCATTCCAATCCTTATTTTACCTGCCATTTTTACATCTCCTAATAAGCTAATGATCTCAACTAAACTGTTGAGATTCCTAATGGGAAGACAAGACATTGGTATGACAAAGCAAAGCAGTGGTGCTGTCTCTCATGGGGAAGGTTTCACTGACTCTAACTCCCAGAATAAGCATCAGTAATTTTATTGATAGTGGCCATCAATAACTTAATTGGATTTAACTGCATACCAGTTAAATCGACTGCTATGTGCTTGCTGTTTTTCATAGTCTGTCTTGTTCAAAACAGCATAGTTAGCTGTACAAATTTAATTTACGTTAAATGATATTTCAGCCTTGTGGATAGTTGCCTACAGGAAATATCCGAGCAATCTTTTCCTTCTTTCTGTAAGAATGGAGTGGCAGTGTGTGTGCTAATAAATATTTAGAGAGTTTTTATTAAAAAAATAACAAAAGAAACAGTATCCACAACCAAACACACTTTCTAGCAGCATTCATTTGAATTTAATTGGAATTTTGTCAAGATGAATGTGGTTAAGCACTACATTGCACAAAAGGCAAGGGGGAGCTTCCAGTGGACTGTGGAATGATACCAGGAATGGATTTGGCATGTTTTCCATGTATTTACTTGAGGCTGTTTGGGGCAAGGATACTCAAGAGTTAAAGGCGTGAGTTTAGACAGCATAATGGAGAGAAAAGTAAATCTGTGGTCCTTGTGACTTCACAGAGTTCTTAGGTTCCATTTCGCATTTGTTTTCTGAATACACATGTAAATAAGTGAGTTCTTTTCTGGAAGCATTTTATAGGCAAGGAAAACCTTAGGGCAGCTGTGAAGGGACTGCACATAGCCCTAGAGCAGTCGTTCTGTACCAAGAAGGGCACTGTAGAGGAAGTGGTCACCTAAGACCATGAATCCATGGCAAAACTCCTTTGTGTTTAACCTTTGAAACAAATAATGGTTCCCCACATAGCAACAATATGCTCAACATAGCAACAATATCAAAATTTTGATTTACATTCACAACTTTTATTCTAATCTGTAAAGCCGTGGGTGTAAGTGACCTAATGAAAGGCTAGAACTGTTTAAACAAAGCAGGTCCTGTTCTTGTCAAGCAGTATGGTCTCAAAGTAGGACACTTGGCTGCAGTGCAGGAAAGTTTGGTTTCTTGCCATACTGCAATTCTGTGATGTCGGGAAATCTCTCCTTCCTGTATGCTTCCTTTATCTTTCTGAAAATTTGTAATGACCTCTCTTGTATGACCATGAGCTTCACAGCTTAAAATCTAGATAAGACAGGATATGATCTTCAGAAAACCTGCTTACGGGATTTCATGGAACAAGGAACTTTATGCATGACAGCCTGTTGCTTTGGAGACAGATATGTTCTGTATCCTGCTCAGCTTCTTGATTTAGAAGAGTAAAATATTCTTATGGTTAAGAATCAATATTGTACATGTTGCAGCAAAACACCCTGATCTAAAGCTTGAAGGCTGTATGGTTTGTCTAAAAATTTATTTTGAATGGTTTTAGACAGTTTCTTTTTTCATTTTCTGGGACTCTGCTTCCGATAGATGCATTTTCTGATATCTCTTGAAATTTGATTCCAAATAAGAAGTTAACCTTTCATTCCAGAGCATCATAAATTCTAATGTTTAGCAAGGCCACCTTCCCTCCTGTCTACCTAATCCTTAAAAGCCCTTGTTGTTCAAGTCCTTTTAACATTGCCTTTTAACATCCATTTATCTGGGGAGGTCCCAGGGACACCTTTTGTTCCCCTTCTCCAGGTAAGCCACCCCCTATTCTCTTTTTAGACTGTCTTGTCTTACCTGATTATTTGGAGCCTTCCTGAGCTAATGTTTAACTAATGAGGCTCTGGCACTGCATGACAAAAAGGGGCTACTTAAGTATTTTTAAACAAATGTTCATGTTTTAGTAACTCCACAAAAAAGCTAGGTTTCAGTGGAAACAAATCATTTTGAGGAGGAGAGAATTAAAATTTGACACTAAAACAAGTGAAAGTCCTTTATGACATTGTGGATGGACTGCGGCATCAGAATCCTACAACCATCTACTGATTATTGTTAACTTATTTTTGTGCTAGATGATACACGAGCCAGTAAACTTGTAAGCTTTTTAATCACATAAACATTTTCTGGATTAAATCTGGAAGAAGGGTAGCAGGAAGTTGATTCTTAGAGCTTGCCTTATTTCCTTAAAAGTAACAACTCATAAGGGAAAAACTTGCAAAATTCAGGTTGTTCTCAGCTGAATTGCTCAGCTGCCCTTTAATAGAATAAAGTCTCTGAGTCATGGTTGTCCTCGGGATTGCACTCAGCAGCTGTGTGCATATGTAATAGGTTGAGGAATTCCTCCTTCTTGAAAAGTCAAATCACTCAATTTTCTCATGAAACAAAATCAGTTCTGATTGTTTTAAATAAAATGCAATGAATATACTCATACTGCAGTGGCAGAAGTGGTGTTGTACCCTCCCTTGTAGCCAGCGTTGGGGGACACTCAAGATTAAGAGCAGATCAGCTTGGTTCACACGTTTTTGTTGTCTAAGTCAGAACACAGACCAAAATGCCAGTTTACTCAGATAAATGGGATTAAAACCCCATATTCGCTTCCTGAATTTGACAAATATTCGATTCAAAATGAACTAGAGGGAGCTCAACACAGGAATACCATATTTTTCAGGGCAGGAATATGTGCTGAGCTAGAGAGAGGTTAGTTAATTTATCAGTTTAATTCTGTGGGTTTTGTAAATGTTACATGAAAGGATATCAGAAGGCATCTCCACAGCACTGCATTTCTCTTCAACCAAATTATTCCTGAACTGGACTTGACAATTGTTCTTGCAAGCACTCTAAATCAGCCATTTGTAGTTTTTGATGGATAAACTGTTTTCTAAAACAGGATGTCTATTCCTAGGTATCCTAATTTTCAATCTAAACAGTTCTGTGCTAAGTACATTGTATAATGTTTTATCACTGCTGAACCTGATTTTTTTGTACTGATGTGACCATGACATTGTGATTGATCAAGTTGGTGATATTATAATTTTTTTAAGCTTTTGTGAAGTTTGTGCTTTTCTTTCAAATGAATCAATTTTTCTCTTTTTTTTTGAGCCGTCAAAAAGAATTGCAACCACAATTGGATCCTTTTTATGACACTAATTTTGTGTTGCAGAAAACTACTACTCTTTAATAAGGTCTAAGATTTACTGAAATGTAATCCTACTGTAGAATCACACAGAATCAAATATTTATACTTCCTTGTTACATATTACTTCCAAAAATATGCCACTGGAGAAAAGAGAAAGCCCTACTCTCTGAAAATGAACAGATTTGTGGAAGTTTAATATAGGCCAGAAATTAAATTCCAAATAAGCCACATCTCTTTACCCTGCTCCTTCTGGTAACAGCGGGACAAAGGCAGAGACTACTGGTTGAGATAGCAATTTACTGAAAGTAAAACAGCAATGGAGTAAGAACCACATGCTCTGCCCCCTCTCTGCAACCAGGACAAGCTTGTAATACAGTTTCAGTCTTACATAGCGGCACAAAATCCCTTGAGCATGAGCCAGCATCCCTTTATGTGGCCGGTGTCACCTAAGCAAGTTTCCTGTTATCTCAGTTTTGCATATTCTCTCGTCTCCCCTGGTTTAATAATGATTAAAACTGTACATTATGAAGCTTTTCACACATCATGTTATACATGGACATACTCCTGTGAGGCAAAGCTACTTGGCACATAAGATTTTTAAAAAAAGAAAATAAAAAAACAGGAAATACCAAATCAAGGCTCTGGGAAATGCACGTTCAGTGGTGATGTCAAAATAACTATAAAGGGAGACTATCAGAGTAAGGTCTGTTTATAGGAACTATGTGTCAGGAGCACGATGCACTGAATAGAAGAAGAAATCTTTGAGTTAGCAATGTGCACAATGGCAGATATATATATATAGCAGTCTTCTGTGCTCTACAGAGGTTTTGTGACTTTTTAAAAAGTGAATTTATTTTTTGAGAAAGTTGGTATAATAACACCATTAGAAATAAAATTCCTTTGGCTACCTGCAAACAGGGGAAAGTATGAAGAAATGTCATGTTCAGGCTTTCTCTGTTAGTACTTGTTAATCCTTTTTTAAAGGTGCAGTGTGGCAGATGAAATCTTGTGAGTTTTACACAATCATTTTACAATTCTAGCATTTCAGGGTGTCCATGGAGAATGCATTTGACCCAATGCCCTTCTATTTCCTTGGCTAGTGCCCATGGCTTTGGAGGAGGAGCATCTTAGGGCATTTATATTGGTGACTGAAGAGAATTTTAAATTTGAAGTTTGTGTGTAATGATAAGAGTGCTGTGAAGCAAGCACCTAAACAAGCACAAAGGTGTTAGAGAAATTGTGATGTCTCCAGTTTATCAGGTGTATTTTTGCTTTTGGAGGTATTGGAAGGCTTAAAAAAAGCTAATTTTGATAGTAAGTGTCTTCCTTCAAAGGCTCTAATAATAGAAAGAGACAGAGGGGCAGTGTCACTATGTCCTGGAAGTGTCCCATCCTGAAATGTTGCTACAAAAGACTAGGACTCAAATTATTTTGGTGCATTGACAAAATGACTAGGAGTGATCAAACTGGGGCCTTGGAGTAGTGCATGGTCTGAATATTACTTCTGGTTTGCCAAACTTCTTCAGACCCAAACCTGATGGCTGTCACCTGCTAGGAACTGGATTATTTCTGAAATATTGTACTATGAAAGAAATTGGGTTTGGCTTCGATGAAAAAACCAAAACTTTTCCATTTAAAAGAAGCCACAGAGCATTTTTCTTTCGCAGTTCTCTCCTCTTGCGCGGACTACATCTTTGCATATTGGTTTGGTTACAAAATATAATCCATGTTTTTTCCTTTTTTTTTCAGCCAGGTTAATTCTCATGTTTGTCTTTTTTCTGTGTTTGCTTTTAAATACTGTAGTTGCACAAATTAGTCTTAACATTATATTTTATTTTGTCTATTGTGATAAACTAGTACAGAGCACTGTAGGTCAGTGTTCTGCACTCCATCCAGTTTTTCAGTGAGTGGGTTTCAGCATCAGTAGTACATCTGTGCTCTAGAAGATGGTAGTGGAGTTGTTTTAAAACTATAACTGCCAGCGAAGTATGAGACTTACCTGTGAGAGCATCTGATAATACCTGGATCCAGATGCTCCTTTTCTGCTTTATGCATCCTTCCCTTCAAAGATGAAGTTTCAGTGTCTGTAGTGCATGTACTGACACATTGTGTGGGAAGCTCTTGATCCAAACAGCCACCTTTGCTCAAATTATTAAGGAAACTGGTCTTTACCCTATGAGTGTGGCAGAGTAGCGGATATTTTCTCTCTCTCTTAATTAGTCCAAATGTAGTATTAACTCAATATGTTCTTAAATTTTATGTTCAGGTTATTCATCAGCAATTAAAGGAATAAAAAGGCTGGTTCTTTGTAACAAGTTCATCTGGAATGTTTACATTTCCATTGAGGAAAGTTGTTCCTGCACAAGCATTTTCAGACAACCAGGAAAGGTTAGTAAGTAGGAGCATTAAGACAGCAGTTGAAGAAAGAACAGCCTCTGAAAGCCAGAGAAATAATTGAGAGTAGCTGAGCAAAGCTCAATTTCAAGTGTATTGGTGCCCAAGTCTTTTGAGATACCATTTGAAAGGGAGAAAATGCAGCTGAAGAGCTTTAAGTGAAGAGCTTGGGATTGTTAAGTCTAGGTGACTTGGGGTGCTGGAAGTGGAGCCCAGAACAAGCCACTCAGACTTTCCACAAATGCAAGGAAGGATTGGTCTCCTTGGTTCCTCTTCTATAAACCACAAATATCTAGAATTTGAGAGGACAGTAGAGATGGGTACCTTAAAGTTGGATAATGTAATATGTATATTCTATGAATGCTGTAGTTATAAAATATGTAACATAAACTAGACATCTGGTAGAAATGGAACTGTAAGTCTGGCCTGGGACTGAAGTTGAATATATGAGGTAAAGAAAATCCAGGGCTTCACATTAAGCAAAAAAACAAGAGAACAAAATATTGCAATGAACAGGTGTCCATCTGTTGCACCGAGTAATGTGTGGAGGCTGTAGGGAGAAAAGAGAACAATGTGCTTTTGCTAGACACTGGAATTCAGGATTCTTTTCATTCTGGTGTTTCCCCAGTTCCCTTTCAGCTTCAGGATGCTTCTGAACATAAGCGATTCAATTAATTTTTCTGGAATTGGCACTGTTCAGTCTTCTGCTTTCAGAGGGAGGTCATTATATGACTATAAAGGCTACACTTCAGTTGTCATAAGGGATACAGAGGTTCTCAGGATTCCTTGGTTTTGCACAGTTGAGTGAATTGTGCAGGTATTGCGGAAACATGTTTTGAAGGGAATTTGCAGCTCATCGTCACGTGAGTCAACCAGGTAGTAAAACCTGATAAATGGACCCTGAACAGGAAAAGAGAGAATTTTCTAAGAGCGAGAATAAAACCCAAACTGCCTGGAAATAGGAGACAAATGTAAAGAAGATTTTGAGAAGCTGATGAAGATGAACCGAAGGAGAGAAGTATAGGAGGAGCAAGTTTTAGGTTAAGCTTTTCAGATAGTCAGAGAGTGCAGGTAAAGGGATCACTACGAAGTAAGCAGGCATAAAGCTTGTCTGACATGATCAGAAGTAACACAAAAGCAACACAGATAAAGGTGTGAAGGGGAAAACAGGTCAATTTAATCATCAGGTACTTTTTACCACTGTCCAAATAGCAGGGAAATACCACTGCAGAATCCTTCACAAAGACATAATATGGTATAGCTTATAGCAATACTAAATTATATTATTTGAGTACCATTGGTCGTATTTGAATTGTGAAGTCAAAAGCTGTAAAAATTGTTAAGCATCAATTGTTTATATAGTGTTTATATTGTCCTCCCACCCACAATGTCAGGTCAGATGTCAAGCAGGGCATTTGAAGTCACAAAAGGAAAAGCTTACATTTTTTCTTCTTCCAACCCTCTGTTTTCCTAAATGTTAAATGGTATAACAAAAGGAGTTTTTTGGTATCCATGTGGCAGAAAATTTAAGTGTTGGTCTTGGGCAACAGCCTTGATGAACTGAGACTTTTGGAATGACGAGCTTCATTTCTTGCTCATGTTAATTTTCCTTGTGTATCATTTGTATGAGCAATGCATCTATCTCGTAAACTGGCCTCTTTCTGACTGGTGAATTTAGAGGAAATGCTGGATTGGCAGGATAGGGAGCAAGTGAGACAGAGT
Organism: Euphonia xanthogaster; assembly: GCA_034509185.1. Classification (NCBI taxonomy): domain Eukaryota; kingdom Metazoa; phylum Chordata; class Aves; order Passeriformes; family Fringillidae; genus Euphonia; species Euphonia xanthogaster. The sequence goes on along the minus strand of JAYDZK010000113.1, from coordinate 37,070,132 downwards.
GGTGGGTAGGAGCCTCATGCCCTGCTGGTAACAGATGTTTTCTACTGTGTGTTTTTGGCTGTTGTCTGTCCTATCCTTTGTTCTTCCTTTCAGGCCAATGAAGCAGAAGTAAGAGAGAAATACATGTGCACCTCAGAAAGCAACATTAAAAATAAAGAGGTTGAAATGAAATAACTTCAACATTATTTCCTTTTTTATTTGCTGAACTTTTCTTGAGCAAAGTTACTTGAATAACCAATATAAAAGATAGACATGAACACTAAATCCAAACTCCCATAAAAAACTGAAATGTTTAGTGACTGGAAAATATCTTTTGATTTACCTAGGGTATTTTATTTCTATAAAATTCCTTGCCTTCTCTAGTTTCCATGGGTGCTGGATTGTTTCTCTCTTTTGTTTTTGTAGCAAACCTGACTTTTAAACTTCCATAAAGAGAAAATCAAAATTAATTCAAGCTTCCAGGCCTGACACTGTCCACTTGTTCTCATACAAGCACTATAATTTATACACATCATAGCAGTTCAGCTCATAGGTGAAAAAAATCAGATTACAGTTGCAGAGTGTTTTATCACAATATAGAAAACTCATTTTATTGCCATTTCTTTTGTTTTTTTCTTAACATTTTTTGAAATTTAATTTTGGGTACTCTTTTTTTCCTTTCCCTTGAAGAGAATGTAATAGGTATTTGTCAACTTTTGATGCTGGCATTAGAAGAGCACAGACAATGGCATGTCTATCTCAGACCTCCATCTTCATCTGAATAAGACACATTGATTACACTAAAATATTTATCTGTCCCATGTAAAGCCTAATAAACTCCCTGGGAATCTGAGCTGTAAGACATGGTATGAGACATCAGGAGCTATCTGCTTCTTTGCTCTTAAACAGCTTTTCTCTTCCAGTACATTGCTAGTTTCATATGGGAACTCTTCTTTAGATGTTGGATGATGAAATCTCGGGTTCTCAGGTCAGTGAGGATTCATTTGTTGGCCAGTTCACAAGGAAATGTGGATGTGTACATATAGATGAGTCAAATTAGGCTCCTAAACAACTGTTGATGTAAGGTGTGTACAATCAAACCACAATGAATTTGCTGATCCAGGTTAATGTGTTTCACATTTCTCTTTAATTTATAATGACTTTCAGACAGACAGGAAACATGGTCATTTTGACTGGCAAAATCAAATGGGATTTTTCAGATCTGTGAAAAATTTCTAGTTATGAATTTCAGTAGATTTTCTGTCTGGATCATATTAAATAGCATGTAGTGATAGCAAGGTAAAAGAATGTCTTCAATGGTTTATTAGTTTGGGGGTGAATTTTGGTTATTTGAAAGTGTGCTTCAATCACCCTATTCTCTTTCCTGGTACCTCAGAAACTACACCTACTGTGGCCTTCAAACTCTGATGTGGACAGTGACAAAAACAGATAATGTTTGTTGGTATTTGTTTGTTTTTTTTTTTTTTTTTTTTGTTTTAAGTAGCCAGCTAAAAAGTACTGAATTCTGAATAGAGTTGAGATCACAGCTTTCCCCATGGTGGGCCACACATACATTGCCTTTATGGGATGGTTGCTGTCAGACAGAGATGACATTTTCCTAGAGTAGGAGCTGGATTCCAGCAGAGAACTGTAAAGGTTCCTCTGGAGGAAAATGTAGAGACACTGATGGTGGCCTGTGGGTGTTCACCAGCCCACCAGTCAGTCAGTACCACATCTCCCTTTCTGTGAGTCTTGTAGGCTTTGCAGTGAGTGGGGAAAAATGAGATGGATGGGATAGGCACAGGCAGGAAAACTGTCTCCAGTGCTATCACACAGCATGCCTGGGTCTGCTGCTGACACACCAGACCTTGATCTACAGAGTAAGGCTGCTTTGCTTTTCATTCTTGTTAGAGCCATACTTGAGCCTGAATATGGCTCAAATGCTTCTGATCTTACTTGGATAGAAGGGGATTAAATGGCATCCAGGCAAATGGTCTGGTTTTAGAGCCACATGTCTGTGTATTTCAGTATTTAAGCAGGTATTAGCTAAGTATTCTTCCAGAGCCCTGAGATGGTGATGTACAATTTCCTAAATGTATCCAGTTTTGGAATGTCACAATATTCTATGTGGTCTGTTCAACTCTATATGCGCTGTGTGGGAGTGGTACAGATGGAACTAGATAAAGATCTTGCTTTTTATTTTATGGGTTCTTCCATCTGAAACATACAACTCTATTTTTTTTTCTTCCTGTTTGTGTGAATTATTAAACTACTCTTAGAAAAGTTTGTTGATTTTTTTGACTTATGACATGAGAGATTCTGTGTATGTATGTGTATTTTTTGTTTCTTTTTTCCTTTCCTGAAATAAAAACCTGCTGTCAGAATTTTATATATTCAGAAAAATAATTTAATATTTCTTAATAACATAAACCTTTAGCCTCTTATTTTGTGAATTGTTATGCTGAATGTATCAAATTCTTTTTGGGGTAAATCTTATATTTCAATGTGCAATCACATTTCAACACAGAGTAAATAATCTGTTCTGATCTGTACTATGTGAGGCTTTTGCCACTAAAAAATCTAGTTCTGTAAATTTTTGGGAGGGAGTTAATATATTTTTGTTTTATGAAAGAGTACACTGTCTTTTAAGTTTTTGCAGTTTTATTGCTTAAGTCTTTGCATAAAAATAATGTAAATGGCTCAAAAGAATTTAGATATTGAAGCTGCTTCTACAGTAATCCTTATTATTAATATTTCAGCCTTGTTTTTAAAGGGTTTCTTTTGCATTTTTTCCCTAAAAAGCATAAAATATTACTCTCATACTCTCAAAATACAAAAAAAAAAACAAAAAAACCCACCCCCCTCAAACCCTCTCCATCTTCAGGGGTTTTTATTTTATTTTTAATGTATTTCTTTGAATGCTTCAGAGGATAAAGAATTTAGAATAGAAGTTTTCATTGCAAGGATTGTGAAGCTATATCTGGCATTTTAACAAAGTAATTGTTAGTGCTTTGGAAAGGCTTTTCTTTAATCAGATATTTAATGCTGCAGCAATCAGAAATCAGGATAATAGAGAGTCTTTAGCAGCTTGGAAAATTGGGACAATGGCTATTGTAGTGTGTAGCAGTGGTTCTTAACTGTCTGTCTAACACAGCTAAACACCTATTGAGAGCAAAGGAAGATGTGTTTTTCTCCCATTTTGAAGAGTTTCCATCTTCTATTACTTTTTGATGTAATACATGACAAGAATTTACTTGTTATTGCAATGATTAATATCTTATCTTGCTGTGATTGCTGAATTATTTTCTATTTAATGGGGTAAAACTTAGAAGGGCCGTGAAAATCACCAAATCCTTTCACGAATTAGGACCTTAGGCCCTTTTTCTTTTAATAACTACATATTGAATGTCCTCTTCAAACTGCTTAGCTACTTGAATTACAGGTTGAGTCTGACCCTAGAATTTTGCCAGGGAAATTTGATAAAAGTGATTTCGACGTTCTCTGATTTATGTAGTATCTTTGTTTGTAACTTAAGAAGTAACAGAGTACAGCCAAACTTTTTTGCCTTCAGCAAGCACATTGCAGAAGATCTTCACTGAAATCATGTACTTTTGTTGGAAGTTTTAACTTTCTATGGCTCTATGAATAGCCACAGAAATAGGATGCCTGTGGCCATGAGGGACATAGTGAATACAGGTCTCTAAATATTACTAACTGCATAGCAAGGAACAAATTAAAAACATGTTGTTGAAGGCAATACACCACAGAATATCTTATAGCCAAATCAGAACAAGAATTTCTTCTGAGAGCAGAAAATTAATTTTCTTAGTCTAAATAAAACATGAACTTTGGGGACCTAATTTAGATTTTTAACTAGTAGTAAGTAATGGAAAGATTACATTTAATGGAAAGACACATTTAATTGATTTTTGTTTCCAAATTTCCTTCAGTATTTTTAGTTGTCCCATTTAAAAATGCTGTAAGTAAAAGTGGTGTTCGATTCACTTTTCATTTAGGCTAACAAAAATAACCAATGAAAAAATCCCAATTCTTTTTGGAACTGCAAGTGAATGGAGGAATACACTGCTTACAGACGAGACATTCCGCTCTCTGCTACTGGGTTAAAGATCAACATAGACAAATCTTCCAGCAGTGGAAGTTCCTTATGGATCTCCTGCAAAAGTTAAAAATTACATGGCACTAGTTTGTTAAAAGGAAAGATCTAACTAATGCTCTTGAATAACAGGAGAGAATTCAGTTTAATCTTTGCTACACTTTAAAGACCTGGGCATGATCTACACGTATCATATCACGTCTCCCTTTTCAACACTGGAGCAAGGAAAAACAGTGGAGAACTTCAGACCAGTAACTAAGGAGGGATCTTTTTGCAAGTTTTTTGCTTGCTTGATACCCTTATTAGCACTAGGATAAGTAAAAAAGATCAGGTGCCTTGTAAATGGGAGAGAAATGTTATCTCAACTGTGATCCTTCCCTATGGGAATAATTGAGCTTCCTCTATATGAAGGCTGTCAGCTGTCATGTGGGATATTGGTCAGTCAGAGCAACATTCTGGTAAAACTAACTGGATCCTGTTGGAACAAGAGCTGTAAAGATTACAACAGCAGAATTTTCATATGCTGAATTTATTAGTTTCCCTGGCTGAGAGTTGAAAATTGATTCAGTATTTAAGAAGAGATCCATGTTTTAAATAAAAAGAGGGCTGGCTGATGATAAACTCTTTCAGCTTTGTGTAAAAATTTTCTTTTTTTCAGATGGAATATCACCTTTTCCTCAAATGAGACATTTGAGACCTACTTTGTGTGTTCAACAGAGGATTCAAGCAGCTAGGGAAATACCTTTCAAATCACTAATAATATTATAGGTAAGGTCAAAACCAGTGATTCATATGCTGAACTTCAAAGAAAGCTTCGAGGTAGTAGGAATCTGTCTATTAATGCTGTCTGTATGAACTTTTCAGTAATGGAAGCAGTAACTTCATCCTCCTAAAACTTTGGCTGCAGGAACAAGGAACTCGGTGTTTCTCCTTTGCCTATGCTTCTAGAATCTCAGACTAAACAGCTCCCCTGCCATAAAACATGCACTAGATGGGTGGCTCTGTTAAAAAGAAGTGTGGAAAATGTCTTTATTGCCTCTGGGGTGGGCTAGGGACTGTTACACATGAGAACAAACACTTATATGCAGGGTGCATATTATTAGTGCATGTGTGCTGTAAACCACGCACAGACAGTGGTGCAAAGAATCCTCTGCGTGGGCAGAATGGGTGTCTAAAGTGAGATTATCAGGTGTTCCCTCCTCAGTAAGGTACTGAGACACCTTCAGAGCCAGAACATACTGTCAAACCTCTGTAGCTCCCTTTCCTGAACCAGTTGCGCGGTGGCTTGAGCAAGCTTATATGATGCTACTCAAAGCATTGCAATCCTAAAAATCCACAGAAGGAAGGTTATCTAGACTAATGTGTTTTAAAGAAATGTCAAGTAAAAAAAATAGTTGTTTCAGTCTGAACGGACTAAAGAAGAGATTACTGCTCTTTAATGTAAGGACTCTGAAAGTCAGGCTAGTAAACACATTGTAAGATAACACCAGGACAGCTGGACAGCTGGGTTAGAGCATGAATAAAAAAGACTTAACCTCTAAATTTGTGCTTAGCTGAATCTAAAGAAAGCCTTAAAAGAAGGAAAAGAAAAAAAAAAGTCTTGCATTACTGTGCACATCAATTCTGTCCTTTTTTTTGTGCAGATTTGATGGGCTGTAATTGTCTTCCTGGCATTCACAGTGAATCACATTAATTTTGCTTTTAACTCCTTTGAAATTCAATAGAAAAATATGCAAATGGTTCAGAAGGAAGCATGTAATTCAAAAGAGGTGTTATATGCTGGGGTTTTTTTTTCCTAACTGAAAGAACAGAAGCTTCATTGTCTTTTCAGGACTTCTTTATTTATCTTGATAAATCAGGAGTCTGTTTCCTCCACAAAATTTGAAATTAATTTTTCCAGCTCCTGATTCTATTCTAGTGTTTCTAGTGTAGGAAGGAAGAAGGGGTACTTGTTGCTGTTCTTATATAATTGCATACATTCCCATGACAAAATGGGTTGTTCCCTTATGGATTTCCTTAAAAATGAAACCGCCACAGTGATGTTAACTGATTTAGTTAGCAATGTAGAGATGAGAGTAACTCTACTCTTAGAGTCTCTTTATGAACAGACTTGCTACTGTAACTTTGTGATGTCAGGACTCCAGTGTGAGATCAAGTGCATCTTATGGAAGTAGGGTTTATGGAGAGTCACAGGCATAACAGAAAGATTATAACCCCTGAGCAGTGGGATGGTTAAACAATGCCCCCACATCTAACCATCAGATACACCCTCAGATAATTTCTGACAATTTTTCTCACATATTGTCCCTCAGCAGTCCAGTGCCCTCTGTTCAAATACTGATTCCAAACCCAAATGAGGACTTGCCCCCATTTCCATTTTGAGCAGGATGGAATATGGATGAGATAAGGAACAGAAAAACACCCTACCAAACAAACCAACTCACAAAACCTTGCCCTGTGCATGAATATTACCTTTGGAGGGATGGTGTGCATCTATTCAAACTCCTATGTTTAGCTTGATGGCAATGGAAATGTATATTTAAATCTATTGCTTGCTGCTGACCTGCTGTGAGCAGGAGATCAGGCCATACAGAAAGGCATTGGCTTCTCATCCTAGGTGAGCTTCTAGAAGTTACTCAGTACTATATGGACACATTTGCTTTGATTTTCCAACTTAATTCCAACAGCTTGTGAGCTGGAAAGAGAGAACTGTCTTACTGCTCCCCACTTCCTGCCAGAGAGCATCCCCCTGGAACACTTGTGTGTTTTTCTCTTATGAAATGAAGCGAGGAAGGACGGTAAAGACGCAGAAGCACCGTAAATGGCTCTTGATAGTCATTTTAATATCTCAGCTTTGACCTAGGAGCAAGCTATTACCCATCAGCTGTACTGCACTAAGGACAAAATAGAAATAAGAGGTTACTGTGGAGAAAACACCTTGTGCCAACTCTCCATCCTGTGGGAACTTCTGTTCCTAAAGCTTTGAGAAGAATGAAGCAATTAATGTCTGAGAGGCTAAAGTGGATATTGCTCATTAAGGTGTACTTCATGTGTATTTCTCCTGTTGTATTTGTGACTAACATTGGCCCCTGGGGGCTACCTGAGGGATAGTGCTGCTGCTTTAAGCACACTGCAGGGTAGCGGCTGCTGTGGATGCCACAGGAAGCTGGTAATGAAGGGGAGGGTGGGCGCTGAGTAGGGGGAAAGGAAGGAGATGTGGGACAAATTGGCAATGTGCCTGCTAAATAGGGAGGGAAGCAATAGACATTTCTGCTCAGCTGGTGTGCTTGGTGTACCAAATCCCCCAGACTGCATCACCTAGAACCTTTTGTTTTAGCCCTGTTCCCACATTTTGAGTTGCTCTTACTTACGAGAAAGGCGTGTCTGGTGTATTTGTGCTCTTGGGGATAGGTGTACGTTTCCGATAAAGTCTGCAAGCGAGGGGCGTGTGGGAAATACTGAAAAATTACTGATTCTTCTAAAAGGTTTTAGGCTTAATGCTCTTTCAGGCTGTTTCTGCTCACACCTGAGGTTCTGGGTTTGGTTGTAGAAAAGGCCTAAGTGTTGGCTTTCTCACTCATTCTCTGAAGATCGACCAGAATAACAGGAGGGGTGCAGGGAGGCATATGTAAACTGAACTGTCTCAAATTTAGAAACTATTTAAAAGTATTTCATGCTGTGAAGGGAAGAGAGGCAGTATATTTCTCCACTGACAAATTTATTTCTGTTTTATCTGGGGAGTGGACAGTGAGGAGCAATACAAGGTTGATATCTCGCCAACTTAGCATTCAAAACAAAACATTCCTGCTTATCTTTGTTTTTTATTCATGTGAAAAACCTTTGCTGTTTGTGCTGGAATTTTAAATTTACAGTGTATCACTACCTTCAGCCTTTCATGCTAACTACAAATATGTTCCTTTAAGCTTACTGTTGTGTCTTCACCTGTTTGCATAAATACTTTGAAAAAATAGATTCATTGTCTTGCATCATATGGTGGCTTGTTGGTTCCTGCATGTTGCACCTATCCACAGGTGTATTTTCAAGTACATTAGTTTGAAAACTTAGATCCTGCAATTTTTCCACAGCTAAGATTGAAATTTAATGTTTGATACTTTAAGGGATTTTGGTTTTGTTTTGTTTCATTAAAAAAAAAAAAACACTGATAAACCCCAGGTGTATATAACAGCTACAGTGCATAAAACTCTTTGTAATGTGCAGTTATGTTCAGAGTCTTGCAGGTGGTATTTTACAATGGAAAGGTTTCTGAATACATTTCTAAACGTGACCAAGAAGGACAACAGCTTCAACTTTGATGTTCTAATTCAATGCGTGCAAGAATGCCAGGGCAGCAAAGCCAATTCTCGGGCATCCTCATGGCCATTTTCACACACGTTTTTCTATCACGGCTATTAAAATGGAACAATAACAGTTAAGATGAATGAAAATTGCAAAATTTTATTAAAAATGTCAATCAACTTCTGCATTTGGCAACCTGGCTTGTTGCTGACTTGTTGTCAGTGGAAAGTTTTTACACACCTGAACAGTCTGTGAAGCTAGCTGTATCATGGTTGCCTTTTTATGTAAGCAGTGTAAAACCTGCAGATTAAGGTCACAGTTATTGTTTTGGTGAAGGCAAAGAAACCTTAAACTAGAGAAAGGTGATAGCTTTTTACAAGGAAGTGAGGAGGTGGGAAAGGATAGGAAAATTCACAAATTGGGCTATTGTTTTCTAGAAAAGCAACACGTTTGTGAATGGGATTTAAAAGCAGGAAGTTCACACCTGATTTAAGTGAAAGAGTGGAGTCTTAAACATTTGGTTCCATCCTTTCTTGATGCATCCTTTTTTCACTGGCTTTCCCTCTTTGCTCATTCTCATACAATCCTGTTTTCAATAGCCCATCTCAGGAAGGGATTTCCTTTGACATTCTCCTTTATTAAAATAGAAATCTAAGTTTCTGGGTTTACATAAATTTATTGCCAGCCTCCAGGCTTGTCTTGCTGCACCTGTAGTTCAAAATGATTTGCCATACACTCCTAGCAGATTGAGAATACTTTTGTGCTTCATTTTTCTTTTATTATCTGCTGCAATAAAATCTGATAAAGAAACTTTATCCTTTCCATGCATAGTCATGGAAGTAAAGGAAGATTTATCCATTCCCCTGACATGGAGGAAAGTCAGAGAGAGAAGAACGAAAATGGAAAAATTGCTTTGGCCCCCTGCAGAAACTGAAATTTTATGTCACTCAAAATTACATTCAAGCCTCTAGAAAAGGTACACTTGCTGAAGCTTTGGCATTCTGCAGTATAGCAACACCCGACGCAGGTTTTTCTTCACTTTTGTTCCTTCCAAGTATATCACTCACATTTGGTCTCTGCATTGTAAGCAGTGTGAGTCAAGGCCACTGCCTAGCCGTTGGAATTCTTCCAGTTTTACTGAAAATCTCTTTATCTGATGGTGTCTTCCCTGGGAGGAACATGAGATAGAAATAGCAAGAAAAATATATTCTATACCTAAAACAATAAATAGGATTTATGTCTCTAAACAGAATGCAAATACATTGAACAGTGCATTGCACAGGAATGCAAATACCCCACAAGAACTAAAACAAAAAAACCTCTCTACACTGTCAGTCTCATTTTTGCTGTGTTTCTGCTGGTTTTACCTGGGTGTGTTGAAACCAGGGTTTTGTTCCTTCTGCTTTGAGTGCAGTGTTGGTTACCAGGAGGACTTGGAAAGGTCCTTTCCATTTTTCCTTCAAGGGTTCAAGGTTCCAAGTCTTTACATATACAAAATCCCCAGGTTGGTATAATTTAAGCCAAATTTTTACTACCTCCCTAGTTTTATTTGTATGACAGGGAAAGGCCTCTGCCCATCCTGAAAAGTTACCTACCAATATCACAAGATACCTGTACCCTTTTTGTCTTGGTAATTCAGAGAAACCTATTTGCCAGAAATCTCCAGGTGAATTTCCCTGTTTACTGTTGCAGGAGGTGACCTTTTCTGATTTATAGGATGTTTTTTTAAACAAATTGGACATTTCATTGCTATTGATTTTGCTATTTCAGTCATCCACATACCAAGTACAGAATTTTGGAGACTAGACATCATGGACTCAGTGCCCCAAAGGGTTTTGTTGTGTTCTTTTCCCATTATTTTCCTCATTACAGTAGGTGGAACTATAACCTGTTGGCTGTGCACCAACCCTATTGATTCTTAGTGGTTTTTAATATATTCCGCATTAAGTTCTCCTCTGCAGGTGCTCAATACTGAATAAGTTGTTTCTGTGCAAATTTGAAAAATCCAAACAAAACCTTTTCATTCTCCAGCAGTAATGTAACCAGAGGGTCAGCTGAGGAAGATTCCCCTGGACCCCTTCAGGGTGATTTTTCACCTCCATTAAAGGTCATGGGTTGGATTGCTTGAAGAACTGGGCTTAGGTTTCCTGTATGACTTTCCCCCAGCCTAGAGACAGTCCCTTTTCCAATGTTCTTTATTTGGCTGGATGCACAAGGGAATATCTCCTCTGAAATATCATGCCTGCTAAGTACAGAAAAAGGTCCTGTTTGGATACTTCACATGCATATTCATAGGTGTTTCTGAATGCATTAACATATGATCCTGACCTCTATGCATGTGTTCTTCTGTCCTGGGGGTCTCTTTGGTGGTCCCTGGTGGCTGGTGACCCCAAAGTCATGCCTGATTGCCTGGTGAAGTGGTAAAAGCTGGCATAACTGGGCTGGTTGATTTCCAGTTCTTCCTACAGAATGAGTATTGTTTGGCTCCATAGGCCAGTGCTTTTTGAAGAATTAGCATTGTATTAAACCACCAGGTGCCAATGATTTTTCATCTGGCAACAGCTGAGGAGTGGAAAAAATATGCTCATAGAGGGAAACTTAAAAACATGGGCTGGATGTCCCTTATGTATTAACAGTCTGAAAACCAATTGCTCCCCCTCAAACCCTATAACATCCCATGAGTGTGTTTCCTAAACCAGCCTAGTGAATTTAGGTGAATCAATCTCAGTTCTTGAGCAGCTGGGTTTATAATGTGATCTTGCAGGGGAATATATAGTCTAGTTTAATAACACAGAGCTGTCTAAATAGATGACATGGCTTTTACACAATTCTGCTTTTCAGGGCAAGGAATGCAGAGTCAGATGCTGTGTTGAGGAGCACAGCAAGGGTATAACAGACCTGTACACCTACACAGATCTACACCACAGGTGTGACAGCCTTCTTCTAAAATGGCTGTAAGTCTTTCGATTGTTCATCCAGCTCTAAATGCTCTTTTGTCTCTGAAGAGGAAAGAGTTGTTTGTACTGTGAGATTTGATGTATCTAGCTGAGCCTTGGCTTATAATTTACACACCTACATAATCCCTGCAGAGAAGGAGGTGCTCTGAATTGTTTTCCTGGGATGCTTATCTTTCTGTATTGACTGAGAGATGAGATGTGGAAAGAAAGGCAATCTTCCCTTATATTTAGTTGCAAAGACATTAATATATGCCCTTCTCTCCCACTAGCCATCCTGATGAATCTTTTATTCAAGCAAACTCATTTCCAGACCTGGAAAAAATATATGAGAAAGCATGTGGTGATTTAAAAGTGAAAAAAGGAGAAAGGTCATGGAGAACAGGCAAAATGCCATATGTGTTGGTTGCAGCAGTAAAGCCCATGGAGAGAGCAGTGGGGACTAGAATTAAACAGCTTTGAAAGCCATTTCACTACTGGTGTGTAAGCTGCAAGGTGGAGTGAGAGCCAATTCTCTTATCTCAACAGCATGAGCCTTACAATCAAAGCTGTTTGGGTTTTTAGTTGTCACCTGGACTGGTTTAGTGTTCTCTCGCAGAAACGTGTTTGGATTTACCTTCATGGTTGCATCTGGAGATAAAGGTGCTTATGCACATCTCTGATAGCGGGCTTCTCTGCAATGCTCAGATGTGCTTCCAGAGGATTCATCAGGAATGCTTTGCACTCAACAAAGTGCTTAATTTTTGTTTAGATCCCTACCTCCCACTTATTCACCTCTACCAAGGCCACTGTTGATCTTGTAATCAAGAGGGATTTTTTAGCAGGACTTTTTGCTGGTATGACTGGAAAAAAAAAATCTGTTTTGTTCTAGAAATGGAAATCCAGGACCTGTAAATTTTTTGAAAATTTAAATATTTCAGTTATGTTAGAATTAAGTCTTTAATTGCTTTATTGGTTGATATATGTGTGCTTTAGGTGAGGACATAGTATTTACCTCAACTTCCCCAGTGTTATTCTGGAATTTTGTGGAAAACAAAGAAAGAACTGACTAGCTCAGAAAAAAGCATAAATGTCTTCTCTCACTCTTTAATATTAATATAAGCCAACAATGGCTTCAGTAAAACTTTCTGATACAGTTAATGTAAAAATCAATGCTAAGTAATCCAGAGGACCATCAAGCCCATTAGAAAACCAAGTTACAAATCTCCATGAGACCACTGATAGCAGTGGAACCCATTGTTGATTTAAAATTTTGATAAGTTTAGTGACTTTGAGTAGCAGAGGTGATGCCTGTCAGGATAAAAGCAAGGGTCCACTGTGGTGAAGTGGTAGCATTCACATTTCAAATAGCTTCTTTCTGTTTGAGATCATATACATTTTTTCCTCTGCTCAAGAAAGAGTTGCATGCCCTAAAATCTGGAAATTTCTGTTAAGATCACTGTTGTTTATGGGCACTATTTAAAATTCTAAAAATCCTTGAGCTTAGTTCTATTAATCTCTGTCTTCCTACAGACTTTTTCTATCATGTGGTGGTTTGGGGCCATTTGAAAAACTATTTAAAATGCAACACGAGTAAGGTGCTACCTCTATAATACCAAGGAAATGTCTTTAATTGCCTTTTAGATAAAAGCTAAAGGTCTTGATGTCATTTTTTCACAGGCATCTTATTAGTCTGTGTGGGAAACTTCTTGCTTGTAACAGTCAATTTATATTTGTTGAAAACAGTCATGTCAAATCAAACTTCTTCCAGTGGCAAGGAAACTGGCCTTTGTGTAGAAAAAAAGAAACAGATGTTGAATATCTTTAGTAAAGCTTTCTTATTGATATGCACTATAGTCCCACAAGCAAACTAGATTAACACATTTAATTGTAACTAGTAAAAAAGAATTTCAGTAGTCATGGGACAAAAAGATGAACTGGATGAGTAAACAAAGTAGGATGCTTAAGGGATCCATCCTGTCAGAAATACAATTCAATGTTTTTATCAGTATGATGACAAAATTGAGGATGTTCCCTCGATTTTAACCTGAAGAATAACTGTGCAGTTAGGAGTTCACTAAAAATCTGGGAGGATCAGAACCTGAACAGAAGCTGACAGTGTCACACAATTATCAGAAGGGAAAAGGTAAAGGAAAGGTCACACAATTATCAGAAGGGAAAAGGTAAAGGAAAGGGAAGACTTGGAAAAAGTGCAAGATTCTGAACATTGGAATGTGATGGCAAGCTTTGGTTTAGAAGAGAATCGTGGTGTATGATGATAATAAGAACCACTATGCTGAGTTTCATCCAGCACAATGCAATATAGGGATAGTCCAGAGCGGGAATCCTAGGAATGCACTAATTTCTTATCCTTGTTTTTACAAAACTGAGGTCACTCAGAACTGACATTTTTCACTCATTCTTCACAGCTGTAAGGCCAGAAAAATTACTTGAAATCACAGCAGCCTACAAAATAGTTCAGTTAGGCTAAATACCACAGTAATTCAAAATAAATAGAAAAATAATTCAAAATAGTACAATCAGGAGTGTTCACTATCTAATACCCACTTAGGCTTCAGCAGCTCCAGAGTTCTGGATTCTGCTGTTTTACTGAACTGAATGTTCAGGATAGAGGATGTAAGTGACTCAACAACATTTATCTTTGTTCACTATAGGCAGGTTTTAAAGTGTCCTAATGATTTTAACTCCAATACTTGTTAAGTAACGAGCACTAAAGGACTTGGTTTCCCCTTTACCTACTGTTCCTCCTTCCCTTAGGGGCTACTGCTTGCCATGAAAACACCCACACTTTTAACTGTGTCAACAAAAAAAATAGTGACTTGCCTTAAAACCTCTGACTTTAAATATCAGGCATTTAGCACACAGGAGAACTTGGGATATGGCCAAATAACCCAAACCAGTGAAAAATAGTAAAAGTTATTTGTGGTAACAGCCACTGGGGAATTCAGTGTTTGGGTCAGGAGAAGCCCAGCAGATGGATCTGTCTGTCACGTGATGAGGGAAGTAAATGAAGTTAAACTTCCCAGTGCTCTTTGCTTGTGCCTCATCATTCCAATAGCTTGGATAACCCTCAGAGCTGCTTCTGATGTGAAACTGGAGGATTGGGCACTCTACCAGCTGGATCAGGGAATCACTTTCACCAGGAATATGACTTTCATTTGTTGCCAAAGAGCAATGAAATTCTTCTCTCTTAATGAGTGCCAGCAGCACTTGAACCTGCAGTGGGTAGCAAGTCCACAAAAGAGGATGTGCCAGGATTTCGCTGCTGCTCAGAAAGATGTGAATGATTAAATATTTTTGTTGAGCAGCTTGCTTTCTTGTTTAGTGAACACCAAGCTAGCCAGGCTGTGCAGTACCACAGTTTACAGTTTAATTGGAGAGGAAACACCATGGGTGTGCTCTACCTGCACTAAGGGAAAGCAGCAACCAGCAAAGAACAGTTGAGGCAGAGAAAAAAATGCTGGTAAAACAGAATAATGAAAAGAAATAGCAAGGGACTGGAAGAAATTAAACTCAGAAATAAGCAAGATGTACTCAGTGCTTTTCACCAGACATTCTATGCCCAAGCTTTGGCTTGGCACCTTAAGTCTAGGTGGCACTGCATGAGATTCTTGCTTGATGTAGATAAATTAAAGCTGCTTTGCAATTTGGAGTATGTGAAATCTCTGAGTACCTTTTGGTACTTCTGAGAGTGGAGATGATGAAAAGTGAAAAACAGTCTTGAGTTCTCATCCCACCCCCTGAAGAAGGGAGCTTGGGCAGCCTTGCTCATGCTGATCTTACATGACTGCCCATCAATGCCCTCAGTTGTTAGGCATACAGAGGAGCATAACCTGTCTCCCCAGCTGTCAAAGATGCAGGAAGCTGCACTCAGCTGTCCAGGTGCCAGGCGCAGGCAATCTTATGGTAGCAGTGCCAGGTGAGCTAAAAATCCTGCTTTCTTTTGAGGCAACAGTGACCACTGGAGACACCTGTTTTCATACTATCTAAAAACATGTTTTGAGGGTGACTTTGCTAGTTCTTTCAGCTCTCATTTCTGGAATTTCATTATGAAAGAGGAGCATTATCTCCTTCATGTTAATGCAATCCATTCTGTCATTGTGTTTACATTCTGTCAGGGCTTGAAATCCGAATGCTAAGATGGGTTTTTCAAGGTGTCAGATGTATCTGCACAAAAAATGAGTTCCTTGCCTCTGTGTCTTCCTTTGCAAATTAAGAGAGAAGGTAAACAGGCAAATGCAAAATATTTTACTTGTAGATACTTTATGGTACAAATCTGAGTTGTTGTGGGATTTGAGCACAGTTTCATGTGCTTCCTTTCCAGACATGCTCCCCCCTTCGTTTGAGTCTTTGAAGAATTGTGTGTCTGTATGTTTAAACCAGTTTTCAGCACCTGGGATCCCATATGGTTAAATTATGTGCTATGTTGCTGTTAAAGCTGTCACAGTGTTTTGTGGACCAAGTATAAGTTCAGTCTGTAACTTTTACAATGGCGTCTGCCTTCTAGGATTTGTAAATTATAATACTTCTTAAATTTTTCCTTTGCTCTTGGTGATGAGGAAAGTTTTATTAAGACAATTATTCTTCCATCTGTAGTTATATCATTCAATTTTGTTTTCTCTGTCCTGTGCTATTCCACCTATTACACTCAGCATCCCTGCTCCTGCTGGTACAAGCTGCTGTTTCAGTTTGTTCCAGACGTTTAATCTGTGAATCTTGGTGTTTATTCTTAAGTCCTCCTTTGCTACAGTGTCCCTTTCTGCCCTCCCAATCCTCCAGATAAATTCCTTTCACTTCCATATTTCTATCTTTCTGCTGCTGCAAAATAGATTGTGTTCCTGATACTATGATTTTTGTGAGTAACTTTATGCTTTTTATCAGTGAACCCCAGCATGGTTTCTGCTGCTTGACTGGATGCCTGTGCTGACCTAGTGTGCAGCAGCAATTTATTTCTCCCTCCTGCATTGCTATTTTTGTTTCTTGCCCTCTTGATCATTACAAAGTTTTGGTTTTGTTTTTGGTTTTTTTTTTGAATCAGCTAATGCTCATTCATATAATTTTCTTTACCTCATCCCTGTCCAATAAACCTGCTACATTTGATTTGCTCTGCCATTTATTTGGCTCCTTTGGCTGTAAGTGTGCATATACAACTGTTTTACGTGGACTTGTTTTCACTTTTTCTCAAACGGCTTTTGCAAGTATGGCCAATTGCAACCATACTTTAGAGAAGTAAAGCTATCCAGGAAAATTAAGCTTCCACCCTTTCTGTGAAAACTGGAGCATTGGAATGGGCTCCTCAGGGAAGTGGTCACAACACCAGCCTGTCAGAGTTCAAGAAGCATTTGGACAACGCTCTCTGGCACATGGTGTGATTCTTGGGAATGGTCCTGTGCAGGGAGAGGAATTGGATTCAATGATCCTCGTGGATCCCTTCCAGCTTAGCAAATTCTGTGATTTGTTGTGATTCTGTTACTGTAGCAGAAGGCACATTTTAAAGAAGTTTTGCTAATGTATGCCTTTCTCACTTGCCAGTATATATGGATTTTTCGTACAATTGCTGTGAAAAATTATTCAAGTTTAATTAGACACAGCTGTTTAAAAAAATTGTGTTCTTTACCATATAAACAATTTTTTTTTTTCTCTGAAGGCATGTTCAATTGGCAGACTGGTGTTTCTGTCTTTTTTGCATGTACCTGACTGCTGCTTTTGACACCCTTCTTGCTTTATCCTTTATGGGCTTCACAGGTTGCTGAACAATTTCCCATATTTAAGTATTCTGTGTGACTTTTTTTTTTAACTGCATTTATCATACGAATTTATTTTTAACCCTTTTAATTTTTTCTCCTGTAAGAAATTGCTGGTTGAATGGAATCTCTCTTCTTTGGCTCCATCTTGCCAGAGGTTATTCTACTGAGACTGTCAATGGATATGCATGAAGCTGAAAAGTCTGCAACAGCAAAGTGTGGCTGTAATCCTTTAGTGTCATTGTAGAGGCAATGAGGTCTTTCAGGGGTAAAATAAGTTCACAGTTCAGGCTATAGCTATATAATGTCTCATCCCTGGGATACATTAAAAAATGACTTCTGCTTGAGTACAGATTTCCTGGCGTGGAGAATAGTGTTGGCATGGGTGGCAGCATCTCTTTGGACGACTGTATTTCCAATTTCCAGAGCTCTTCAGAAAAGCTCTGTTACTCTGAGAGTTTCTGCTACAGCAATTCTTATTTTGCTTTGCTCCATCCAAAGGTAATTTTCTTTATCATCTATTAATTTCAGTAGTGATTTTCTACACGGAAACTCTTAAGATCAGCAGTGAGGTTGTTTTGATTGAATACAGGTGAATGAAACAAAACAAGAGGTATCAGGGTAAGGCTGTGCAAGGAAACGACTGTACAATATAGGCCACTTGCAAATGGAGATGAGGATGGTTGGCACAGGCTAGAATGCTTATGAGGGGCAAACCTTATGTCTGCTACTAGATTTTTCCATTTTCAGGTGGTCTGTCACATACATCTTCCATCTCCTTGTCTGTGTTAACCCGAAATGTAGATACCTTTGACCCAAAATTTCCCACCAGACGTTTCAGGCAAGAGTGTACAACATTCTACCTGTGGGGACATGCCTAATTGTCATTCCCTGCCTAAGTTCTGTCATGTACTTTCCTCAGCACTGCCTATTTGGTGAAAGATTATCCTTCGCCGAAGGTGGGACTGTTCCAGATGTTATGAAATAGTGATTAGGTATTTCCTGTTGTCTGTATTGTCATAAGAATCACAATGATTCTTTCCATCTGATGTTACAATGCTTTCTGGAACTAGAGATTCACAAAATTGTTCTTCAAAATTATCATGACCTTGCCTAACTCATCTTTGCTATCTTTTGTCAGCGACGGAAAGGCTCGAAACCAAATATAACTGAAGTTATCGTTCTTTAGAAAAATGAATAAATAAAAGAATGGTAATTTATAGTATCTGGCAGTTTGACTTCAGAATCTCCGAGAGGGGTGTTTAAACACTACCTTGCATGGTAATTTTATCACTGCTGACTACTATGTTTCTTAAATTACCTCTAAATATGTCTACAGCAGTGCAAAACCAGGCACAGGCTTACAAAGCATTTCTTACACAGCCCAAAGGAGAATGGGGGAAGAGATCCAGGTCTGGGTTATCTAAAGAAGGAGGAAGAAGATTTTTTAATGCAATAATCCAGAAAAGGCTCTACTAGAAAAATAAATTTTGATATGAGAAAGTTTTAAAGATTTACATGAAACCTAGCTGCAATTTTAATATCCTGTTTTATCCAGATGAGCAGTCATATTGGCAGAGTACTATAGAGAGGAAAGATGTGAAAAAAAAAGAAGGACTTAATAGCATGGGTGAGACGCATGTTTATGACAGCTTCTGAAAGCTCTGTTCCTGTACCCGGTCAAAATAAAATTTCTATGCTAAGTTGCCTGAGATACATTCATGTACAATATAAATCTGAGATGAAGAGTGCCATAAACATAGTACAAGTTTGGCTTCTGTGGGAGAGAAATTCTTCAATCTGTAATGCAAATCTCAAAAGCTGTGTAATGAACATAAAGGGCAATACAAGAAAATCATATAACTTAAAATTGCTTTGGAGGAAATTATTTTTAGAATGGTGCAAGTAGGAACAATTTAAAATTACTGCATAGTGCAAAAGATGCTTTTCCATAAGAGTTAAAATTGTGGAATGCTTACATCACAGTTTCTGAGAGGAGACTAGAAAGAAAATCTGCCTAGTGATTCTCTGGAACAGGGATCTTGCCTTTCAGCAACCTTCTTGACCTCTATGGCAGTTCTGAAGGGACTGATTACTTTGGGGACACCCTATAACACCTAAATCAGTCTCCGACAACTAACAAGAAACATATGATTTTCCATTAACAAGTGTTAAAGAATCAGTCTGTTTTATAGCATGCCCTCTAGTAGTTAGCCTGTGAGAGCATTCCTAAGATAGTACATGTAAAAGCAGCCATTTTTTTTTACAGTGATCAGCTGTAGTGTGTTTGTTTTTCTATAAAGAATAGAAAAAATATTTACAGCAACTTATCACAATAATAATATTTCATTCAGTATTCCACATTCCTGCTACCAAGTTATAGGGCAGGATCTAACAGATACCTTGATCACAGTGTGTGCTTTTCACCTAAAATTATCATATAGCTGCATCTCAGTTTTTGCTGTCACAACAGGCAGCTTCCACTGCTAATGCATTATCATCCCCAGAAATTGATTTTGGACATGAAGCTCCACTGGCAGAAGTGCTGGGAAGGGTAGTAGCTCTGAGCCAAGCCAGTAGGCTCATAGGCCACTTCCATGAGATGACCACAGGCATATCTTCCACCAGAGCCCCCATCTAGCTGTACCATAAGGATGACCTCATTTATGTTGGGAATCACAGAGGGAAGAGTGCTTGGAATATTAAGCAGCAATAAAGATTGTTGATATTTCAACAGAGGAGCTGTTGAAGGAGACCAATGGTGTGTGACAAATACCCATAACAAATTCCTGGTTTTGAGGGAATAATTTTTGTCCTATGCTTTAGTAAGTAAGCTTTTGGCTTAGGTCCTGATACAAGTTTTGCAGAGAGTAAAATCAGCAGCACTGACCCATCTGCATAGAATTTTTTTCTCAGTGAAAGAAGGCGAGGATGCTGAGATATGGCAAATTGTCCCATGCCCTCCCATCGAGTGTACTAGAAGTGCTGTGAAGTGCTCAGGTATTGCCAGTAGGTGTTACTCTCTCAAAAAGGAGAAGACTGTGTCTTTGGGTAAACCAAAAGAACATGTGGGAAGCGAAGTTGACAAATTACTGCTGGAAACTTTCAGATTAAAAAAAAGTATATTCTAGCTCAATACCTATAACTTGAAAATTAGTCATTTTCAAGATTTTCACTGCACTGTGCTTTGGGAGACAACCCGACTGATAATTGAGGGAGAGATGCTATGTAGTTGCAAGGATGAGGATAGGAAGTAGATTTGACTGAAGTGAAGCAGCTCATGGGGCATGGAAGTACCCCTACAGCATGCAGCTCTCAACCCTTCTGATCTATGATGGACAGTTTTTGTGGCTGATACAAAAGGAAGTTTAATGATCTAATGGAGTTTTTAAGCAGTAAATAATAAAACTCAAGTGAAATCTAAAGACTGATACCTGAACAAAATACATATTGGTGGTTCAACAAAAATTATGAATACAGAACAACTCTTTTGGCAAATGCAAGGTCGTCTAAAGTCACCCTTTTTTCTATTTTCTCTGATGCACACCTGGGGAAGAACAGGTTCATGGATAACTGGTTTGATGTGGCTGATATACTGCAGCTAATTTTTATTGTGTTGTCTAAGCCCTATTGGTCTAGTTCAAATATTATAGTTCAAATATTTCACTTGTATGTGTGACCTAAAAGAAGGTCACACATTTTAAGCAAGTGCATTAAATTATTTTAGGGAGTTGACATTAGTAGTTTGTAATGTCTTTCCAACAGTTTTGGTTTTGGCAAACTAATATTTTCTAGCACTTTGCCCTCATCTGCATCAAAAATAAAAAGAACCAAGACCTAGAATATTTTGTCAAAAAGATCATGACCAAACCTATCTGACACCATTTGTGTTTGGGAACTGATATGTATAAACAAACTGATTCCATGTCACTGATCTGTTTGAAAGCTGGCTCAACATCTGTTACTGTTTGGCACAGGGGAACAGAATGTACAGATTTTTAAAGCCTTGTAAAATGCTTTCATATTTATTTAATGATTGATATTTCATTGCAATTAATAACCTGATAAAATTCTTTATCAGAGGTAGGAGTATGAGAGAAGTTAACAGACAAGCACATCTGCTAGTCTTTTGGAGATCCAAAAAACTTTTTAAATGAGAATCAGACTTGGAACTCCTTTCGAGTTCATTTTCATCCTGAAATCTAGAGAGGATAGTAATGGGCTGAAAGGAAGCACGCTGTATTGCCATGAAATGTGCCTCAGAGGAGCCTTTACAATTGGTCTATCACCAGTTTCATTAGTCAAATGTTTTCACTGGAGAAATAATGGGAAGCTGGCTGTTTTCCTAGCAAGTGAATACCACCATCAAAGAATATTTTAAAGCATAGAAGTGTCAATCTCACAAATGATAGTAATCATGTAGTCATAATCAGAGTGGTGAAAGACTCCTGAAAATACTGGTTAGAGATTCTGTGAGCAAGAAATACATCAAATATATGTATATATATTTCATTAAATGGCAGAAAAGTGAAATTTTGAAATGAGGAAAGATAATAGTTGCCATCTTAAATGTTCAAGTGCTCTATTCAAGACATTTTTGTTTACATTTGAGGTATATTGCCTTTAAATCAGATATTCGAACTTTAATGTAATTAGATGTTATCCTCAACAAATTTCATAGTATTAAAATGTTTTGCAAATGATAAGTAGATATCCCCACGCTGATATTAGAAGAACTTGAAACAGAGTGGTACAGTCACTCCACTGCTCCCATTCAGTTTGTAGCTTAGCCTGGAAGCAGCTGGTGAAGCTGAGATTGCAGCTGGAATTATTAGCAGCATTTTGCAGTGTTCCATGGGTGACTGCCTGCTCTGCCTGGGGGCAGGCTGAGATCTCCTGCAAGAAACACACAGCCCAGAGCTCCTACACTTCCCCATGGAGCCTGAAGCAAGGTGCTTTGTCTTTTCCAAGGGTAAACTGGCTGAACATGGCTAGATGTTGGCTGAACGTCAGGATCATGTCTCTGAATGGGGCACTTCACAGGGGTACACGGCTGTGTTCTTAGGCAACTGAATTTACAAAACTAGGGATTTAAACTTAGTTTCTCATTTGACTTAGCTAGAACTATAGCAGCCAGTGCTGAAAAGAAACCCCAAAACCTGAGAGGATAAAGACAGCTGGCAAATCTTGAAAAGTACATATGTAGGTAAAAAGATGTTTTTATGATTATATTTTAGAAAAAACCTTAACTTTGCTATAATATAATGATATGCAATTTTAAGTTGACAAGTTAAGCAGTGAAAATTGGAAAAGGCCAAGATTTAGGTTGCATGAGTATGCATCATGGCCCTCCATAACAATATTTCCTCTCCATAACTTCTCTCGGTCTCTATTACTTCCAGTAT
Source organism: Euphonia xanthogaster (assembly GCA_034509185.1). Taxonomy (NCBI): domain Eukaryota; kingdom Metazoa; phylum Chordata; class Aves; order Passeriformes; family Fringillidae; genus Euphonia; species Euphonia xanthogaster. Next base: position 37,047,640 of record JAYDZK010000113.1, on the reverse strand, counting down.
ATTCTGTAGTGGTTTTGAGCTTGAATCATTGAGCAAACAGCAGAGAGTGAGTTCTTCTGGGTTTAATTTCTTTCACAGAAAAAATGCAGGGGAAACTGTAAAATTCTGCACTAGAACAAGTCCAGTATAAAAGGAACTTATTGAGAACACATACACAACAGCATCTGTTGATCATATGTGAAGTTATTTTTCTAGAAAGCTTATAGTTGTAACTGTTTGAATCTGTTTAACTATTATGTGCATTGCCACTGCTTTAAATAATAAAATTTTCACTCAGTTATGATAAAAAGCTTCCCAATCTGAGAAAGCCATAGAAACATGGCTTCCCAATCTTGTTCTGGAAAAGCACAGAGCTTTGTTTTATGGTATTAACTTAAGTTAACAAATACATTTTAATTGAAACACAAACAAGGTTTGAAGATTTTGGCACCGATACAAGTTTTTATTAGATCAGTGAAGGAAAATGGGGGTGGATCCTATTAACAAATGATTGAATGGAACTTTTTCAGTAATGATAGCCTCACTATTTCAACCCTTGAGTGAATTTGCTAGTAGAAAAGCTATTTAATCTGTCATTCCTTTCCACAATAAAGTTTTTTAGTAGAAGACAAATGAATGTTTACTAGATATTTGCAGTTGATAATGAAGAAAAAAATTAAAATGGAATATTTTGATTTCAAAAGCACAAACAGTTGATGCTAGAAAGTAAAAACCATCTTCCCCAAACATGGCACACATCAATTTAAGTTTAATTAAAAGTAACATCATCAATACCATCTTGATGCTTGTCAGAATATTGAAGAGTTGTAGGCAAATGCTGGCAATACAGCAGTAAGTATGAATCTTTCCCTGTTGTATCATTTAATTTTTTAATGAAGTCATACTGCTTATAGACTCTTCAGGTACATTCAGGCCCACAGGGTATTGTTTACACACAGCACAGCATAAGCCAACCTGTTTTCTTAGGTGAAATCTATGCAAGTCTAAAAATAACTCTATGAACATATGTGCTACAGCATTTTGAGGTAACCTTTGTTTTCTCACAACTTAATGTAATAAATCAAAACCGTAGGGCCAAGCACATGCTGTTTCAGCTCCTCTTGCACAGACATACATCATTTCTCAGTGCAAGAAGGAAACTTCTGATTTGTATATCATACCAAATCTGTAGAAAGTACTTATGGTAGGGTTTTAAAAAGAAATGGAATTTGCAAAATACTGTAAATAGTATTTGTAAAATTTGTAAATACTTACCTCTTATAAAACCCATATGCTAACAAAAGGGATGGCTGATAGGAGCGTAACTTTCTATTGAACTTTTTTAACGCTTTAAGGGCTCTATATTTAAAGATGACCTGCTGGGTGGTTGCTAACTGGTCATTATCTTGTGGTTTGTGTAAAATGAGACCAAGGTCTGTTCACCACAAGTCTGTCTTAGAGAAACTTGAATAATACATGGGCCTTTCACATTCTTGTGGGTTTTCTTCACAGTCCAGTACTTAGTGACTGGAGCTGCTTTCATCATCTGAGGAGTAAAGCAAATTGGTATTGAAGATGAAGAAACATTGCTCTATTTTGGTAAGTCTAACATGCCCTCTCTTCAGTGGGAAAAAGTTTGTCAGGATATCACTCATGACTATTAAATTGGCTCAAGCGTTTAAAATGTGAAAGCAAATTGCTTGTGGAAAACAAACTAAGCTTGCGACTCTGAAAAAACAAACAGCTGTTGTGCTTGACAATGAAGGGCTGTGGGTGCCAAAGGGCGGCTGCTGCTGATCAGCCTGACAGAAGAACTGAAGGGAAGCCGAGAAGGAAGCTGATAATATTGTCAGTAGTACTGACAAATGTAAAACTGTGTCTCTTAGGCTGTCGTTTGAGTCCAGTCTGGATAGGTAATGAGCCTGGCCCGCGCGGTCTTACATGGATGAAAGCAAAAGACGAGAAGCGCTCTTCTCCACATGGGGACGAGTGTCCTGTTTATTGGCTTGGGAAGGGACACTCCAGGCTCTGGCGACCTCCCAGACAGAAAAGAGACTGTCCCCTTATTGCAGGGGACTTTTATACCCGAGGGAATGGGGGCAGGGGAAGAGGACTGCAGCCAATGGGATACCATTGAGGAGGGGCGAGGGGAGGGGTAACCAGGGGCAGACCACCAGGGGTAAAGGGCAGAGGGATCAGCCAGTGCAAAACAACAGCTGAAGAAACCACTTAGTGCAATACAATAGGGAAACATTAAGGAGGCAAAAGGAAGGGCTGTGTAACGCGTATGCAAAATTGACAGAGGCACCACCCATGCCTTCAAAGGCCTGCATCTACCTAATTAATGAGTATTACCAACAATAATGAGTAGTGCAGGAAGGGTCCTTTGGTTTTCTGGTTTGTGTGTCTTGTATTTTGACATGGTGGAACTAAGTAGAAAGGTGGAGTTCAGGTGTTTAGTTGTTTCAGCAGGGTTTTGCCTTTTTTTTGGAACTGCAGTAGGCTCATGCAATGTCCTTTCTTATGACACCATGCCTTTGTAATTTAAAATAATCTAAATCTGCAATCTAATATTTGTCTGCAGGTGAGTGAAAGAGCAGTCATGTAGTTTAGATTTATACCTTTTAGCTGGTTGTCCTCAAACCAGCTGAATGAGATGCTAAAAATGTTCTTAAATTTCTTGAAGACAGTTCCCAGTGTATTTTTTTTTCAAAAAAGATATTTTTACATTTCTGTTACACATATGAACTGGTGTTAGAAGTTTGTTTTATACAAATGAAATACATGTAGCTAAAAATGCATCAAATTCAGTTTCAGATAAAATAATTGCTGACAGTCTATAATAAATTTAAATTAAGGCATGACTTAGATTCTTTGTAAAATGATCTGCTTGTAAATTAAAAGTTTGGACTATGATGTGTAGATCGAAATAATGATATGGAGTCTTTGGTGGAAGACTGATTCAGCAGCTCATTGTGTGGGACTGACATTGTGCAGGTATTTTTGGCTTGTCTTCTAGTTAAGTTCTTTATTCTTTTCAATTTTTCTCCACATTTGGCCTTCAAATATTCCTAATATTTGTGGAATGTGGTCTTTCATAAGGTAGCAGCCTCAACCAGCATTGTGTGCTGGTTTTCTCTTCCTTAGGGTGGATTCTGAACTTGATGTGTTCCCTGAAGTTGGCGTTCACTGCTAGTCTCAGTGATGAGGACAGTGCCATGAGTGCCAGCCAGAACAGAACATGCCCATATACTTCTCCTTTAATGGGTGCACAAAAAGCAGAAATATTATTGTGTGAGGCTGACTTTTAGCTTTAACTGGAGGGTTTCAGGACATCAGTCTTTTGCCTCACCAAGAACTCTGATTGAAGGCTTCAGCTTCTTCAAAGTAAAACACTCTACCTGATCCTGGGACAATTTTTTTAGGAAGTCCTGGTCAGCAAGTAAATATTGAAGTTCATTATATAAAAAGGAAAGGAAGAAGGAGGGGAATCTTAGCTTTATTGCTCAGCTGTTGGAAAAGAAGAGTTACTTGAAGGGAGATGAGAGCTAAGAGCCCTTGTGTGACCTTTTGGACAGCACTGATGCTGGTCGCAGATGAGGACAGGCCATCACTGTGGGGAGTGCCAAAGTTGGCAGATTTCTTTGTCTCCTATCAGAAGGTCACAACGTAGTGGGGTGATGTATTACATACAAATGCCATATGGCACCTCCTGACAATACTGCTGTAGTTAAAAATAACACCCGAACACCATAAGACTACTGTGGATTTCAAGAAGGTGTTTTTTTCAAACTACCCTGTTAGCAAATTTTCCATTGCATTTAATCTGACTACCTTCATTGACAGGAGACAAGCTATACTTTTTAAAACGTGTTTTCTAAAGTAAGTCACTAGACATTCTTGAATACAGTAGGTACATAAACAAACACATCTGTTTTAGACAGTCAATAGTCGCTTTACTTCAAATGATGTCAAGCGTAAAAAGAGACAAGGTATTCCACTCAGAGTATTTAATTCCTTTCAAGATAACTTTCTTAGGTTAGGCTTAAATGCAGAATGTAAAATGTTAATGCAAGTAATTCTGCTTTTGTTGTCCATGAATAATTCAGATCTGAGTATCTGCTGTGTGTAGTCTGCAAGTTCACAGAAGAATTTTATCTAACTACTCTGACAGTCAATCATTAGAAGCTTTAAGAAAGTTTAATGTGCTCAAGTACTGTAACTCAGCTGATTGCACTAACACAGCTCAAAGAGGTACATTTGTACTATAAAGATTGTTAAGAAAAAGGTAGTTATGTGTTATGAAGGTAGGTGTTTTCAAACCACAATCGCATCCAGTAAAAAATTGTCATGCAAAAGTCAGAGTCTTCTCTAAGTTTTAGTTGTCTTTGCCTCTGCTGAAACATATGCCTCTTTTGAATGTTTGGCATGTCTTGCAGCTATAAAAACAACTCAGCAATAAGTGGTCCTTTAACAATTATATAAAAACATTTAGATGTAGCACAAATTGATTAAAAAATTGTAATGATCCAAGACTTGGCTTGGCACATAAAGACATGGCTTGGTGGAGTGGAAACAGCAGTGAGGTGGAAGGGTCTAGACCTCTACTTCTCTCCTAGGCAGTGCTTTTCACCTTTCCTGTCTTGTCCTCCTTTTGTCTGCTTGTCATTTTCTTCATGACAGAGAGGACCTACGTGACCTGCATGTGTGCTGTGGTACGTGGCATTGCACACTGGGTCTTGGGACAGGAGAAGTTTTAAATCATGTCCCTGCAATATGAAAGCATAGAGTACAATGGCAATAATAAGGGTTCTAGGAGGAGATGGGTGTCATCATGGTTTTCTGGATTTTTTTCTTACCTCTTGTAACAGTCATTTGTGTAATGTGATGACAAATAATTTGGCCTGTGGCGTGAGCATGGGTGGATGTGTTTCTAGGAGAAAGATGTAAAGGGGAAAGAAAACATATACAGAGGGTAAGGTAGGAAGTTATAAAAAAGAGAACGGATATAAGTCTGCATTTCCCATGGAAGAAAAAATGACCATGAAGTTTTTAAGGAAATTGACTTCAAAACTTTTTAATATCTTAACTTCTTATTAAAGATGGGAGAGTTGTCAGGGAAAGCAGTAGCAAGTTTGGCACAGAATTCAAAAGGCAACAAATGTTTTGATTCACTTCTGTGACTGGCATCCTAAGCTTTATTTTGAAGGCAGCATTGCACATGGCACATTTAAGAATGAGTGTTGTCATAATGACTTTTCTCAGAATGGGGAAGAAGATTTTTGGGCAATTTCCAGACATTTAGAGGTCCTGTGTTCAAAGTGCCCCAGCAGTCTGGTTGGGTGGTCCCTCAATCCCACTCTGCATTCCAGCCTGCTGCAGTAAGCTCCACTATAGCAGAGTTTGCCTTACATGAAGGCCAAATGCATTTACTTTTCAAACAAATGAAAACCTCAGTCTTTTCAAAAGGTATCAGACAATGCAAGTAGCTTCATGGCCTGCAACCAAGCCTGCATCTGGTTCTTGAAAGCATTTTCATGTCTGCTGTATCTAAATACTGGGTTCAGCTGACTGATTTCAATGTCTCATTTTTGTATGTCACCATAAAAAAATCTCTTTATGTATGCAGGCCCAGGTTGTTTACCTGGTTTTCTGGTTTCTCTGTATCTGAATTTCTCTGAAGAATTTCATAAGGCAGCAAAAGGGTAAGAGGATATCACAACTCAGTTTCAAGGGTTTTTTTTAATTTTTTTAATTCACATGGTAGCCTAGATATGTTTTCTGAATGTTCCTTGTTATCACAGAATCATCTAGGTTGGAAAAGACCTTTGAGATCATTAAGTCCAACCTATGACCAAACACCACCCTGTAAATTAAATTTGTGTAAATTATAAGTGCTGCAGCCAGTCTTTTCCTAAACACTTTCAAACACAGTGACTCTTACCACCTCCCTGGGCAGCCCATTCCAAAGCCCAATTGTTCTTTCTGTGAAAAAAAAAAACCTTGACACTCCTTCTACTGTGCCTTTATGGTTCATGTAGTGATTTTATATGTTTCTCTTGATACTTGGAATAGATTTTTCAGGAGCAGATTAAAGATAAGTAAAATTGTCAGAGGCAATATGCTTTGTTCTTCAGAGAGCTTAAGAGAAGTGGTAGACACTCAAATGAGAATTTTCTTATTCAGGAATTTCTGTGAAAGTGAGAGATGATAAATAGACATGTTCCTTTTGAAAACCACTCAAAAATGCTTCTGTACACAGTATTATTACAAACCACTGTTGCAAGTCATTTGCTAGTGATGCATGAGTGAGTTAAAAGTGACTTTGGACACGACTTATTCCTCTAGGTAACATCTACTATTCAAAAGAAATATTAGCATTTGGGCATAAAAAATGTGGAGGAAGAAAAATGGAAATGTGTGAAAGAATAATAGAAATATAATTATATAATAAAACTGTAGTAAGGGTGTGGCAAGAGGGAGGGTACTAAAGAGAGGAAAAATCATACAAAAGATGGTTGTTATTTTTGTTCATTTGTTGAAGTTTATGTGCCTCTCAAGGGACATGACAGAAATGTGCAACTTCTTTGAACCTCAGCATTATCCCTCTAGTACAAAAGAAGCAAGCATTTCTTGTGAAAATGAAAGTTCAGTTGTGTAAATAAAAGTTATGTGGATGTTGTTCAGATTGCAAATGACTCCAGTAATGCATCATGGCCTTCAGGGACTGGCAGTCTGGAGGTTGTGAAGAGAGCACAGTGCTCACAACATCAGCCAGGAGAGGAGCAGAGGCTGGAAAGTTGTGTTAGGAAGAGTAAACACTCATCCTAGAGCTATGATATGCGTGCAAGCTCTCTTCTGCAGTGTTAAAGAGAGGCTGTAAAGTGCTACCTGAATTTAACACTGCTCATGTCAGGCTAAAAAAGATTTGTCAGTGATGGCTTTATAACTTTAATTAACTTGGTCTTCCTTTACAAATCCCCAAAAAGTTTGAAGTTACGCTACAAATGTGATATTACCTCTTTTTGCACTGCATGTACTCATGTAAGTTTCTGCATATGCTTTTGATCTATGTATATCAGAACCATACACCTTGTGAAACAGGATGCTGTCATATTATGAATTATTTGGTATTTAAAAAAAAATCTGAATATCTACATATATATGACCCTGTTAAATACCCTTATTTTATTTCAGGGTTTCTTGTCACTCTGTAGGTCTCTAACATTTCTTCCTGTTATCCATATATTGACAAAGACACTCATAACATTTTTGTCCTAGGCACATAATTGTGTGTCTTGACTTTTTTTGCCTTTTTTAATTTTACCCCCTGCTTTCTGTGTGGCAGAGATTGGGTGTTACTAGCATTCAAAATTACATTCAGGAAATGTGCAAACTGCCTGGAGAGCAGTAGAAAGATGTTGCATCCATTTCTTACTGTAATTGAGTAAGATAACGAGGGAACAGTTCTCACCTTGAGTGTCACCAGGAACTTGGGGATGGGGACTGGTACAATTTTCATAAGGATCATGTCATTCTTGAGCATTTGAATGGCTTGTGCAAGCTGTCAGGGGACTGTCTTGGTGTTGGTGGCCAGCCTGTTGCTAAACAAAAGCAGGATGTGCACTGGTACCAAGGTGGCCTGAGTGTAAGCTGGCATGTGAAGTGTTTAGCAATGTTTGGGAGATGGTATGGGTTGTTTGGAGGGGATCTGTCCCGTGAATCCAGAGAGCTCATGCCTGCTTCTGCTTTCCTTGACAGACTGCTGGGAATCTCTCCCTGGCAAGTTGCTTTTCCTGTCTGTGCTGTTGCTGCTTTGGCAGTTTATGTATCTTCTTTACTAAAAAGGAAGACTTGGTGGTATGCATTGTCACAGAGTATGCACTATGCATTTGTGCCTTGCTGTCACGAGGCACTGCTGTGAGCTGTCAAAAATCCCAGAGAATTTTTAACTGTCAAAACCTTTTATAATTTTCCCAGCAGAATATTTTGCTGTGGCCATTCTGTCCATTCGTGTTTTGGGAATTTTGCCTGCTTCTTGCCATTCCCAGAAATTACCAGCTCTACTGCTATTATTTTTTAACTCACACATACAGACATACACACACCCGCAGACCCACCCACCCACCCACACATGCTCCTCCCAATCTTTTACTTATTGCTTCTCTTTGTTTTCTTTGTTCCTCTTCTCCTTGCAGTAGAAGTGCCTCCCTCCCTGCAGGTTCATTGCTGGTGCTTCTTACCTACTGCTGTGACTTTGCTTCTGAAGGATTATCACAATTCACTAAAAATCTTTTGAGAAGGAAGCAAATTAAAATGGCAGCCAAAGAACACTCAGGTTATTAAAGTTATAAAGATGATAAAGTCCTTTACATCCTGAACATTGGAGTACTCAGATCTGAATTGCAAGACTTGCTCTGTGGGCAAAGGAGCCATTGAGTCTGAGCTAACCTGATGGAAATTGATCCAGTTGTTAAGCTTCCTTAAGGAACCTTAATTTGGGGGCTGTTTGTTTCCTTCTTGTGAAATGGAGTGTGGAGTGAAATGAAGCTGAGGGAAGATAGGTAGGAAGAATAAGAAAGTAGAATGAAATTTCAGTTCCAGCTGGGCCATCTGTTTTGATTTTGCTTTGAATTTTGTCTTCTTTTTTTCCTAGGTTGGCTTGACTTTTCAGGCAGATTTTCATCTAATCCTGAATTATTTGTAATTTGAATGTATTTTAGTTATCATCAGCTGCAGAAGTACATAGAAGCCCAGAAAAAAAAAATTCCCTGAAAATGTAAATGCTGGGTTGGGGACTATCTCACTTTGAACGAGAACAAATTAGTTTTGAAATTTTTGCTGAACTGGAAGTTTGAAAATAGTTGACTTTTAAGTAGATGTTCAGTGTTCTGCTTTCAGGCTTTCTACACCTGGCTTTAAAATGAATGGAAAGAAAAGGTTGAAACAGCAAGAAACTTGTCTTAACAGCACAGCTATGTGTTTGATACAGCACTGGAGTCTTAGAAGTCCTGTTTCCCTTGCTGGAAGCTGTTACTTAGTGATTTTACCTGAAGTGAAGCCTACCTCAGACAATTTTAGTTTTCAGTTATAATGACATTCACTAGCTATTCAAGTAACTGCTTTCTCCGTGTGATGCTTAGTGGTTCCTTAGAGAGTTCAGGGACAAAGGTGAGAGAGGTGATTTTTTTTTTTATTGTTGTTCTGTGGGTCTGGTCAGGGTGGGATCTGATTCTTTCCTCAGCTGATCATATACTCTGCTGTGACAGTTCAGGCTTCTCAGGGAACTGCACCTGATGACAAAAGTATTGTATAAATAGACAAACAGAAAACTACCTGCAGGCTGGAAATTTGTGTTCCCATCCCTACAGCACATCACTTTAGAAGTGAAAGAAGCGAAAGGCAAGGAATTATCAAAAGAAAGGAAATTGTTAATAACACATAAATATTAGAAATTTATCTAAAACAGTTTTAGAGAATCATGTGAAAAAGCTTTTTCTGGCAGCATGCTGATTGTATATGTAGAGGAGAGAGAGATTCATAACATATTACGAAGCCTTAATTGGCAGACATCTGAGTGAAATATTCTTTTTGGATCTAAGTTCTGTAAAAAATGTACCTCCCTAGACAATGGGTTAATATAATTTTTCAGGTGTCCTCAAAAAGTTTTTGCTTAGAGAGTGAGCTGCTTCTCATCCTGTAATAGATTAGAAATGCATGCTCCTGCTTGGACCAGAAGACAATAGGAAATGGTATCTGTGGTTTGCAGACTGGCTCTGCCTGCAGAGAGAGTGCACTCGTCCTTGACCTTCACACACCCAGCCAGCTGAAAGCACTGGCAGAAAGAAAATGGTCTCTTCACAACAGATCAAGCAAGGAAGGGGTAGGGGCTTTTCAGCATTCTATAGTAGTTACTAATGGAGAAAGAACAGCTTAAAATAATTTTCTGAAATGTTCAGACAGAATGAGCATAGCAAAGGAGGATACTTATTTGGTGAGGCAGCATCAATAAAGTACACCTTAGCAAGATAGCTGAGATGTGGTGCTCCAAAGCTGGAGTTTCTGTTCAATGGGAAATATCAGCAAGCTGGTGTTTTAGCTAAATCTGAAGCAAACAGGAGAGCTTTTTAAAGCTTTTCAAAATCATTTTTTATGCAGTTATTTGAAATGGAATTATTTATTAGTGTGCATATGACATAGTTTCTAAAACTTCAAAACTGAGTTCTCAAAGTTGCTGAGATTAGAAATTAGGGTTTAGGGCTCCTTAGTATACATGATCTAAATTTCCAGTGCACCCACAGTTAGGTATCACACAGGTATACACCTCTGGTATTGTGTGTAGCAGGGGCTACTCTAGAAAAGCAGACTTGAAAAGCCCAAAGACTATCAAGCTACTTGTTTGGGACCTGTCTTGGTGGCAACTTAGATATTTTTAGAAAGAATTTCAGGCTCAGTGATTCTAAATTTTCCAGTTAAATTTGTTTCACCTGAAAATTCCCAGTGTAGCAAGTGTGTTTGACAGAACTTCATCATTAATAAGCCCATAAAATACATTGCTATGTGTGTATTTAAGTTATTAATCTACAGCTTTTGGCCCACTAGTTTGAGTGGACACCTAATTCTGGTGGTTTTGAGAGTTGCAGATGATTGCTGTTGAGTCACATCGATGCCAATGTTAGTTCAGCCTTGCACCCTAAAGAAGAATAAGTAGAAAGCAAAAGAAAGATATCAATTTTTCTCATTATGTGAAGCAGAGGCTCTGTTCACTTTAATATGATGGATAGGGATGTTCCATCTTTGATTAGCTGTAGAATATACAGTAATTTTTTTTATTTCTTCTGGGCAGCAACAAGCATGAAAGGGAAATATTCCCTGAAGATGCAAAAATGGAGTAACCAAACATGTAGAGAAAAAATAGAAAACCCACAGAAATGCTTTTATGAAAATAGGCTAACAAACTGGAATCTAAATTAAGAATCTGTGTGGAAAAACAAAACAAGAACCTAAGATAAGAGTCTCTAGTGGGAAGAAGTCTTTCTGAGTAGTTGCACTCTGATGTACTCTAAACAACCAGACACCTTTAGGCAGGTGTCTAAACCCAGGTTCTGGGTTTCTGTTGCCTTCCTTGGGTCATTAGCTGAAAATGAAGGTGTCAGAATTTTGGTCTGATTTTTGTTATGGACACTAACAAGAGAAGACTTCAGCACTAAAACCTCAAGTCCTGAGGCTCCTCATTTATTTCAGACAACTCTTGTATCCATCCCAGCTTCAAGATAATGCCACAGATTTCTGATGAACGTCACATTTATAGGCTTTTGCAATCCTCTTCCTCTATGTTGGTGATTCTTTCCCCTCCCTTGGTCTGTCTTTCGTTCTTGTTTTGCAGCTTTTTCTTATTAAATGTTTTCCAGCTGGCAGTGAATAATTATGAGCTATGTTATCTGCTTTCCACTGCTCTGAGGGTTTCTTTATTTATTAATAGGAACAATAGAAAACTGAAATGCATGTCCTTTTCGTAGTCATTATTTGCAAAGTACATTGTTCCAGGGCACCTTGCACCTCTATCATAAATAAAGCCTGTAACAGTCACTTAACCCACATACAATGAATATTAAAACCAGTGTTCATTTGGCACGGATTTAAAAATAGTAGATTTAGACTCTGTGTGGATCAGCAGTTTAAATATTTGGCTGAATCCGAATAGGACAATGAATTCCTTTTATCTTGCAATTAAGCCATTTATTTTATACCAATGTTGCTCACATGACAGAGTTTACACAAGATAAAACGAAACAAGCTCAGGAGCTCTCCCTGTGGAGAGGAAAAAAAGGTTATTTCTAAGTCATCACATTCTGGTTTAAACCAAACACTAGTGGGAAAGTAGGAAGTGAGAATGGATTCACATCAATATTAAGAATTAAGAGTCCACTCTGGAAAGCTCAGGCTGTATGAGAGTCATACCCTGGCTGAGGAAATATAAAAAAGCTGTAGTTAAGAAGAAAAAAAAAAGATTATTTTTTTCCACTGGCATTTATGACTGAAAAAAACCCTTAAATGTTCTTCCATCCTGCAGAAATCAGAGCTGGGAAGGGATCCTAGAAACATTAAGATCTTGTCATAAACTTTCTAGGCTAGACTTGGATGTGTCTGGAAAGTTCAGTGCTGTTATTTGTGAGAGAGAAAGAAAACTGGGAACTGTTTCACTGTTGGAAACTTTCACTTCTCAAATATAGTTTGGAGAACAAATGCCACTAACAGTGGTAGGCAAAAAACAAATTGGAGAGACAACAGCTTGCAGATTTATTCACCAAATGGTCACTGAAAAAAAAAACAAGAGGAAGGTCCTGTACCTAGGTCTATTTTGGACTTCTAACCGGGACATTGCAGAAGGTAACCTTGGAACAACTGACCACATGTAGAGAGTTTAAATTAAATGGAAAATAAAAGTCTGAAATAATATGCATATGACAATCTGAAGTTAGTTGAACCTAATTGCTTAAGGATATGAATTCTGAGGAAGCCCTGCTTTTCTTCAAATTAAAGATACAACAAAATACCTAAACTCCCTATTCCTAGAAAAAAAACCAGTTTTTTTTTAGTGGCAGGTTCCAGTTTTAACATCTTCATCCACACAAGAATTTGTATCTGCATCGGCCTATTCAGCCTCACCTGGCAAATCAGTCAAACATTGAATTATCCAACTGTCTTAACAGTATGGAATTTGTCCAAATGTTAAAGTTGAAGTTTGGCTGTAAATAACTGTGAAAGACCTAATTGTTGCTGATGTGGAGAGAGCCTGTTCCCACTCCCAAAGCTGCCAGCTTTTTCCTTACCTTGTTGAGTGTCTCAGTGGATATTAAGTCATAGAAAGACTATGCTGTGAGGCATTATTGAATATAATGATTTCCTTTTTTTTCCAAGTTTGTTTAATTTTTATTATGATGTTTCCCAAGTTATAGTTGATTTCTGGTATCAGATAGGGCCTGGGGTCTTCTGACTGCTGCTTGCACAATGACTGGGGGTGAAGGTGTGGAAGAAGTGAAAGCACAGGATGTAAAATGCCTCTCAAGGACTTGGTTGCCTGTGGTTGCAAGGTTGACTGTAGCAGCAGTGTGGCTTGCACAGCTGTGCATGCAGAGTCAGCAGATGTGTTGCATATTGCTGGAACACACTGTCTGCCTTCTTGCCCCTGAAAATACTTGACTAAGGCAAACTTTATCCTCATGGGTCAGTATTTTTCAGATGTGATTTTTATGTCTGATGGCAGGTTAAGGAAAAGGGCTGCTGTGCTGCTCTTGCTAACCTGGGATTGCAGGTGCAATATGAACCTTATGCAAGGCCTTCAGAGGCTTCCTTTTATTCTACCTTGCAGACACAAAGAGGCTAATTAATTATCAAACTGGCTGGCATAATTCAAGCACCTGCTTTCAGAAACTTAATAAGTTCAGTTACAGAAACTGCTGCTGCTATACAGCCCTCACTGCAGACAACTCTCCCATATGTCTTGTTTGTAGGTACTCTATTTTTTACAGAGCCATAGTCCTGGGAATCCTTTAGCATTTATACTTGGAAATATATTCTGCTCTCCTAGGGCTCTGTTTCCTGGTGCAGCTCACACTGCTCCTCCACTGCTGGGCAGTAGGACAGGCAGGGAGTCCTCCCCTGCCTGCTGCCTCCAGGCTGGGCAGAGGGACCCATGGAGGCAGCCAGCTGTTCTGCTCCTGCCTCCCTGCAAGCCATTGTGGGGCCTTAGATAAATTTTTCATGCTCCTTTTTCGGTTTGTGTAACTCCTTTTTTCTTTTTTTTTTTTTTTTTTTTGTTGTTAGGTTGAAAGCTCTCTGAACTTTGTATTACCTCCATATACTGCGGTGAATACAACAGACACCTGAACTCTTTTAGGTGCTCCAGTTTCTACTGCAATGTGAATAATTGCTAAACTAAGCTCCATATGATGCCATTTATTTTCAAATACAATTTTCTTATTGCAGCAAAGGGTCACCAATGCTTCAAAAGGCTCTGTGCTGTGTTATGGCTCTGGTAAGGATATTGTCAAATGTCCCTGAGAGTTTTTATGATTTGCCTGTTTCATTTTTCTGCTAGCAAGTAACTATATAGACACCAGCTTTTGATAGCAGCTGGTTGCTCAAAGACTCTGCTCTCACCAACATTTGAATGAGCACAACATTTACATATTGGTATGCACCAGGAATGGGCAGTTTATCACCTTGGATGCCCTATGCATGTTACTGCTGAGATTTCAGTCCTGAAGGAGACTGGTAAGGATCCCATTGGGTCTGGCTGAGGCAGAGCTGCTTCACAATGGTCTTCACCACAGGCTTCAGGGTAACCTCAGCTACAGTGCCTGGAGCACCTCCACTGACCTCGGTGTCTGCAGAGTTGTTCCTCTCACATATCCTTACCCTGCTTTTCTTTGGCCACAATTACACCTGTGCAAGAATTTCTTTGTTCCTGCTCTTTAAATCTGTTATCACAGAGGTATTCCCACCATTTCTTGTTGTCCCAGCCTTGGCCAGTTGCAGGTCCATTCTGGAGCTGGCTGGCATTGGCTCAGCTGGACATGGAAGAAGCTTCTGGCACCTTCTCACAGGAGCCAACCCTGCAGCCATTGCTACCAAAACCTGGCCATGCAAACCTAATACGCATGTAATGTTTTACAAAAGACCAAGCAGCAATTTTCTTTTTCTAAAGAAAAGCTTTTCATATTGTTGGAGAAGTGGTAAATAAGGAATTTTTGCCTTCTCTGTGATTGTGGTACAAGTGCCAGTAACTATTTTTATTCTCTATATATACATTTATCAGAGATTCTGTGGCACAATCTGTAACACAAACTGGTAATTCTGTATGGGAAAAAAAAAAGCAGGTGATTGCATGTCTTTGAACACATTTAAGCTGCTTGACAATCATGACTCAGTAACATTTAAAAATGATGTTGTGAGATTGTGTGTGTAGCTGGCGTTGTTCCTGTCCATCCTGTGTCATGTCCTTGCCTCCCACAATTTCATTGCAAGCAAAGGCTCAGAAGAGACTTTTGCTATTTACTTTTGCAAAATTTCAGACTACTGAGGGTGAGATGAAAAATATTTTCTATTAAGTGGTTATCCTTTCCCTTTCCTATAAACAAGTATAATGCAAGAAACCTGGTCATTCATTTGCATACTACAGGCTTTAAAATTCTGCTTAGAAGCTATTTGCATGGTTACTGAAATAATGTTGGCATTTTTCTAGTAAGAATACCAGCTGTAGTTCTGTGGATCAGTGGCAGTGGGGAAATGAAATTCAGCAGCACTAGATGTATGTGTTGAGCTAAAAAAATCATGTAAGGAAAGTCAGGAAGTAAATGATTGACAATGCTGGCCTTTAAAAAGCTATAATTAGTCTGTAATATTGCTGCATATTGAGGCTTGTGCTTCCAATTTGTCTCAGGGTGCTGCTGGTTTTGTCCTGTGTCTGACTGCAGAGTCAAGAGGGAACTGGCGCGTGGGATTTGATTGTTTGTGCATAGGGAGGTTAACACTGTGTGGGGTTTTTTTTAATCTCCTCATTCTTGAAGGAAGCTTTGTTTTTTTTGTTTTTGAACAGGAAGCAAACTCTTTAAAGTGCCTCATGAAGGCAAAACCCCTCCAAATATGTGGATTTTTAGTCACTACAGTTATTTTGTCTTGTGTTAGGGTGAGCAGAATAAGAACATATTCGATTTAATTCCATGAAGAAGTCAGAGGTCAACTACACTAAAAATAAAGAATCAGAATATTTACTATGTAGGCTAGGACAGGGTGAATACGTACATATAACATTATCCACTACATATGAGATGTGAAATTTAAGTGCAGATAAAGTGCGCTTAGACATTTGTAAATTTGCACTGACTGTCCTCAAAATCCCGAGGATTTGTGGATGTTAAATGTGAAGGCCTATGAAATTCTAATTTAAAAAAAAAATTCCTCAATATATTTGCACATTTCCCTGAGAAGTCTTCTGTTGCTCTTTGATTTACTTAAAACTTCCACCCTTGTTTTCTAAGACCCTAGCATCTAGGATAATAAAATTTGATAACTGACTAAATATTTCTCAGAAGCCTGTTGGTGGAAGCATTTATTGTATGCCATATAAATTCTATTGATATTTTATTCTATAGTTAAATACATACTAGCCATGTACAATTGTAATGCATAATTTGTAAAATTCAGTGTCATTGAAGATAAAGATCTTCACTATTCTTTTTCTACTTTTCCATTTCTTGGTCATGTATAAGACCTTTGGATTTACCACAGCAAAAAACCAAACCAAACCAAAAACAAACAAACAAACAAAACAACAAAAAACAAACAGAAACAACAGTGAGTTCCAGGAGATCTGTGAAGACAGAACAAATTCAAGTGTTAATCTCCTGGAAATAAATGCACAGACTTAAAACACACCATCAGGCACAAATGTAAGGCTCCATATTAAGTCTTAAAATTTAAAGCAATTTGAAAGAGGAAGGTACTGCTTTTCCTCTTGCACAACTTTTGTGGTACCAAGTTGTGACTGACATGAGTCTTTCAATTCTTAAACATTATTAACTTGCTTCTTTGAGAGATTTCCAAAGAAATTCTAGTATCAAGGTACATAGATAAAATTTTCTTTTCATAGTCCAGTTTCTCTAAATGAAAGGATCATATTTGTAGCATTTCTTTGTGGTTTTGAAACCAGAAATTGCTGTTTCTTGTCATTGTTGTTGCCACTGACAATGTATGATAACAGAAATGAAGAGACCCTGGGAAGAGAATTTTATAAAATACACAGGAGATCAGTGGTTGGTCTGGGAATGATGATGTGATTTTTATGCTCATCTTGAAAGGGGTGAAACCGATTTTGCATGTGGCATTATCTAACAAACCTGCAGCTGTGAATTATTTTTTACTAGAATCTAACTATTTTGACAATTTTCAGATAATGAATGAGATGAGCTTAGATTTCTTGAGATAAGCTACTTGATTTTTTGAGTGAAGCAAGGGCTCAGTACCATGTAGGCTGCTGGAATTGATGACAACTGGGTAAATTCCTGTTGCTGAGATAGGAGAGTGATCCAGAAAATCAAGCACCACCCTTTTCCTTTTTTTATTTCTTAGTCCATTGCTAAATTACCAGCTATAACCTCATTCTCTTAAGGCTGAAGTAAATTGTTAGAAGTGTTTTTCTGGAACATGGGAATGTGACTGTGCAATTTTGTGGTAGTCCCAGCCGCAGAAAATATCTAAAGTGTGTCCCACTGAGAGGCATGTGAGAACCGTGTGCTTTTCAGTTAAGGAAAGAAGATGCAGAAAATGTTAAGATGTTTCAACCCAAGGCTTCATTTGTGGAACACAGGATTTTTTACAAGCTGCCAGGTAGGTTATTGACACAGTGTGCTACAAAATTGCCTCATAAAGGGAAATTTATTGAAATCTCATGTTCAGATAACAGATGGACTAATTAGAGTAAGTTATTTGTGGTAGATGACTAGTCAATGGTCAAAGCCAGGTTATCACGAGAGCTGATTATGATTTGTGAAAAAATGATAAGTATTTGCAGAATTCGTGATAAGCTGCATTTCTTAAATTGAATCTAGTAGGTACCATGGGCACAAGACAAATAAATATCTGTAATGATCTATCTGAAGCAGCAGACACGTTTACTCCTTTGGGTATTTCGATTTGTTTGTTTTCCAGTGCATCTTTTTCATCTTTTCCATCATTTTTCCCATTCCCAGTGAAAGCAACTACAGCATTGTGAGAATATAACAGTGCAGGAGATTTTGGTTAAAGTCCAGTGGTTTACTGCCTGAGTCCTGACAGAGACCAAATATGGTGTCCTGTTGCATGACATAGTTCAGTAACCATTTAGTTTATTAGTGGCAGACTTGGGATGATTCTTAATAGAAAAATTACCAGGAAATGAAAGACATAGTTGAGTTTGATGAAGTTGAAGAGAGAATATAAAACTGAATAAGGGAGAAAAAAAGATGGGGAAATAAATAGAGAGGGGAATAAAATACAGTTACTCCACAAAAGAAGAAACAGTGATGGTAAATGCAAGAAAGGAAGGAAAAGTAACACATTTAGGAAGTAAACTGATGCAGAATTAGATGAGAAGAACAATCCATTAAAGAAAAAAAAAAATTTATTTTTGTAAAGCTTAGTGTAAAAAAGGCATAAATTCAGTTGTCTGAACTGGATGGTTGGATGTTAGGCTGTGGAATGCTTGTATTGATTTTCATACTGAAAGTCTTTTGAAGGTAACATGTAAATATTACAGTGGTTGTTGCTTTAATCCCATATATCCTCAATGGCCACTTTGTGTGTAGAATTATTATCAGTCTTTCTTGGTTACTGTTCCATTTCAAAAGTATAAGCTTTCACATTTGTCCCTGTGAATTTTCATTTAACCTTCAAAACTGAATTTTTTTTGCACTGGTTGCAGATACTTTCCAACAAAAGCTGCTTGGGGAATGGTTTTCCTGGGATTTTCATATTATGATGGTGTCAGGGAGTTAATAACATTACAACCCTTCAAGACCTTCCTCTTTCTTTACTTGATTTTGGCCAGGTGTGCTGGTCTTGGCTGGGATTTTTAATTTGCTTCACACAGCTCTTCATACCAGCTCTTCACAGCAGCTGGTATGGGACTATGGATTGAATTTGTGCTGAAACAGGGTGATGAAAGCGTTTTGGTACTGCTGAGCAAGGCTTACACAGAGCCAAGGCCTTTTCTATTCCTCCCCCACCCACCAGAGAAGGGTGCTCAGGAAGTTGGAGGGGATACAGCCAAGCCAGCTGACCCCATCTTACCCAAGGGACATTCCATACCATATGGTGCCATGCTGAGCATACTAAAGCTGGAAGAAGAGGGGGCAGGGAGGGACATTTGGAGTGATGGCATTTGTCTTCCCAAGTCACAGTTACACACCGAACACCTGCTGCCCACAGGAAGCAGTGAATTCATTCCTTGCTTTGCTTTGTTCGCATGCACGGCTTTGCTTTCCCCGTAAAACTGTCTTTATCTCAACCCATGAGTTTTATGGCTTTTACTTTTCCAATTTTGTTGCTTATTCTGACAGGAAGGAAATGAGTGAGTGGTAGCATGGGGCTGGGTGCTGGCTGAGGTTAAACCACAACACCTGGAATGAAGGCGTTGTTCTTGCCTTGTCTGAAGTTCCTTGAGCTTTTCCTCGGAAGGCAGTGCACTCACCTGTGTGATGTCCATCTTAAAGAATTTCTGCAATTCTGGTGTGTTCCGTGAAACTATGGCCAATACAAAGATTAGAGTGTTTGCCAGCTTTGTTTGGGATGTGCTTGACAGTTGCAGAAACAACTTAGAACAGATATCCTGGTGCTATTTCTATGTAATTACTGCACATGCCTTTTTTATTTTATTTGAGAATAAAATGTACAACACTAAAGCTAAGGCTGTGTATGCAAAGAGGATTTTTGTGTTTCCACTGACCTTTTTAAACTTTCATACAAAACTGACACAAAAACTCCAGGACAAAAAAATCCGGTTTTAATCTGAGTGTTTATACTGGAAAATAATAAATAAAAAAAACAATGCCAAAATCTTAGTGTATATACATAATGGTTTATACGTCATAAAATGAGAAAGCAAATGCTTTTCCCAATTTATATGAGCAATGGAAATTGTTAAATGATATTGGGAAGTAGGCATGGTGTGTTTGTGCATTCTCAGGCAGTAACTGGAATACAGTAGGCTGAGGAATCAGGATTTGTGGACAGCTGTGCAGCATGTATCCATGCATCCCAAGGAGCTGCACCTTGTTTTGAGGACAGGAGAGCACTGTGGCTCTAGAGTGCTGAGGTGAGGTGAAGCAGGCAGCCTCCCCCAGCCCTCTGCCCAGTGCTGAAGTGGGATGGGTGACAGCAGATGGCTAAAGGTGAACCAGGACTGTTTGCAGATATATCATAGAACTGTACTTGCTACAGTATTTGCTACTATCTATTATTATTTTATTATTTTTTAAAATGTTTGGGATATTCTTCATTTAATCTGTACTTCTCTATTTAACCTTAAACTAAGTAAAAACTGGAATAGAGGGAAAGCAAGAAACCCGGTATACAAACACTCACATTGAGATGTAGACACACTGGCAAAATTCAGGTAGCCCAAAATGGGAGATGACACTTCATCCTTAACTTGTACCAGTAGGAAAATGGCTGTGAAAGGATGTAGGTTGGGCACAGAGTATCAAGTGGGGTTTGTATTCCCACACACAGCTAAATGTTAAAATATATTCCATCTTTGAAGTTTCTATTAAAAATCCCACCAAAACAACCTCTTAAGGAAGTTAAACCTAAATCTGTGCTCTGTAAAAATTTTAATTTGATAACCACCAGTTTGCATGAATTATTAAATATAACTTAGTTTACTTATCCATTTTAGGACATTTATTTTGGCTTGTAAGCATGGGGTTTTTTTAGAAAGCTTGTTAAAGGATATGTAAATTTGATGCTTACTGCACATCTTTATATATAAAAATCAAAATTCCAATGCAAATCTGTAGCCTTGGTTGCACTGTAGCAATATGCTTCTAGTACGTTAAATACCAGAAAAAAAAAATCCGGGGGGGGCATTAAGTCATATTCTGGATTAAATACTTCACCAAACCTATGGTATTTCTTTTTAAAAAAATTCTGACTAAAAATCAAAGCTAGTTTTTAGAGATGAAACAAAAAGATCAATTAGTAAATAACAAATCTTAATTCTTTGATTGAGACTTACTAAAATTGTAATTTTCTCCATTAATATTCCTCAGTTTGCTCATTGGTTTTCATCCCTTTTAATGTTCTTAACCAGATATAAAGCCCCTAAACAGCAGTGTATTTTAAATGTTGACTTGGTCTTACAAATGACAATGCAAAACTAAGACACAAACCAAGAGTACTTAATGTTATCAGTATAACAACTCAATTTTTAAGTAGTGATACCTTATTATAGGATACAACATTCCAGCTCTTTAATTTTTTTAAATAAAATAATACCCTAATTTATTTGTATTCCACCAGAATGAGTACATTCATTGCAAATTGCATGCACATAAAAGGAAAGCCATTTGTAAAGTACATAATATCTTAACAATAAATAGTATTTGATCTAGTACACGATGGTAGTGCATTTCTTGTTAAAACTGCAAGCTTTTACCAAAATGAAACCAAACTCTTATTCTCTTTATAAATATTTTAAATAATTTTTAGGTACACGTTTCATACCAAGTATATAAAAATAGTATTTTTAGATAAATTAAGAGGTTTCATTTACATGACAAATAACGTGCAACATCTAAGCACTCTCTAGCAGCTCTATTTGGTTGATTGTCTAGATGACATGCAGCGAATGTCCTTTGCCTTCACAGAACTGACAAAAAGACCAGCAGGACCACGATCACCTGAAGCAAACAGTGCCATAGATATTGTTTGGGAACAACAGTCAGACACTCAGGGAAAACCTTTGCTTCGATGAACAAAAGCCACTCATGACAGTTCTTTGTGCTAGACTTCCAGCTGCTCTGACCCTCAGGGTCTTTGGACTATCACAAAAGTCTGTCAAACAGACAAGTTATATGTGTATTCAAAACGTTTTTTCAACATGCTTCTAGAATCTAGAAATTTATTGTTTTTCCTATAGTATGAACCATTACCTTTTCTTACTTTCTATAAGTCTGAGTTTTCAGGTTTGTAAGTCTCCACGATCGCCAAAACGGGGATCAAATAAAGCAGTCATGCAGTACTCTCTAAATTTAAAACTGGACAGCTGTGGAACATGCTTTGAGTACCACTTCACTGTTTCTCATACATCTATGGCTTGGCAGTCTTTATCTTTAACATCCCTTGTGCTTGTCACAATGTCTATTGGGAAATCTGGGGTCTGTGCAGAAGTTACTTCAGCTGCTCCTTCCAGGTCCCATGATCCTGGCAGGTTCTCAAGGCTTAGTGAACTGATTGCTCCTTGGCTAAAGCTCCCTTCCTCTGATCTGCTGGGCAGCACTAGGTGCAGTGATGTCTCTGATGAAGAGCATACTGAAGGAGAAAGGGTTGCTGAAATAGACTGAAGAGGAGTCAGGGTAGTGTCTGAATGGGGAGAGGTGCATCTTAAAAATTGCAGATTGTCTTTCTGAATTACCTGATACTGCGAAGGGGAATTTTGAAGGCCTGTTGTATAATAAAGTTCACCATCCATAGAATTTTGCAGGTTGGATTCAGTCCTTTGGGGACTGCTGCCTACTGAAGACAGATCTGTATTCCAAATGTCACATAGTGTGTTTCCACAACAAAGCTGTGCTTTGGTGCAAGTGAAGTTCCCAGCTTGCATGTGTGAGCAAGGTTGGTGTGTAGTCCAAGCCACTCGAGGCTGCAGGCTGTCCAGTGTGGGACTTCGAGATAGGCTGTGCACAGCACAGAATCCTGGAGGCTTCTGGGATGTGAGCAGGTTTTCCAGAAGGTGCATCACATTCTTCATATCCTTGCGTAATTGTGACACTTCTTGACTTAAAGATGTCATCTGTTGTGAAAGGGCAAAATATCACAGTATTTATTCATGCACCACACCTAGAATATGTACATACATCCCTCTTTTCTTCCTAGCAACAGCAACTCTCATCTTTGGCACAATGTCTCTACACTAAAGAAATGCATTTTGCCGGTGTATATGTGGGAAATAGTCCTTCCAGCTACTTTAATTCATCTGATTTCAAATTATTCTCTGTATATAAAAAACAGTCATAGGGTCAGAACTGAGATGATTTCCAGATGCAGTATGGCATCAATATTTTCTTCATCAATTGTTTAATATTTGAGACCATAAAACTTTCTTATTAAACAATTTCATGCTGACGAATTACATAAAATTTAGGACTTGTGAAGTCTTGTTTAGAAATACATGTGAAGTATATTTCTGTCTTCATAGCAAAATAAAAGAAATCCATACTCTAAGTTGTTAGATGCAAATAGTAGTTAAATGAAAATCCTGTGGACTACTACTAAAAAAAAAAAAGGGGGGGAGAAAAACCTGAAAACTCTAAAACCCACTTGCTACCACTAATTATTTAAAAAATATAAGATTGTGGAACAGTTTGTTTCCATGCACTTTTGTGTATTCTCGAAAGGTACTACGTATAACAGACATTAATCCATTGCACAGATTTCTCTGGTGCATGTGCAAAAGGAAGGATCAGAATTTTTATCAGACCTTTTCTCTTAAATGCTGAAACTGCCGATACCATCCATTTGGTTCCATAAAGTACATGAAGTCTTTGCTCAACACTGCTGTTTTGGGTGGGGATCAGATTGGCAAGTTCTGAACTTGTGTTTTAAAGTTGACCGGCATCTGGCGACATTTTTTAGGCCTTTATAAGGATGTTCTGGGCAAAGAAAAGTCTAGCACAAACATAAAAGTAACCCACTCATCATTTTGAAGGGTAGAATCTAAACTTGTCTCCACGATACTTATCACCTAGTTAGTTATTTAGGTCAAAGCACGATTGTTATCATTAAAATAGAGTTTCTCACACTGATGATACTCTGTTGAAAAAAAGACATGACTGCACATTCATCTTCAAGCCACATGTCAAAAAGAAAATAGCTAATTCATGGAGCCCATCTTTGACCTCAAGTAGAGACACCACTGATTAGATGACCTACACAGACTAATTTTCATTGTTCTGTCAGGATAGTTCTGAAGAAGTATCCTGGAAATACATTTCAGGCTGAGTTTGATTGTGTTATTACAGGCACAATAATTATAAAGAAATTTGGAGAAGAAAGTAGGAAGCTCCAATGCAGCTCCTATAGATCTATTTATTTTTCTCTGAGCTTAGAGGTCAAAACCAATATATTGTTTAATAACTTTGTAATGATCACACTGCCTTTGGAGAGAAAGTCCTTAAAGGGAGGAGACTCTTGAGAGGCAGGTGACAGGATCTCTGTCTCTGCACTTCTCTTTCTTTCTGCCTTGTCTAATTGAGTCATGGTAGATAGAAAACACCATGAGATCCTCTTCTGCCAGCAGAGACGAAGCTTTGAATGCCTGGTAACTTCAGTTAAGGTGAGAAATTAAAATATGCTGCTGAACTGCTCTGTGGGCAGATTTCCCTTGGAGTCAGAGCAGCCAGTGAAGGTTCTTGGTACTGTCAGACTGTGAGAAAACAGAGATTTCTGGACAAATCAACTTCACAGAAACTCCTAAGTTCTGTTGGACCCTAGGAGATGATATTGTAAAATCTCCAGAAGATTTTTTTGGGTAGGATGGGGCAAGACAAGTCAAACTCATGGCTATCTAGATTCACTGGTCATCAGTTCTTTTTAGGCTCATCACTGGCCCCTACACCTCATGGATACAGCAATGATTTTCTGTGCATAATTTGCCAACTTGAATCGTTTTTTCAGGGCTTTCTACAGGTGTGCAAATAAAAATATTGACACTACCTTATGAGTATGTACCTTACCTAAACTATGCTGTGTGAAAATATCCGCAATTTTAAAATGTCTTGTTTGGTTTGATCCTCGTTTTTGTTTTCCATTTCTCATCACTTATGAGCTTTTTAGAAGTTGAATCATCATTTAGCATGTTTCTTTTGCCATATCATTAAGAAAATACATCAAAAATCAATCTCAGCATCAGCACTTGTGGCAGCCCTGAATTTCTGTTCATTATAAATTGCTCTAGTACCCAGATACTCTATTTTTGACATATCAGCTAGCTCATAGAGTGTTTTCTTCTCACAAACTTAGTTTTGCACCAACATAGGAATTTACCTGATAAACCCCTATAAAGTAGGCTTTAATAGTTTCCAGTAGTATGAGAGTCAGAATAGTTATGCCAAACTTAATTCACCACTATCAGTTAGTAAGATCTGTTTGGACCTATTCTGGATGTCACATACACAAAAAATATGTAGCTTTCAGGATTTTACAATGACAAGATTACAAGATTAAACCTCCAGTATCTATATTGCTATTAATTATCATATGTCTCTATATTATTGTAGTTCTAAACATGCATAGCATACCATTAGTGTTCCTACCAATGTTACACTGTTTGTGCTATTATTTTTTATACCCTAAAGAGAACCCTCAGCAGATGTAAATAAAAAGGCTTAACAGGGGAAAAAATGTTATCAGTACTATTAACAATTTCACAGTTTTTGAGAAAGTGCAAAAGAACAGGGATTAAAAGCCAAAGGAATTTTAAGTCTATGAAAGAGAAATTGAAAGCAGTATGGTTTCTTCCTGAGGAAAAAGGGCTAATTCCTGGCATGCCAGTAAGACTGCACTCTTTTCAGTAGCTCACTGTTTATTGCTAGGCAAAACAGCTGTGGTACAAATGGTTCCTGCTGTGCTAGGCCAGACAGCTTTAAAATTATCTACAAGATCCCAAATATACTTGAAATGCTGCCTTAACACTTCCTAGGACTTGAAAAAGGTACTGCAATGCAAAATAGAGGTTAAAATAAAATTTTTAGTAGATGTATTCTAAAATTACTCTGACAGTTTCAGAAGAAAGAGTATTTTTCTTTACTACCAGGATTAAACTGTTCTGAAGTTTGAGTATTTTGTTCCATGTGGTTATGTAGGAATGGTGTGATGCTTGTTGCTTGCTTAAATGGCTAAACAGATTTCTTTTCTTCCCATTTTATATTCCAATATCTATTTTTGAAAGACAAATTTTAAACTGGAATGCCTAGCTCTCATCATTGTTCCTGGATAATTCTGAATGTCCTAAGGTGGCTTTAATAATGAACCCTAAATTTAAATAATGGATAAAATAACATTTTTTTTATTAGAAGCTGATTAGATTCTTATTTGTACATATTTTTCTCTCCCTGTGTTTACTCCCATTTGAAATTCAAACTTCAGACCCAGATATCTTCCTGCTTTGACTTTTTCTGAACACCCAAAGGAGTGAAGATGAATATTGGCTTCTTTAGAAATGGAAGCTGTATTTTGGCAAAGTGGAGGAGTTGCTTGGCTTGCACTGCATATGGCAGCTTCTCTATTCCCTTGCTTGGCATTTCATTGCTTCTTCTATTCTGGTTTTTCATTAAAGTCAGGGAGATTTTCAGCTAGAATGAGTTGTCTTTGAAGCTCAGATTGACTAACTGCTCGCATTCTGTTTCTTACTGACTGTGCTGTTGAAGGAATGAAACAAGAACTGAGCAGAGACAGACTCTTCATTGATCAAATATCAGCAGCTCTGTGGCCATTGGTATTTTGGTGACAGATGTTTCTGATTTAATAGCTTTAGAAACAAAGCTAGTTGCAGAAAGAAAAAAAAAATCCAGTGCAGCTAATCTGAGTTCAGATTAAATCTATAGGATTTGTGCAATGATATGATGATTCAGTTTCAGGGACATATATCCAGGAATCTGGAAAGTTGTGAAATTGGCTTTACCATGTAAGAGTAGGAAATTTGGTCATTTGTCTGCTCACTCTCTAGCCAGCTCTTTGGTAGTTCCAGTGACCAGTGTGTCTGGGTAAATTAGGACACCAAGATTATTGCTATTAAACACATAAGGATAAGCGAGAGAAGTATAAAGGACTAGAGTATTTAAATATATTCAAATTAAAGAGGGTCCCATGAAACTCAGTATAGAAAAGGGGTTCCCAAACTGCAGTTTTAATAATAATTTGTGACTCTTCGCTGGGAGTGAATCTGGCGGGAAGGAGAGGGGAGGCAGAGGGGTATGAGAGGAAAGTTGGTTAGAAGTATGGAGCACCTGTCCTACAAGGAAAGGCTAAGAGAATTGGGATTTTTCAGCCTGGAAAAGAGAAGGTTTTGAAATAACCTTCCAGTACCTAAAGGGAGGCTACAAGAAAGATGGAGAGGGATCATTTACAAGAGGGTGTAGTGACAGGATGAGGGGTAATGGCTTCAAACTGAAAGGCAGTAGGTTCAGTTTAAATATTAGGAAGAAATTCTTTACAGTGAGCATGGTGAGGCACTGGAACAGATTGCACAGGGAAGCTGTGGGTGCCCCATCCCTCAAGGTGTTCAAGGCCAGCTGGATGGGTCTCTGAGCAACCTGGTCCAGGTGGAAGGTGTCCCTGCCCCTGGTAGGGGGGTGGGAACTGGATGTTCTTTATGGACCCTTCCAACCCGAACCATTTCATGATTCTATGATTGTTGGTTGTGGACTCTGCCTTCAGATTGGCAAAGAATCAGGTCAGTGTCAGCATAACGGTGGCAATAAGAAAATCAGGTTTGGAAATTACTACTTCAAAGAATTAGAAATTATGAGGGACAAACTGGCTGACTAGCTATTGATTGAGAGAAAATGGAGGATTGTGGAAATCCCAGGTGGCTGGGAGAGGAGAAGCTGGCAATACATACTGATGAAAGGAAACCTGAGGTAGTATATATATGATATTGGACAAAAATATTAAGCAGAAAATTTCTGTAACCATCTAAATGAATAGTTAAAAGAGGGCAGGCAACATTATGGTTCTTAAGAATAAACCATGGCAAAACTATAATTCTCTTCTTTAACTGAAGAGCTGTTTTAAAATACCAGAAGAAACTTTAGACATAATATACATCTTGTCAGAAGACTTCTAAAATGTCACTGTCCATCTGACATTCTTCTAGAACTACAAGAAAATGTGAAGGGGACATAATTACCATCAGCTGGATTCTTACATGATTGGAATGGTTTATGACCAACAGCTAGCTGTCATCCATGGAGATTTTAAGATATTCTTTTCAGCACCTTATCCAGATCTGTTTTTATTTAATGTTTATTTTGAATGTCTAAATGAAATTCATGTTAACTTTTAAATATCAGTAATATGAAATTCTAGAAAGGTAAATGTTAAACATTACATCTGTAAAGAAAATGTCAGAGGCATGAATATAATATCCTGTCTATGCAGAGTGTTATAGAAAAATGCCTTTGGAGGTCTGCTGAATGACACTTTGTGGGCATTTATCATACTCTCAGGATGCACAAACAGCAGATCTTCTTTAATTGAGCTCTATAAGAGGGTTTTCTTCACAAGCAATTATTAAGGCTGCTTGACACTGTGTACTTTGTCAGTGTCTTCCAAGATATAACAAAAGACAATTCAAAAGAAAATGATACCAGTGAAGAACTTTTAGCAAATCTAATGGGCAAAGAAAGTAAAAAGAAATTTGACTTTCTGAGATCTGCTGGAATAACTTGTTTCCAGAATAAATTAACTTCAGAAGGAGAACACCAATCAACTTTTTCTTATAATCTTCTAGGCAAAAAAGAAAAAGCTGTGAACTTATGAACTTGCATACCCACAGGCATTCACATTTAGATGTTAGGAAAATAGATGTTATGAGTACAGAAACATTTTGAAATGCCTGTTAGATATTAACTGGACAATCATCATCATCCGTCATGGTAATAATATTTTTTATTCAAATTCAATGTCAGCTTTTGGTGTCCAGTTGATTTGTATACTGCATGGCTATACTGCATATTCTTGGTTGATTCCTTTGTCTCAGGTACCTTTCCACCAAGGAAAAGTGGCAGGGACACACCACAGCATATGGGACTTATGTCATGTATGTCCAGTGTGTTCTGGTTAAAAAAATATAATCTACGTTTCAGAGCATCAACTATTTTTGTTACCTTCATCAGCCAATACCTATTAAACTAACATTAAACTAACATTTCCAGCTAACAGAAAAATGTTAGCTGGAAAGGCTTCTCTACAGCTGTCAAAGTATGAGAGACAAAACAACAAGCTTCTTTGGAAACATGAATGTCAGGCTAAAAGAGAAGATGCATTTTTAAAAATCTCAGAAGGCAAAGTGAATTTAGTCTCCATGTATTTAGAAAGCTTTTATTTCTTCATACAAATGATACTTGGTTTTGTGCTTTTGCTTTAATGTGAAATTTACATGGCTAGAATCCAAAATGGGGATTACTTTTAATAGTTTTCGTCATCTATAAATGTCATTAGTTCACTTTTTGCCACATTTTTCTTGATTGAAAGAGGTTTTACAAACCAAATCACTGGGATAGCCTTGCTGCAAAGTAATTTCTCTTGTGTGATGATAGAGTTATGAACTTGTTAAGAAGAACATGTATTTAATTACACTAAGTCAAGCGAGTTCATTATGTGAACTCTCAAGTCGCAAACTGAACTTTAACAATATATCCCCTATGTAAAACTGGAAGCCTGCCTGGCTTCACCAAATTTTCTTTAGTGGCCTTGATTATCATTTGCATATATTTTTTAATATTAAAAATGCATTTTTCTGTACTGAGAGGAGAATGGGATTGATTTTTGGCAGCTGGAATTGAAATATATTTTAAAATAATATATGCTTAAAATTTATGATTTGGAAAAGAAACATATTTTTTTAGGATTGTTCCTTTTGTTAGATGAAAGTTAAATATATTTTCTCTGTTCTGTGTAAGTGCCAGATGCTTATTTTTAGTACTTGCATTTAAAAAACCTAAATTAAAAATAGCTAAATTTCCACTAAGTGCTCCAATGTGGAACTAAATAGAAGGCAATTATCTAGCTCAAAACCTGACCCTATTTGTATTTCCTCATGTTTGTTTGTTTTTCAGTTGAATGGGAGAAATGTGAGTACTGTGTTCATTATACTGTTTTAGTACTGTAATTGTGGGATCTACTAATGTGGTAAAACATGGAATCAGCCCCCAGATTTCTGAAGCTGGAGGGAGGCTGCACTGAAGCTGAGTTGCATATGAGGAAACCAGGGGATTTGACAAAGCAATCTGAGTTTGTCTTCATGCAATGTATGAGATGGCCTTTTTATCTGAGCTCAAAATCATGTACCCATGCATTTGAATGGAGAATGTGTTCATGTAATTAGGGGGGGGGAATGACTAAATATTGGGTATTTTTCTTATTTTAACTGATCTGTTTTAAATAATTCAGGTTTGGGTTTTTCAAACTGAATCAAAGTAAATGTATTTCTCTGCTCTTTTCATACAGTGGCATTCAAATGATAGAGAGTTAAAAGCCTTATTGGATACAGGCAATGGAACAGTGCTAGGCAGGTGCTTTAATCTAAATGTCTTGTCCATCTGTTTACCTCAGAAAATCTTCTTAGTGGTTTCCTATTTTACTTTGTGGGCTCCTTAGTAGTTATCTATGATAGCATCAGGTAAATGGTGCCTCTGAAAATATGATAAATGTACAGATACACTAATCTGATCAGCCTTTGCAGAAAAATGCATTGGAAAGACAGGTCACATGTAGAGATCTCTGAAAAGGAAGGACACAGTCTTGTAAGGCAGAATACTCTTCCTGAATTCTTGCTCTGCTTAGTTTGGAGCAGGTCTTTGAATCAAGCTTTTCCCAGCTCAGCAAATGTACAACGCTGGTAAATATTCAGTAACCCAATCTTGAAATTATTGCTTAAATAACTGTGTTTTTACCAGAACAAGAACCTGAACCCTAGCTCTCACCTGCCATATACTGAAATTACTGAACTATAATGAATATCATGCCTGCCTTATTCAGTGATTATTTATTCTATGAAGAAGGGACAAACATGGTAGGAGATAAAGTCATCCTATTCCACTCTACCTTGCAATACTGAACTGGGAGGAAATTCCAGTATCAGTGTGAATGCTCAGTGAGCAGTGAAGTCAGGTGAGGAAGTGAAGAAGGTGGTTAACTGGCTGAGCAGCCAAACCATGGAGCTGTACAACAGCAATCAGGGGTGTGTTCAAGTTTTTCTCTCATCCGCTGTGCTGACTCTGGAGATTACTCTCCTTAGAGGAAGTCTGTGCATCCATTACTACTAAAGTCAACAAATCTGAGAAGTGAAACCAAGGCACTGACTTCTGTTACTCTTAGGTAAATGAAATAAATGGCCTTTGGATTATGTAGTGAATGGCATAAACCTAAAATACTGCCAAGAGCTCAGCTGTACTTCTAAACTAGATACAGCTAATTTTGTAGATTTTTCTCTGGGGTAACATTTTGCTTTGCTTTGCTAACAGAGACTGTATTGAAAGTCTGAATGGAAAGACACATGTCTTTTACCCCCCATGAACAGCTGAAATGTTTCTAAGTTAACTAGTGAACTGTTGTAATACAATTGCCTTTCATGAAAGCAGTTATTTTTGCATTCATACATTGATTTCTGATCTCCACTGGAAAAATAAATTAATGATAGTGTTTACTGCTGCTGGCTACTTGTGACCTATTTTCTCATATTTTCTTTATCAGGAGGAGGCTGCATCTCTTTAATAGAGAGCTTTGTTTCTGACTCTGCTGGCATTTTAACTACTGCTGGTAGTCTGCTGCAGCATCAGTGCTAATTTCCCATTACTGGTCGTCATCAAATGATGGAATGATGAAAGCATTTGGTCTAAAAATATTCTACACTTCATACAACAACAAAAAAACTTCAAGCAGCAGCTACTGTGGATCAGCAAGCTCATTTGGGTGAGCACCAACTCCATACTATTACTTCAGAAACTCCAGCTGGGGCATGTTTGAGTACATGTAGAATATGCAATTAAGAAGCCTTTCAGTCATGCAGTTTTTCCAACGTAAATTTTGATCCATGGGAGGACTTGGAGGATACCCATCCATCACTGGGATCTGAGCCCAGAATATTACCTATGAAATCAAAATCTAGTCCAACTGCCTGTGTTATGTTAATGTGAACAAACAAGTCGCATAGCATTTTGTTCAGATAGTATCATTAGGGCAAAATTAAAATTGCATATGGAGAGAAACGACCTTGAACATGTGGAGGTTTTTTTCTTTTTTTTGATTAACATATTGCCCTGCTCCAAGATTTATTTATTTATCACTTGTCACCAGAAAAGCAATGAGAAGCCCAGATCTGTTCCAGTTGAAATGTTTGCTTAATCCACAAGATGCCTGCCTTGGAACATCTGTCACCATGATATATTTTCCAACTGCCTCTTGTGGATAGCCACATAATACATCCTCCTATTTTAAAAATGAATGTCCTCAAAAGGGATGAATCAATATGACTTGTGCGTTTCATAGGAAATATAATTTTCTATCATGATGGTGGTGCCAGTGAACATCTCAAAGCTTTTTTTTTTTTTTTGAGTTCTTTGACCAAATCCTATAAAAACCCATAGTTTTTTCATGACCTGTCATCAATGGGTCATGAGACTTTTGTCTGAACTCTGCAGTTTGACATACAAATGAGATGATGCATCCATAGTAACTAACTAACCATGCATGCAGTCTTAGCTTAGGATATTTAAGTTTTCTAATCAACTTAAGGTGACTCAGGATGAAGGAGGTTTATAAGCCCAATACTTTGTAAGTGGGAAATAATAACTAGATTAAATATACACAATAAAGAAGGAAAAATAAAAATAAAAAAAAACAACTGGACATTTCTGATAGCCAAAGAGCTCAGGGAAGAAGTGAAACTATGTGGTGGGACTTATTTAAATGTTTCCTCATGTGGAAGTATAAAGAATTGTCTCTAATCTTTTCACATTGAAAGACATAGTAGGCTTGAAACAGATTTTAGTCTTGCAGTACAACTGTGAAGTTAGTCTGTCACTTCAATCTTGTTAGCTAAAGTACTGCCAGGGCTGTGTAAATGAAACAGTTTAGCCACAGAACATCTCCTTAGTGTTGGATTGATAGTTGATCACAGGTTTGAAGTTATTAAAAGGGAGGAAAAGGAAAGTGTCACTGAACACTATTGGCCCTGCATTCCTCAGGTCATATTGCTTGAGCAGAAAAGGATGAAGTTCTCTTTCATATTATGTAGAACACAGGTAAAGTGATTTGAATCATTTTATGTAAATTTGAACATGAATGGATTTGCATGTCTTTCAAGGAAATTCTGTAAAAGCACAACACACATCAAGACAAGAAAATCTGGGAGAAGGAACTTGGGGAAATAATGAGAGGAATGAGACAAATAGAGGCATATCCAGAAGAGACTAAATCCTAGGAAAATCAGATAAACTAACCTCATTCTGGTCTTAGCCCTAGCATGTGACACAAACTTTTATGTAGGGTTCACGTAGAAAATTAATCTGAGAATGAGTTAAAAGCCCCAAACTGCCCTACATGTAGGAACCTCATCCAGTTTTGTAAACTCATTTATAACACATTTATTATATTCCTGAGTTTTCTCCAGCATTCCTTGAATCATTTTTAATATCCTTCAACCCCCACAAAATCTTGTTACCTCATTATTAAGCCTGCTGATCTGCTGTTTGGTCTCTTCTGCTTTGATAATGAGCACAGCAGCACCAATTTCAGCCTCTGAAAATAATTCAAATTCATGTAAATGACAAGAGTAAAATCACTTAGAAATTATCATACTGTTCTTGCACTCAACCAATCCTTTAAATTTAAACCTGTTTTGCAGTTGGCTAGAATGAAAATTAAACCATGTGTTTAATGTTCATTTTATAATGTTTGAAAGAAGTGCAATTACTAAAGTCCATACTGCTTTCTTCCCTCTGGACCTGAAAGGAATGAAGATGACAACCTTGGTGCCATCCACATGACAGCTCGACACTAAACTTCAATTATTATGTTCCTGCTTGGCTTTCAGAGAAACAAGATGTGTCCTAGTTGCTCCCATGATAAAGGTACTTAGCTATGTGGGAGCTGTTTACTTCTAAAAGGGTGTTGGAAACAGTCCCTCTGTCTCTTTTTTAAAATCTTTTTACCCCCATCTTGACAAGTTACATTGCTTTGTGGTGCTACTTCACCAACCTTTTCAGGGGTAGGCCTGAAACTCCTTGTAATTAAAGGTTTTCACTCTTTTAAAAATCTATATAGTTCCATACCCTTTCACTTCTCTAACTTTTTAAAAAATGTTAAGAGCCAGGTTTACATATGGCTCTTGATTAATTGGGTAGGTTTTTTTGTTTGGTTGTTTTGGTTTGTTTTTTTTTTGGTTTTTTTTCTTCTTATTTATAGCTTGTATTTTTTTCAGCTTGGTCAATTTTGTCCTTGCGTTTAGGACCTTCCATGACCAAAGGTTTGGGAGTGTGAGGCGGATTACCAGAATTGTACAAAGCATAATGCATGAAAAACCAGTTCCCTCCACAAACTGTTTTATCATGACTGTCTGTTAGCAGGAAATCAACAAATGACCTTTGGGATCTTGTTGTATATTTTTTACAATTGTGGCACTGAAATGGTACTGAGAGTACAAATATATGTTTAATCCATTTATGCCACTAGTGAGGATGAAAGAAATAAAGGGGAACAAAAAGCAGTTATGAAAACTGTTTTCTCTAAAAAGTGATTTTCCCATGCTCACCTCCAGTTGTAGGAGATAACCTGGATTCCTGCCTGAGCTGATCAGAACTGAAGTCAAAGGTTTGGCTTTCTTCGTTATGGTTTCCATCCTCAATCCCGTCGACAATTCTGTTGAGAAAAATTGGAGTAATGGAGCAGTTTCATAAACATCATGCCCATAATTATGTTGTAAAAATTACTCCTAAAGGGCACATTTTTAAACAATGGTAAATTTTTCACAACATTAAGTTTAGAGAAAAGCAGAATGTAATATAACTTCTTGTGAGTCACTAAAAATGAAAATTACTGATAATGGAAGGAATGTGAGGCCAAGTGTAATTAACTGAGGTTTAAAAATTTTCATGACTTTTACAGAATATTCTGGGTCCAATCCAAAACTTCAAGGACTATATTTTGCTTTTCATATCTACAGTAATTTGTTGCTATTCTCTCTTCTGCACAACCTAAAGAGGCTTCACTATGTTCTTGTAAAGCTAAAATTTCCTTGCACATAATCATGCTCTTATATTAGGTTTACTTAGGCAGAACCTAACCCTGAACATAATATATTTATGAAAACATTTCTGTAAACTTCAATCAAAAGTATCATTTCCATGCAAATAGTTATTCTAAATTTCTTTAAAATGAACTAGTTCAGGCAGGGATATCTTGTTTGCAAATTTCATATAGGAAGATGCGCAGACCAGTCTCCAGTGCCCCAGTTACATTAATAATGGTATTGGATCTGACTATTAGAAAAGGTATTTTTGCCAGTTATTTCTACCCATGTATAGCAGTTATCTCTAATTTGTAGTGTCAAGAAAGCTGAAGGGGAAAAAAAAAAAGTGTTTTATACAATAATCGATTTCTGCATTCAAATAATAGAAAACAGGTATTGGAGGAATCAATACACAGTATTAAAAATATGTATATAATTATGAATATTTTCTGTTCTCAGCTAAAAATGTTCTGTTACCAGCTAAAATAAATTGTTCTATAAAAAGAACTATAATAAAGTCAAGGAAAAAGAGTCATACAACTGCCAGTTGACTGATATGAAGCATCAATTACTTGTTTTGTCTTACAGCAGACAGATGACTTAAATACTACTCTGGAAGGGCTGAGATAAAAAATTCTTAGCCTCTTAGTAACTGGGGATAAATTTGTGATGATGAACTTTTCATCTAATAAAAATATTTTCAGGAAAGCTTCTTGACCGGAAGTGCCTGGAGAAAAAGAACAAGCAACACAGAGATATCTGTGGTGTATTGGGCTTGAAAGACCCATGTAACTCAGACCTCTGTATGCCTACCATGTGTTCTTGTCCTTTTTGGCTCTTCTTATGGATTCAGGTCTCCATGTCATGTCTGAGTGTTCATGATGCTAGTTGGATGTTACAAGACTTGACTCTAATCTTAAACAACCTCTGGTAGGAGAGGAGACTCAAATGTGGTGCTTGAGCAGCCCTGGCCTATACTGCTATCTACAGCTGAAAACCAGAATGATTACTTTGTTTGAAATTTGCTTTAAAAACTCTTTAATGTCATTTGGCCTCACTGCTTCAAAAGGCAAATTTTAAACACCAATATCACTTTTGTAGAGGTGTCTAATTATATAAAATGCTAACATTTTAACTGCCTTTAAAGCACACAGGAGAAAGCTTACTCAGATGTGACTTGGAATTTATAGATGCTACATTCTTTATAGTGTTTAAAGATTCAGACTAAAAGGAAATTATATTTGCACAAATATCTAGTTAGGAGTGCCAGGCTTCTATGTGGAAAATATATAATGTGCGATATGCTTATGCATATACAATGATCTGGCTGGGGAACTACATAACCTAGTAAATTGAAAACATGAGGAGACAAAGGTAATTGGTAAGCCTCACCCCTCTCTGAATCAGCTATTGAACAGCCCTGAATTCTCTCCTGAAGACAGAAAACTCCACTCTTAGAAGCCAAAAAAGTCAGAAGAGATTAACATGTGACCTCTTCTATCCAGTTGCTTAGGGCTAGAGTGCACTCCACTGTGTGGGTCTAAGGAGATTCAATCACATAAAACCTCCTCTTAGGGCTGCCTTTATTATCACTTACATTTTCTTCCTTTTGGTGCTTTTCCACTTCATAGGCAGAACTCCAAAAGCAATTGGGAAGACCGGGCTCTATTCTAGAAACTACAATTCTAGCTTCTGTTCCTTGCACAAAGAGCTCTTTAAAAATTTGACCCAGGCTCTGGGCTTTATTGCTTTCACTGTGGGGCACAAAGAAAGAAACTGAAGCACTTGTAAAGAATTCTAATTAGTTTCCTCTAGGAAATATCCACAGCAGAAGTTTCTTAAGAAATTTCTTATACACCTCAGAACAGCACGAACTGGATATTTCAACCAGAGTCTTGTCTTTCCCTTGCCTTCCTTTGCCCACACCAAATGTTAATGAGAATTTTAATTAAGGTCTTATTTTCTCCTTAATGCTTACAAGGAAACACTTAAGACTATTTTTTAAAGTGGTATTAACTTGTCAGTTTAAATATTCTAATAATATAAACTCCTTCTAGGAGATAACATGAAAATGTTTTGTCTGGAAAAAAAAAAAGGCTGAAAAATATACATCTTGAGATAGTTTTCCAGCTTATTAACAGGATTAGTCTACAGTTATAAAATTATGGATGGAGCAGGAAATAATATATGTAAACATACATTTTCATATATCCTCTTTCAGCCTTGGGTGCCAATGTCTGACTGCATAAGTTCAGAGCAATAATGAGCAAGACTACATTTCAGCAGAAAATATAAAAAAGTCATTTTTCCCTGAATTACTGCTTATTTTATGAATGATAATGACCTTTACTCATAGCTGACTGAACCAAATTCATATGAGATCTAGAAAAACAAATGAAAAAGTATCACATAGTGCTATGGGTTTGTTGGCATAGTGGTGTTTTGTCAAAGGTTGGACTTGATCTTGGAGGTATTTTCCAACCTAAATGATGCTGTGATTTCTATGATGTTATGAAAAACTAAAATTGTTTTGTATCCTGTTACTAATTGAAACATGTCTGTACATGTAAAATATATGATGAGGGGGAAAGGGTTCTATATAATCTTCCATGTCCTTTTTATAATTGCATGGCTAGGGACTTGTGCTTTGACAGAGTTAAACAAATATTGTTCAAGCTGTGGCTATTTCACATTTGCAATGGCAAGTTCCTGAAACTTCCACCCTGCCTCTAATGAATAAAGGAAATGCTTAAACATGCAAACCACTTCAATTTATAGAAGACAAATCTTGAACTGGAAGATGAACTACTGCATCTCCTTGTGTGTATGCTTGTAATTTCTCTAAAGAGCTGGTACTAAAACTAGGATTGCACTGCAGCAATTTAGCAACAGGTTACATAAATCACTTGTAAGTAGCGTACAAATTAAAAAATGGAAATATTTTAAAATTTACACCAGTAATACCTCAATAAACTGTCATACAATGCTTCTTTGTGTTAAAAAACACGGAAAAACATATTTGCTAAACTCTGTATTTAATGTCTGTATAACTTCCATTATCAAATTTCTTGTCTCTAATGAAAAAACCCTCTAAATATTTCCCAAAATTGCTTGGCAATTGTTTTCCATTGTAGTTCTGTACTCCAGTAATTTTTTGTATTTTCTTGGCTATGCTATAATTTCATTCACTTGCTTTCTAAATTTTTCTACCTCTGATGGACTCAGAATGTTTCATAGTGCTATTGGGGAAATGAATATTATAGGCAAAATGACACCATAAGGCCAGACTATTTAAATAGTAATTTTTGCAGTTGCTCACTTTTTTTACTGCCCTTTTTATGGGTAAAAATACTTTAGTTTGCAATAAACTTCTAAAGCCATAACATTCTGCATAGAGTGCAATGGTTCCTACAATAATGTGGGATGAACAGAAGTATAAACTATTAAAGAATAACTCTTATAGTGACAAAATAATGGTATTTTTAATAGGAGTCACATGATAGATAGGAAAATGACCATTCATAACTATCACCTTACCTTGGGCTCAGATCTGGTGGGCCGCTGGTCGTCAGTGCTGACAGGTACAATTTAAGGTTTTTTTCCTTCCTTCTGGAGTAGTAATGGATCTCTGTTTCATGTTTGGCTCGTGAGGGGTTTGAACTGCAAGCACGGATGGGGGAATGAAAGGGTACAGTTCCTGAGGCCAGCTGCTTCAAGTTTCTCCCTAGGTGGCTTTTGCTGCTTGCAGTCTTCTTCTGCTGAGAGCTATTTGTGCTTCGTGTATCAATTGGTGAAAGGGTGCTGCTTTCTTCTTCTCCCTCCTCAACCTCATCTTCATCTTCCACAATTGAAGGGAGTCTCTTCTTTATATTTCCATTTCCCTTGAGCTCTGTCTAAAATAACAAATAATACATACTAGTGTAAAATTCAGAGCCTGATGTTGCAGAAACCCATTTTTTCTGCTGTTCATTCTGGAACAAACCCAGACCTAACACAGCTTTCATTTCTCATTAGAGAGAGCTCTTTTGGAACTTATCCATAGCTTCAGCTATGGCTATATGTGCAGACACAAGAAAAATACAAACAAATTAATAAAGGTCGCTCGTGACACAGTCAGCAAACCCACTGCAATATGTTTTGTTACCAAGAAAGGGTACATGACTAGCTCTTACAAGCCATTTGCCATACGTACAGTTGAGAAGATTAATTTTGTTTAGCTGAGGCATTTTTTCTTGAATGTTATGCTACTAGAATCTTGGTGGTCCACAGATGAGATAGAGGCTGGTAATTCAGTTAATACCACTTTTTCACATGGAACATTTTATCATGTATAAATGGGATTTACACCAGTTCAGCTCAAGCCCAATGGTCTCTGTGTCCTTCTAAATTTTTGTAACTGAAGTAATTGCTGGGATGGTAGATAGACTTTTCAGTTCACTCCAAGTCCTGTAAATGCACCAATAGCGTGATGGTTTTGGCATCAGAACTGAGTTATCAGAATGCAGAGCTATGTCTGGTTTTGAAAAAAAATGCAATTTAGATGCTTGATGTTGGAACCATGGAAATTTAGAGCCAACATAGACCTGTGTTCTATATTTTATGTACTAATTAAAGTGTAATGTAGGAGATCAATTTTTTTTTCACAGTAACAAAGTATGGTGATCATGAATACCGACACGTGCCAACATAGACAAGATCGGACCTTAAGTCAGAAATAGGTCCATTTATTCCCGTGGTACAACTTTCTGTATTGGTAGTAGGTAAATGGCCTAAGGCAGACTCAGATTCCAGGTCAAATTAACAAACCAAATGCAACTTCATGGTTTCAAAGGGAGTTGTTGTTTTTAATTTTTTAATTTTTTTTTTTACAGGCTAGTCCTCTTAATCAAGCTTGATTAAGGCACTGTTATCTTTAGATAGAAAACCTCAGCTGACCCTGCATAGTCAGATATCCCACATTCAGGCCAAGTCAGATTGGCTGGGTGGAAATACAGATTTGGGGAATTTATCCAAATATTTTAAGCCCCTATTAGCATCTGTCTAAGTGTTCTGCAGCACGGGTTTAATTTTGTTACAACACACTTTCGTTGAATGTATGCTTTTCTCTTGGTATGTGTTGACAGATTTAGTGAACTGGTATCTTTTAATTTGAGGTATATACGAAGAGGTAAGAATTCCAAGTTGTGACAGAAGACACGTCTTTATAAAATAGAAAAGCCTTGTTGTCAACTGTAGTAGTCATTCAAAGGCTGTCATGATGATTAAATTGTACAGGACCTGGCACTGATACTGCCTATACTCTACAGAGAAGGAGTGTTACCCGTATTCAAAACTTTGGCTTGTGTAGCCCTGTATCTAAAATGTAGTTTCTATAGGAGGATATTCAAATTTAGCACCTGGGGGAAAAAGATCATAAGCTGTTACTCATAAAATGCACAGTGGCAGAACTGTCTGCAGGATGCTATTTGAATTCTCATTCTGAAGAAATTGAAGTCTGTTTCCAAGAAGGAAAGGAAGGAGTTTGTTCTGGTTATAGTTATGTGCATGTTCAAAGTGAAGCTTGGCATAATTAAAATGTGATCAACATACCTGGGATAGTGTAGGCTTGTTGGATAATTTTGATATTACCTGCAAAAAACAAACCAAAAAGGTAGGAAGTATGTGCATCTGTACAGTTTGGATTCCAACGGGATACAAACATCTAAACCAAAACATTTATGTCAATGCAAGAAAAGACACTCATGATATTAAATTAAATGGTGTACTAAATTAAATGGTGGTATGACACTGAACTAAGGATAATCCTTGCAAACAGGTGCTGTGAGAGTAAAAAAAAGTTGTTTCATCTTAAATAAAAAGCTAGTTAATGAAAAAAAAATCTGCTTTAATAAAAAAGTAAATCAAGACTCCAAACCTGCAAATAAATGTAGATGTATGAAAGCCTGCCTGGTAGATTTCAGTGCTGGTTTGATGGAAATGCGGGAACCAGTGCTCTACTTTGGCCCTGCTCAGCTTTAGCTCCTGTGCCAGCCTAGTCTGTATATGAAGATGCACTAAGTATCTCCAGCATCTTTGATAAATTTTCAAAATCAATGGTGGGACTGAAGCAAGTAGGAGCAAGGTAGGCCTGAGGGAGAGGTGTCTAACTTATTCAAGGCCATAAATATTTTCTTTTCTTGAATTACACAGAAAGTAAAACAAAATAAAAGGAAAAATAAAAAATTATGCAACTGTCAAGTGTAACTACTTCTAATAAAATCCACTGGAACTGATGAGTAATATCTCAAACAGCGAAAATTCTGCTGTTTATCTGAATGGCCACATCTTGACTGTGAGAAAGTCTCTGGCAGCCTATATACTGTATTTTCATGAATATTTCAGTCTGCTGGCTTAAATTTTGAGATATTTTTTTCAGCTTTCCTAAACCCACATATCAAGGCAAAAAGTGCTTAACCCATCAGTCAATTTCTTTTTCTCCAAACATAGGTAGAATTTAGGCATTTCTGAAAGTCATTTGAACATCTCTGTTTGACAAATGTCTTCAGAACTCCTAAATATTCAAATTTTAGGCACTGATTTGAAAATAATAATTGTGTGTAGCTTTATATTTTTTTTTATTTTGTTCCAAGTCTTTCAGGTTAACCTAAAAACTGTTTCGTAGTGAGGGTACTAGTAGTGGTATAATATACAGAAATTAAATACAGAATATTTAAGTTTTTGCAAGCAGAAATCCTACTCCACAACAGCCAAGCCAGTAGCAGGTGAATCATTAAATGTAGAAATACTAATAACTGCCAAACAGAACAACTGCAATAATGAGGCTATGTAAACAAAATAACTGCTGTGTTCTGAGTTAGAGTACTAGATGATATTAGCAGGGAATGAGATGTCAGATACTGAAATCTCATAAGTGGCATTTTAATCTATGCCAACTGAAAAATCAGTATCTTCAAGATTCAGGATGAGAGGAAACTAGAAATGTGCTAAAATAAAGTTAGAATTAGGAAGTACTTCTGGCCTGCTTTGCACATATGTTTTAAATATTAGTTTAAAATTGTGCCCAGAATTTTGGGACATCAGTTTGCTTGGCTTCTAGGCACAGCAGGAATGTTAAATAGCAGCCTTAATTAAAATTCCAGGCAAATCCAAAATATCAGCAGCGTCACAAAAAACATCTCAGAAAGTATGCATTTTCCTGCTGAAGGCTTTAGAAGTGACTTGTCACTTGTAATTCGTAAAGTGGGTGAAGATTTCTCTCACTTTTTGTTTTACTGTTGCTTTTTTCCCCTCCTGAATATTGTTAATCCCGACTGTGCATCTTGAAAACACAGACAAAGAAATCATTATGTGGGTTTTAAGCTGCATGACCAGTTGCTAGCACTGTGCCCTTGCTTCTGGACCTCCCTGCTGCTCCTCAGCACAGGAGCCAGATCCACCCATCGATCCCGCTCTGCTCTGTATCGCCCTGCCTTGGTCCCTGCAGCAGGGGGAAGCTGGCTGCACAGCAAATGGGGTTAGTGGCAGCACTTTGTTGCCTTGTGACCTTTCCAAGAGAAGGGCAAAGGAATCTTTGAAGGCAAGTTGCTTTTTGCAAGGAGGGGAGGGAGTGTTCTCAGGAGGCCGTGGAGCAGAAAAGAAGAGTGAGTACAAACACGGAGCCTATGATGTGAGAAGCTGCTTATCAGACTTCTCCTGCTCCCCCAGACTAGCTCCTTTAGCCCACTGGGGACAATTTCAGTCTGAAAATATTGATATTTTAAAATAAACTGTGGAACAATAAACTATGGACCTATAAGCTATCTTTCCTATAGCACAAAATCCACAGTAAAGAGCCTTGTAATTGCTTCTATATAAATACACAGCCACTGTACTCATTGCCTGTCCTACACAAACATCTGGGGCCTGGGCTATATGGCTTAGTAGCTGAAAGTTGGCAAAATAAACTAATCTGTGCCCAGAGAGAATTCTCAAGGATTTTGCTTCTAAACTTGTTCCAGCACCTCCTCTCTGTCTCTCCCTCCAGTCTCAGAGAGAAAAGATGAAAAAGAACTTGGACAAAGGCAGTCAAAGCGCAGTAAATTAGAAGTCCTCATTATGCACATAGCTTTATCTTTGTAAAAATGTAGTATCAGAGTAAATAATTGGGAGGTGTTGCCCTAGTTTCTAGGACGCTAAAACCTTTTATTTAGGGCAACACACTAGTGCAGTCTTCTATAAAATGCTCTATTTTTTCCTTATGCCAAGAGTGTGCCAAATACCTAATATGCCTTTTAAAAGAAGTGCAGCTCTTAAAGGATAAGGGCTGCTGAAAGAAAAAACCCAGATATTTAGCTTACTATGCATTGAGAAAAAACCAGAAAGATTGATGTTAGCATGAGTAATATGAAATAGAGTTAAAGAGTCTAAATAAAGTATGATTTCAGCCCTGGTTTCTCTTTACGTCTTGTGAAACCAGCTACTAAATTTAATTTTACAAGACAAAACAATAAGAGATCATGTACCATAAACAGACTCATATAAAATTCTTCCATGTACGGAATCACAAATCTAGACTCTTCCAATTTTTTAATATCTTAATACACAGGTTTTAAAAATTCAGTAATTCTTAACATTGTTTATTAGAAGCACAAAAAGTATATTTCTCCATCTGAAAACACTAGCGGTTTGCTCTTGGAAGCCAGGGATGTGAAAATTTTTTCAGTGTCAAGAGGCAGTAGGCATTTATAAAGAATCTCTACCAGGAACTGGGACCAGCTCAGGTAATTAGCTGTACAGTGATTCAAGATGAATTCTAATGATAAAACCCTATAGAGGAAAATATAGAGACACTGCTAAAATGGAGGCTAATACATTATATGTCCAGTCAGTAAGTTTGCATGCTGGGGCTCAATAGAATGCTACCAGTGTTTGCTGCTCTGATTCTTGTTGCCTTCACAAAAAGTAGGAATAAAAATAGAAGCGTAATTTCACTTATTTTCTCATAATCTTTGGTACTAAAACACATGAATAACTCTGTATATTGAGGAGTCAAAAGGATAAAATACATTTTCAGGAGAGGATTTGAAATCAAACTGGAGTATTAATGTTCTTAGTCAGCATTCAGACAGGGAAAAGCCCGTTTAGGAGCACTGGCAGGGTGGGATAAAATCCCAAGAATGCACGCCAGATGTTCTATTCTTTGCAAATTTACTGTATGGTGATGGAAAAGTTACAAGTACATAACAAGAGATTATTGTACTGCTGCAAAACGCAGTGCCTCACATGTGCTCAGGCCTCAGTTTTCTGTAATTAGGAAATTTTTAATGAAATAATCACAAGTCCTTTAAATCACAAAAGACTCAATCATTCACAAAGAGCTCGTTAGATATAATTGTTTTATACTGAGCCAACACCACCTTCTTTGTGTTTTTTTCTT
The DNA here is from genome assembly GCA_034509185.1 of Euphonia xanthogaster. NCBI lineage: Eukaryota > Metazoa > Chordata > Aves > Passeriformes > Fringillidae > Euphonia > Euphonia xanthogaster. The sequence continues at coordinate 37,003,478 of JAYDZK010000113.1, read as the reverse complement.
GTTTTGTTTTTCTTTTTAAGACTTTCTATTGTTCATTGTCTTGTTCCTGTATTTTCTCAGGGTTATTCTTATCTGTCTTCCTCATTTAATGGACAGATAAAGAAAGAGTATTTTGTGGAAGCAGATGTTTTCAGCATCCTCTGATGCTTCTTACAGTACAGAGTACATTGAAATAGCAGCAGCAAAAATTGAACAGCAGATCTGTCACAGGTGTTTTTTCCTAGGGAGACAGTAATTGTGAATTGCCATGAGCTCTGCAATCTGCTGTTAAGTTGCTGTCCTGAGTGTTTTGTTTTTTTGTAATTAACTTGTGAAATTGGTAGAAATGTTCCCTAACTGGCTGCTTGTGGTTAGCTTCGGATAGTTTTTTTAGTTTTTTGTTGGTTTTTTTTTTTTTCAATTTAATACTTTCTTGGCTGCAAAATTCTCACATGAGCTTTTATATTTGGTGTGAAAAGTTTACTTTTCATATATTTCTTTAAAACCTGAATGTTAATCTCATTGCATTCATTAATTTTTTAATTTTTTTTCTTTAATTGTTTCATTAGCAATACAGGATGTATTGCATTTCTTATTAAAAAGATTATTCAGAAAGCAAAAACTAATATCTCTTCCACTTGTGCCACATTAAGAATAAATAGATGGGAAGCGTGGATGGTATAATTAGTAATTTTTACTTCTATATGCTTACATCCCTTTTCCCCACCCCAAAGCAGGAGAAGAAATTAGGGTCTCAACCGCTCTGAAAATGCATCTTTCATGGTAAAACTGTAGCAGTGCAGCAGTAAGAATTAAAAAAAAAAAGAGGAAAAAAAAGAAAAAGAACAGTCTGTCAATAAGATGAAAAGAAAACAAAAGGAGGAATTGTTAAAGCAGACAATAGACTTGGCACTGACTGTACTGTCTGGCAGGTTGTATTTTTGGAAAAGCTTTCAGATTACTGCAGGAAAAAGATATAGTGGAGAAAGCTTGTTAATACTGCTAGAGTTTGATTACAGTCAAGTAAAGACTTACATAATAGAAACTACAATAAAGGCTAATACATTCCAGAGCAATAAAACTTATATGCTTAACTTCAAGCAGCTCTAAAGTTTGAAACAGGCTCATAAATATTTGCGTGATTTGCCCCTGATTGATATTCTGCTAGACTCCTCAATTTGAGGCTGTAGATACAGTGAAGGAGTTGTGTTTGTCATGTTAGCTTTATCTTTAAATGAAACTTTATACTAGTATTTGTGTAAATGTGTATATCTAACTTCAGAGAGTCTCCTGAAAAGAATAGAGGGGGACAATGAAGTGGATATGGAAGAATAATCTCCAGTTAAATTTATCACTGCCAATTGCCAATTTGTACATATTCCCAATGTTAGCCAGATGTTTCGTTAGCACTCACAGCACAAATGAGTGGGATAAGTGCTAGCAAGTGAATCTGTCTCTGAACATTTACTATCTATGCAGTGCTGTACTGTATATACAGTGTATAAAATATATGTATTTATTTATTATTATAATCATGTTATTATTTGCCACATCATTGAAAGTTTTCAGTGATGTGGTAAATAATAATTATAATAATAAAATGTAATATATGTATTGGGTATCAAATCTATTTTCAGCATAACTATTTGCACTTATGTAGGCAGGTTTTGTAGCTCTGGTTTTACTGGCTGAAAGTATAGATTATTAAAAAGAAAAATATGCAGATATTTTTAATATAAGTAAAAGCTTTGGCTGAATTTGCACATAAATAATTTTTGTTTTTACATGCTATCATATTTTTGAGCAGAGTGGTGGGTCTAGATGACTTTCAGAGGTCCTTTCCAAGCTCTGCTATTCTACTGCTGTTAGATTTAAAGAAAAGTTGGACTAGAAACATTACCAGCTCAAAATTGAGAACACACACTTGTATCAATGTAAAATGCCAGTTTGATACACAACTTGCACAGATTACAGACAGTTTTCTCAAAGACTACAGTACATTTAGTTTTACACATTTCTGCGTGTATCCTGAGGCTATAAGGACTCTGAAAGTCATGTAGGAAACTTCACCACATAAGCCACTCTGACATGAACATTAGATATCAAGGTAGTCTATGCCCTTGGAACTAATGTTTTTATAGAAGACATTGCGATGCTATAATTTCCTTAATTAATCCTATATTAGCCTGAATAATAAAAGGACAAGTTATTGTAAAAGAGCTTCTAAATTTAAGGTCCCCAATGGATCAGTGCTTTATCAACACAAAATAGAAGGAATAATAATATAAAAAGTATTTAAAAACTAATCCAATTTCCAAATTTATATCATTTAAAGTTTAGCTATATTAGGATTAATTCTATTTGCCATTTTTTACAGTGTAGAGATAAAATAATATTAATATTGTAAAAGTAATATTATCGTGTTCCCTAAGGCACACTGAGACATATTGGAAAAAAGTTATCCCCTAGCATGCCTGTCTAATTAAAATAGAAATATGGTTAGATTCCAAGGCAATACTCTGAAGGCCAGGAGCTTTTCCTGTCTAAAATTCTCTTTGACACAGTGTTTTATACCCTCGTCATACAACAGTCTGGAAACATCAATAAGCTGCTTTGCTAGCCTGGATTTTTTTCAATGTGTTAACCTCGGGTTAAGCTTTATAATCTGATGGAGAATGTAATAATCCCAGGAAGTGAAATGAGTGGGAATGTAGAGTGCTCAAAAAGAATCAAAAGCTAAAATTAGAAGTAAAATTTCATCACTTATTAAAACATGTTAATTCTAGTTACAATGATTTTTTTTTGGTATTTGTCAAGAAAGTGCTAAGGTCTACTTGTGAAAATCTTTTAATACATAATGAAAAGCTTTTAATAAATAATGTAAAGCTGATAATTCCTGTCTCTTAATCCATTCACAAAAGTAAAAGAATTGGAATTTGGGGATGAGTCACATATACCTAACATAGTCCCAGACTAATGTAGATAGGTTAATTTCCTCCCCTCCTCTTTGTCCTTTTCCATATCTTCTGTGATTCACCCTCACAGTGAATTGGCCACTTGTTTTAGGTGTAAAATGGGAACGATTTATAAAAATACAGAAACAAATGAAAAAAATATTATATATATAATGGGAAAGATTTCATAACTGCTCAAATAAGTTGTGGTGGGATTAATCTTCTAACTGGAAAATGACCACAAATCAGAAGAATAAATTATTAGAGACAAAACCAGACAGTGTATGTGTCTATGCCATTATTTTCAAAAATATTAGAATAACTGAAGGCTACAGAAATGAAACAGCAGATTATTAATGAAAAAAGATTCTTTGGGTAAAGATACTAGGAAAGAAAATAAAAAGGCCAACCAGTCTATCTTTTTTGAATTACATGTTTCCTTGTTGCCTTATTTCTCAGCAGCATACTATATTGAAGAATATATTAGAAGCAAAACAGTCAGGTGATTATCTTGAAGGGCACTGGGGAGAAGAGATGGCTCAGAGGCAGCACACATCAGGCTCACCAGTAACTGCTAGTAAAAAAGCTTTATGAGATACCAGACTAGAAAAAGAAAAGCATCAGACCTGGCCTACACTATAGCTTCAGGTCAGTCTTACTCCCATAGGAAGTGAAGGAGTTAAACGTCAGGCTGAGGGTCTGGAGGAAGGACTGACTGTAACCCTGCACAGGGAGGAGGCTATTGCAGCAGATTTCCTTGTTTGAAAGTAGCATCCAGCTTAATAGCCAAGGATCCACCAAAACATACTTACTGTCATGAATACAAGTAGGAGACCTGTGAAATTTCTTGCAGAGAGCTATTGGACAGAGCTCATTCATTTAATATCAAAAATGAAGTGTAAAATGGGTGAATGAACTGCTAGTGTTTTTGTTTCTTTTTTTTTTTTTTTTTTTGGCCAGTGCTCATGCCCATGTACAGCTGCATGACTTGTTCCACAGGAATAAAGAAATTGAACTGTGTAAATGACATTGTGCCAGTGCACCTTTGTTCACCAATAGAGTAACTTTTTTTTTGTGAAGAGGAAGAAAGACCGGGGGGTGGGAAAGAAGGAAAAAAAATTCCAGATCATCTCAGAAGTATAAATGAAAAATCTGAGTAGTGGGAGCCCTGAGTTGTGTTTGACAGCAACCCTAATTGGAGAGTAGTCCGTGCACAGAGGCAGGTAAGAGACCTACTCCAATGAACATAACAGGAATCAAAATTAATTATATGTTACCAGTTTTTAAAGTAGTTTAGTTTTTGACAGTATGAGGAGCACCTTCATTCCTACACTATAATCACTGAGAAGTTTATAGACTCCATATCAAGAGGTATAAAGGAAGAATTAATATATGGTGTCTTTGGGGCAGAAGCAGCGGCTGTTCAGGCATCAGTCAGTTAGGGCTTCTACCAGAACAACTAGAGCAAAGAGATCCGTGTGCACGTGGAGTAAAGAGAACGACCATAAACAGTTGGTTCACAGTTTAAAAATTATTTGTTTGTTGGGTTTTGCTTTTTGAATAATCATACAGATAAAGTACTAGACTTCAGTTCTTTGGGTGATTTATTCAATTCTATATTCTACCTGTTGTAATAATTGTATAGAAACACAAACACTGGCATTGATTGATGTCTTATTCTGCAAGCTTTATACTTACTGACAATAAACACCAGTGAGTTACACATGTAATAATAATAATAATACATGATTCTCCACCAGACAAGCTACTGAAAAAGATGGGTGCTTAATATGTTCTAAGCGTATTTAAAAATTACAAGTTTTCCTCAAATTTATCCAGCCCTACTGTTAAAAAAGGTCTGATTGACTTTTTTAAGGTAAACCAATTCATTTTACATAGCTGCTGGGTGGTGTGAAAAAAAAACATCTCCTCTATGAAAAAGTTGTTAGGAATTAATTGGGACATGTTCTATGAAAATTACTTATTATTAAAAATATTTTGCAACCTGTGATTGTTGCAGTGTGCAGGATGATCTTTGATCTAGACTGGAGTAGAGGAATAGTGACTAAGTATGGCAGTGCACTAAGAGCTAATTTGGAAATTCATTTTTCAATGCATGACTTTTATTATAAACACACAGGTAATAGCCATGAAATAAGAATTTTTTTTTTTTTTTTTTACTTTGGAAGTTAAACTCATCAATAAGTGTGGCATTCACATTCTCTGAACAGAGACATAATTCTCTCTCCCAGGTTTTTTCCTGGAGAAGTACAGAGAGAAGAGAAAAACAATTCTTAGCTCTACTTGCTGCTCCTGTTGTTTTGCACATGTGGAATGTGTTAGGAAGATTGTTTACCTGAAGTGATTTGTCAATTGGATTCTGCTGAGGATTGTTCTGATTCCTTGGCCAATCACTCAAAGCTGTGTCCTGGTTGTCTGGAGACAGTCACAAGTTTTCTTTAGTATTCTTTGTAGTATAGTTATGGTATAGTATAATGTAATATAATATAATATAGTTTTAATACAGTGAGAATTCAGCCTTCTGAAGCCTTGGAGTCAGGTGCCACTCTTTCCCAGACATCAGGGGCTCCCTGATTTTACCATAGCAATGAGGTGGCTGTGAGTCTGGGTCGTGTACTGCAGAGATCAGCATCACAAGGTGGCTACTGCAGCCACCAGAAGGTCCGAGCCAGCTTCCAGTAAGAGCCCAGGGTCTGGGGATCACTGGCACCAGTTTGTTGTCTGTTTCTGTTTCTCTGTGCAGGGGGAAATGGAGCTGGAAGACTCCAAGGGCCAGCTGCTGGGGCTGTGATGGACATGCATGTTTAAATTTTCCACTAATGGACTTTCCTCCAGGTGGGAGGAAGAGAGGGGAGCAGGATGAGGCTGTTGGTGCTGCCCTGTGCATGCACAAGTGTTTCTGTCTGAGGGAACGTGTGGGGGTGTTTATTTATCATCACCTTGCATGAGAAACGTTGCTGGTGTCTCCTGGTTACTCTTGAGGGGAACTTTCCTGTCCATCAGCTCCACTGAGTACTGTGGGGGAGAGGGAGCAGAGCTGAGGCAAATGTGTGGACAATAAAAGCAAGATACCCTTGGATTCTTCCCTTTCCCTGTGGATGATCTATGCCAACAGCAGCAACCTTTTACTGGATTACAAATACACAGTTTGCTCTATGAATATAAAAATTATTCACGATGCTGCTTTCAGCTTGAGTCTTCCAGCCCAGAGAAATGAGGACATTGATGGGCATGAATAATCAATCAGTGGTATATGTCTTTGTCAGCTCAATATTCTTTCAGAGATCTGGAAATGAAAAGGAGAAAAAAATTTCTATGAGCGTGTTTGTATTGATGCATTAATGGCTGACAGTTTCAATTATTATTTAATATTTCTATTCAAGGCACCAGGCATTTAGTCATCTGATTGCCCAGACTCTTCCTCAGCATTGCATCAGGTTTATGAATAACCTGTAATGACAGATGGCAAAGGGCATTTTCTGACAGCTATTGATTTCCCTGGAGTTGCTGAGAGATAGAGGCAAATAGCTCCATAGCCATCCATGGGAGGATTACAATACTGTCTTCTCAAAATAAAATCCTGGGCTAGCAACTTGCTAAATTTTCCTCTTCTCCTGAATATTTTTCCTAGTTTTGCTCTTTCAGAGCCTCTTGAAGTTCTGTGGAATGAAAGCTGCCTGTTTTATTTGCTGTTTTAAACATGTTTCAGTAATAAAGAAAGCCATAGTCAGCTGTGGCTGACTATGGACCAACAACATTTTCCCAATATGTTGGCAAAATACTTTCCTGTGAAGAATTTCAGCATGATACATGGAACACATTCATTTTTTGAAACAAAAAATCCTTAGAGCTGGACCAGGGACCCAACAGCAGATTTTTGGCCAATATGTGCTTCTTCCTTCTGGCTTTTTCAAAAATTGCAACACAGAACATTTTAGTGGAGTCCAGCATTAGTAGTTTGTCTAGCAAAGAATGTGAAATCCATGCTTTTAAAGAAAATCAAACTCATCTTCTTTTGTTAATACTGTTTGAAGTATATCCTAAGACTTCCCTTTGTGTGTTCTAGACCTGCAGATCACTAGAAATTAGGTTTCAGGTCTGCAGAGCTGATGCACATCGGCATTTGTGGGTACATCTTACATGAAACTCAGAAGACAAAATGAATCCTGCACAAGGCAAGGCCATCAACAGCCATAAGAGTCTATTTTAAAAGAATTGGGAGTTTCTGCCTTTTAGGGCAAAAGCTCAGCTCTCATAAAATGGCAAATGTTCACACAGATTTTTAATATCACTAAGTGGTGCTTATTTGAAAATCAGTCTACATGGCTTCCCCCCCTTTTTCTTTCTTTTTTTTTTTTTTTTAGTAAGAGTTACCATATTACCATATTATGTGCTAATTGTTGCTAACCTCTGTATAATGTCTAGGCAGCCATCCAGTTGCCAGCAGGAAATGGTTTGCCAGCTGAGCTGACCACAAGGTTAACAAGGGCATTTTCTGTGCTGCTGGTACCTGCAAACTGAGAAAGAAATTAATTTATATGAATTTCACACTGACACTCTGAAATTTGACTAAAGCTTGAATAAAGGAATGATAATACCATTTAGTTAAAATGAAAAAGAGTGCAGAACAGTAGTGCCAAACTTCCATAAGGACAAATAATTTGACCAGGGAACAGTTTGAGCTGCTGTCTTGTGAGTTCTGATGCAGCATGCTTAGAGTTTTGTTCACAAGTCTCTGTATCTCTGCCACCCTCTTTTTGCTCTAGCAGCAGACTCAGGCTATAAATGCACTTCCTACAGGAGCAGGAAAGATCAATACACAATTCAGGAAGTTTCTCTTCCAGGCCAGAATTCCATTGCATAAAAGAAAGGACAGGGGGAGCACTGGTTATATAAAAAATACATAGCAAAAAAAAAGTCACTCTATTTCTTATCTTCTTTCTTCTCCTGGTATTTATTTGTCATAATTTCTTGCTCCTGGTACATGCATATTTAGCAGCCTGTTCTTTTGAAGGGTGATTTCAAGTCTTTGACCCAAAAAAGGAGGTTTCCTGACATGCCAGCAGTCTGAGCCAGATGTCACAGCTACCTCAGCATTCTCAGTGTGGCTCTTTCAGAGACCTTCAGCCTCAAAGCTGTCCAGGAACTTTCCATATTTTTATTCAGGGACTAATCAGAAAGAACAGGACCAGCAGCCACTTTTCAGGAAGATGGGAGAAAGTGAGAGAGGAGCTGATAACAGAGCAGTGATTACCTACTGCCTAGATAACAGTGTGCAATTATTATCTAGGTATCAATAAATTTACTGATTATCTGGCAGAGACCACAGTCACTTCCTTGCACATATCTGGGATGAATTTGTCCCACAGCAGTTCATAGATGCAGGAAACAACATGGCCCAGAATACCCAGAATAGACAAGCAAGTCCTCATCTCCGTCATGAGACTGTCACATTGAGAAACTCAGATCTGAATTTTTGGAGGAAGGATAAATTGGCCAAATGTTAATGTGGTCCTATAAATTACATTCTTTGCACTAGAATAAAGCTTGGTGTTTGCATGTTTGCCCTTCCCTGGGTCAAAACTGGACAGCTTTTTTTTTTTTAAAGTAATTTATTCTTGATCTCAGACCTAGCACTGCACCACTGGTCTGCTGTCATCTTACTTAGCCCAATAGGTCAGTAGCCCAATCTTCCTCAGTAACAGCCCTCATTCACTATAAATTATATTTTCTGTGTGATAACATGTCATCCAATATGAAAAATTATTCCAAAACATAAGACACCTGCAGACCTGTCTGGAAAGAAGGACTGTGGTATTTAACAATTATCTTGTATTTGAGTCTATGAATGGAGACTTTATCTGCAAAGATACAGGTTGGTTTGGGGAGTAGGAGCTAACTGTTCCATAAACCCTTTCTTCACAGTCTCACAGTTAGAGTGGAGTTCTTACAGAAACTTGTCAGAAAAATCTAAAAAAAGAAGTGGAGAAGGAGACTGTAGAAGTGGATGGCACAGTTCTGTGCCAAAAACAGCTTTGCTTTCCAAGAAGAGGCGAGAGAGCAAAATACACAAATACTAAGTACTTTCTACTGAAACTAATGAAGACTGTCAATTTCCTAAACTGTGCTTTAATACTGCCTCATCACTGCCCAGAAATACTTCCATCTTCAATTTCCATGCTTGGGTTCCTCCTCTCAGCTTCCTCTCATGTCACCTATTATTAATTAAACAAGACTATTAGCAGCAAGTATTGTGATGCAAGCCAGAATGCAAGTCCTTACTGATCAAATACTTTATGAGGTGTGGGATGCAGTCCCTTCTCAAGGCTCAGAACAGATAAAAATTGAAGTTCCATTCCACAAAACCTCATTTTTCACAAGCTGAGAAGTTCATATCTACAGCTTTCGTATAAGTTTAGATGCAAGGGGTCAATTAGTTCAAAATTCATTACATAGAAACTTCAAATGTTAAGATAGAGAATTTGCACTAAAATACCCTACATGTGGTTTTAACCCAATCTAAAAAATTCAGGACTTGAGGTGTTCTGTAAGAAAGCACCAACAATGGCAGGTCTGTAGTTGGCTTTTAAGTAAAACCACTTTTCTTCTAAATTCCCATCTTTTGTTACTGAGAATTCTTGTTCCTGCAGGAAAAGGCCTCACAATAAAAGGCAGCAGCCTTTGAAGTTTTCCTTACAAGGTTCCTAGGAGGATGACTTTCACTCCCACCACTGTACAAGCATTAAATATGTAATGAAAATTTACTCATATAACACCTTTCCTGGCAGAAGTCAGCCTAAAAAAAAAAATTAAAATGCCCTATGTAAAAATACTGTGAACCTAGGATTATCCTGTGGATACCAAAGTCATCCAACCAAAGGGCAAAAAAGAAAGTAATGCAAAAAACAACTTTAACACTTGAAGAGAGTCTCTACAGGCTTCTATACTCTACTGCAATATTTTGGGTTTGGAACACTCCGACATCCCCTCTAACCTCTCTGAGGTGCTGCATTGCCCAGGCCCAGAGATCTGCCCAGAACTGCACAAGCAGCAGCACTTTCTTTATTTTTTTTTAATTTATTTCTTTCACTTATGAGTGTAGGAGCTAGCCTGGCCCCCCAGAATTAGCAGAATTCTGGCCACAAGTTTTAATGATCTGATTTTGGATTTCTGGGCACCTGGATTTAGCAGGGATTCAGGAACACACTTTTGTATTTAACTTTACTTGCACAGTGTATAATTGTAACAGTAAACTCTCAGTCAGACTTTTAGTATAATGGAACTACAGCTAGGAGGATATCCTTCATCCTGACAGTAAAAAAACACAATTATTGAATTAAATCTGCAGCAATGTCTTGCCACCATGCCCTCAGTGTGAGCTGCATCCTTGAGATCAGCATGCCTCATTAGAAATCAGGTGGTGTTTGGATACTTGCTTCTGCAGCGTTGCAAATTAAAAGTAGTTGACAAATTAAAAACAGTTAATTGTGCACTAAGTGGCAAATTAAGCATTTATCTGCTTTGAAAAAATTAATCATGGGAAACTATAAAGGCAAGTGCACTTACTGCAATAAGCACAATTTAGATAAAAGAACACACATTTTTGTAAGGAGGTCAACAAGAAAAACCAAGAATTTTTGAGCATTTAAATGCTTATATTTTATATACACTATCTATGGAAAGTATAAAAGACCCTGAAAAGATATTTTGAGGATTTTTTAAAAATCCTAAATCCAGACAAAAATAGTAATCTAAAAAATCCAGTTCAGCAAGACCATTGTATTTTTTAACCACCAAAATATTAATACTGGGGGAAAAAAGCTTTGAAAACCACAAAAGAGCAGAGGTTTTCAATCCTGATTTGCAAGTATCACTGAGATATCAGATTTTCTTACTTTCCCAGTTTAGGTCTCCCTTTTCCATTTCCTTAACATGCTTCAAAATCACAGCCTCATCAAAGCCCACCCAGCCATGATAACAGATCATCTGGTAAAACTGTCAAGTGTTAGAAACTTCATTATGAACTGCAAATATATATAAGATTAAAAAATAGGTAGAAATAGATTACTGCAAATCAGCATCTGTAAAAGCAGGGGTAGGATCTGGCTCAGTGTGTGCTGCCTCAGTGCAAACCCCAGCCTGTTCTGTACCCACCTCTTGCAAATGCTGCTCTCTGCTGACATCTGGTTAAAAGCGTCAAGGAGGAGCTGCTCCCTCCTTCCTCTGATTTGGTCTTCGTGGTGGACAAGAGACAGATGTGCAGGAGGAGAAAGTGGTTTGATTTTCCAGGATTTTCCAGGATTTTCCAGGATTTTCCAGGATTTTCCAGGATTTCCATCTCCATCATCGTAATTTCACATGTTACTAGCTTCCAACCCATATCTCACAGATTTAAATACTCCCACTTCCCACTAAAAAAAAGGACTGATGTCCCAATAGATTCTCTCTAGGGAAAAAACAAATAAAAATATTTGCATTCTATTCTAAATCTTAGGAACTATTGAAGGCAAAAACTTAAATTCAGGATGGTCCACTGAAATTGTGTTGCATATGACATTTCCAGTGATGTTAACACAGTACACAGAAGAATAAATCTGCATGAGGTGTCAGTTGCTATTGTATATTATGTAAAAAGAAAGTAGGTGAAGTAGAGAAAATAGAGGTGGAGGTCTTGCCTTGCTTGACATTCAAATTGCAAGAGGCTTAATCATTGGCTACAGTGCGTCTGGGGTTTGAAATTCAGTGCACTAAGTCAAGGAGCCAGGTTTGCTCATTCCTGTGGGAGTTAAGGAAACAACAGCTGGATGTAATTTTATGAGACTGCAAACTTAGCTGATCCCCTGAGCTCAGTTTCCTTATCCTATTTCTTTAAGATCCACAATTAGGGTGCTTGAAATTAGGAAATGGAAGGAGAGAGCACTTGTCTTCTGGGAGATCTTCCAAACCCACAGAGTCTTCTTTAGATCTGGGTATATCCACAGCGGCAGCAGGCCCCTGGATTAAAGATGAAGTGCAAGATATGCAAGCACAACCATACCTTAAATTTCACCCCGTCCTGAAGAGGTTTGCTAAATCCTGATGTGGCATTAATGTGGAATTTTAGTTTTGCTGGATCCTGATGTAGCATTAATGTGGAATTTTAGCCTGTTTTGGAAGGGTTGGTAACATTCCTTTTTTTGACACCATGAGAACATCCTGTTTTGAGAAGTGGCACATTCCCTTCCTGTAGTTTTACTTCATGAACTGGGTTTCTAGCAGTCTGAAGCAGTTTCTGCAGGGAAGTGCTTTGAGGATTGGCTGCTGAGACAGCTAAAAGCCCTGCTGACCCTTCAAACCTCTCCTCCTTGATCCCCTCGCTTCCTGAGAGACCAATGTGCTGCTCTTTCCTCACCACTTCTTGCCACTCAAACAGGAGCTCATACTGCCACAATCAACACCCTTTCAGACATCACCTGCATGTTCTTCACTCTGTTCAGTACAGAGCAGATGGTTCAAAGCAATCCAACAACCAACTGTGCCCCAGAATTGATCAGGGCAGCAAATCTGCCCTGTGGAAGTGTCAAGCTCCAGATGAGAAGTAATGAACTCTTTTCTCACACCAGCCAGATCCAAAAATACTTCAATCATGCCTTGAGGGGGCATATACACCAATAATTCTATACAGGTAAAACATTTTCCTGGTGCAGAAGCTCTAGTGGCAGTAGCCATGCAGAAGTAATTAAAACCTCCAACAGTGATACCTCACACCTCTGCTAAGAATCAGCTGTTCCAGATCTGGACAGACTTCTTCCAGCTACACCCCAAGCTCATTCTGCTAAAGCCTGAGGTGTAACATCATTGGGAAATACAGAGGGGATGACTCTGCCTCACTCATTTCATTAACTTGTAGAGCATAGCAAGATGGGCGAGCTAAAATAGGAAGTCTGAAGACACCATTCATTTTTCTTGACTAGAAACATCATTAAAAACTGCCTGTTGTTTAGGCCAAGAATCTGGTGGTCTCACAAGTGTTTCAAGCTTGTGGCCACCAAAGCCAAGGATCAAAACTGACTGGTCAAATCAAAATTAAAAAAATCAATAATTTATTAAGGACTGAACTGACCAAATACTATAAGGAATCACTGCAAGAAATCCAGCCAATGGTCAATCAAAATGCTTCAGTTTTTCAATTGCCAGCAAAAAAATATGGAGAAACTAACAAAATGCATGTCTGCTTGAAATATGCATGACTTTTTAGTCTCTATCTGCATTGTAAATACCTTGGTATGTGCAGGTCAAAATTTAAAAATAAGTATAATCAAACATGCACATTTGGTGCTGTAATGAAGCGGGACGTGACATCAAAGACATCAAATTCTTGTTATCTCCTGGGTTCATGAGGCATCAAAATCTGACTGGAGGGCAGTCACTGCAGCATTGAAACCTTGCAGCTGAGACATGAACATTAATTTTTGGTGAAAACTGTTCCATAGCAATGCTGAGTAAAGCCAGCAGTACATGAGTTCATGAACTTCTTTCCAAAATGTCTGTAGTACGTCTCTCCTTTGTGGGGAGACACTTCCAGCCACAGGAAGTTCAAGATGCCATTAATAAAGCAAAAACTGAGTTGAAATAATCAGATGTCACTACTCCCTCATCTAAGTGATGATCCACTGAAGTGGATTTTTTAAAGGTAAAACTGTTTGGTAGTTCAGTGTCTTGAAGTCAATCTGTTGATAAGTTTTCTTGAGTCCCCAGTGTACACAGTTTACAGCCTTCAACTTGTTTCTTATTAATTCTCATATTTTTTCATAATTAAAAGAACATAATATTCTTTAAGAAATGAAGGGATATTTTATCAGAAATTCCAGACTGTCAGAAATCTGAAGAGGAAAATAAAACTTTGCTCAGGACTAACTCAGCCATCCTTCATTTGACCATGCATGGCTTTCCCTGAAGATGCAAATGTGACTGAGCCTTTATTTGTTAATCTGAAATTCTTACACTCAAATAAAATATGATTTCTTCAAACACATTAATGTGGATAAATCTGGCTTGGTGAATCAGTTGCAAGTGCCATACTAAGAAAATGGAATCTCAAGAGACATAACAAATAATTAAGTCCTTGCAGGAAACTCATCTGTTTTCCCACTTACCCACAGGAGATTTACATGCAAAGCTTGCATTGAAGCTACTTGTAATTAACATTAAGCACTTAAAAGAACACAGAAAATTGGAATGCTAGAGGGGAAAAAAAAAAGCAGTATTTTCCAGCCATTAAGATCTGTCTTAATTTAGATCTGCAGATTTTTATGCTTATAAAACTTTTGTGTTTGTGAAACCTGTACAAAGGATGGCTCCTGAGAACTAAGACTTTTGATATTATCCTATTATTCTAGGACAGGTTTAACTGAAAAATGTCCCACTTTAATCTAAGAATAAAAATTCTATGGTAAGTACTATTACAAATCTGGATGCAATTAATTTGAGGAGCAGTTTTTATAAAGTTTGTTGGCTTCAATAGTTAAATGAATCTGGTTAATACCTGTAAGCAGGAACATTCCATGTGGCTTTGAAATTACCTTCCAGTGTCTCACCTCTTTTTGTTACATGTGACTGTATAGACACAATGTTTTGTAGATTTATGCAGGGTAATTTCCCTCTGTGTGGGAGATTTTTGCTGAGATAAATCACATTTCTGCAAAACTGATTGAAGGATGACATGCTCCCATCCAAGTAAAGCCAACAAACTCCAAATGAACACATGCACAGCTTCCTGAAGTAATGTATTGCATTAGGGGATATGAAGTAATGTCTCTAAAAGAATTTTGACCCTAGAACATTGCAAATCTAATCTGAGAGCACTCTGGACTGGCTGGGGAATGTCAAGAGGAATGACAGCTTTCCAATATGACACATAAGTTCAAATAGATTTACATAAAAGTCTTTAAAACTTTAAATTGTGCATTCAGTGTATATAACAAAAAAAAAAAAAAAAAAAAAAAAAAGCCTAGAACACACGTAGCAACAAAGCTGTTAGATCCACCTGAATCTGACAGATTTTCACTGAATTTTTTGTATTGTGCCCATGTGAAGGAATATCTGTAACTCACAAACATCTCACTGTGTTGGCAATCCCAAGAATAACACAGATTAATATCTGTGAATTTCATGAGTTATGAGCCAGCTACTATAGGAAGTGATGGAGCAAAGTTTTCCTCACTATTAGAAAACAAAGTAATTTCTAAAACCCTATGTATTTTTACATCAAAAACAGTACCCCTTCAAAGAAAAACTGTGTTTTGCCCTATTAAAGTGGTGATGAAGCACCAAAGTATAAATCTGAGCAGCAAAGCCCGTGCAAGCACAGGCTTGGCTTCTGAGGCCAAAACATTCTGAAACTCATGCTCCAGTGCTTTCCTTCTCCAGTGAAGAGATTTCTTGAAGAAGCCTTTGTGAGTGCTTTTTGCTGAGGTATTGGCAAGAAGAAGTGCACGCTGATTTTTCAGGAGAAAAGTGATGGACAGCAGGGTTTTCCTGCAGCCTCTGAGGCTCTCCCAGCCCAGCCAGCCCAAACACCCCTTGGGTTTGCTGCATGGCTGCTCCTCTTCAAACCTCTTGCTGAATCTTCACATGCCAAGCCTGTGCCATCTGGGTGTCATGTTCCCTGGCTTTGCTTTTTTCCAGGTGGTTCTTTTCCTGCCAGGAGTGCAGCCTGGTGCAGCATGCTGGAGTGCTGTCACATGAATGACAGTGACACAGCTCAGGCAGCACTAACGTGGCTGCTTCATGGGTGTGACACAGAGGCTGTTCCCCAGCAGACCCTCTGTTACACAGCAAAATGAAGTCTCCTCTTCCCACAGAAAAGATTAAAGGCACCTCTGTCATGATCTCCTTGGAGCTCTCAAATCTGCAGGACAAGATACTCTGTAAATTAAACTTTTCTCATCAGCTTGCTGGGAAAGAAGAACACAACAAACAAAGGCTCCATCCCTTTGCACATGAATTCAGCACTTAGTTTGTCTCCTCTCCAAGTGACAAGTTCTCTAATTCATAACTCTCAGCCCATGTCATGTAACTCATGAAGTGTTGAGCAAAACAGTTACCCGCCAGCTGTGGGAGTGCTCATCCTCCCTCCCTCCTCCATCAGACCAGGGGCATCCCCTGCATCCCACTGGGATGCACAAAAGCCTGGCTGCTGTTGGAGCTGTTTCAAAAGCTTTTTGGGTGAGCTGACACTTTTCTGCTGCTCTGAGTGGAAGGTAATCAATTCCACTTCCAGGAGTCAGGGGACTCTGAAAAAACCACCCAAAACCAGGATGCAGGGATAGGTGGATGGATGGATGGATGGATGGATGGATGGATGGATGGATGGATGGATGGATGGATGGATGGATGGATGGATG
>JAYDZK010000113.1:36955637-36987039 GCA_034509185.1 Euphonia xanthogaster | reverse complement strand
TTGCTGCTCCTGTTGTTTTGCACATGTGGAATGTGTTAGGAAGATTGTTTACCTGAAGTGATTTGTCAATTGGATTCCGCTGAGGATTGTTTTGTTTCCTTGGCCAATTGGAAAAAGCTGTGTCCTGACTGTCGGGGGACTGTCACGAGTTTTCTTTAGTAGTACAGTTATAGTATAGTATAATGTAATATAATATAGTTTAATAAAGCAATTGTTCAGCCTTCTGAATCAATGGAGTCAGATGCCAATCATTCCCTGTGTTGTGGGCACCCTGCTTTTCGATAAATAAGTAATTATGTGACTGTTTCCATCAGGTTTTATCTTATAAAACTTGCCAAAGTTAAAAACAAAATAAAAACAACTTTTTTTTTCTTAATGTTTATAGAGTAGCAAATATGATAAATTTTTTGCTTCTTTAAAGTGAAATACCAATTTCTATGCAGACAATTAAGGCATTAGAAATATCAGAAATTTCACACTGCTTTCAATGCTGATTCATAATAGATAATCAAATATGTAATAGAAAGGGTTATTGCTATATTGGAAAGAAACATTCATAAATTCAGATGACCTATAGTAGAAATCTAGATCTAGAAAAAGCATAACTAAATAGGCAAGAATGAATTCATGTCAAATATGCAATCTACTAGCTGAAAACCAAACAGTGGCAAGGCAGGATTTAATCTCAATTTTGTGCTTGCATTCAAAATATTTCTTGCTATTCATTTTCTGACTACAAGGGCAATGCCAACAGTTAGAACAAAGAAAGATAAAAGTCTTCAAATAAGCAGTTAAAATGACATGAATAGGAATTACTCATATGCTTTTAACTTACTTAAGGCTTAGCTGGAATGAACCAGAAAGCTCAGTATATTTTAGATTAGAATTTGTAGACATTTTTCTTCCCAAGCTGTGACCTCTATTGTGTGCTCCAGAGCTTAGAGCTATTTTCACCTTTACAAACAATTGATTTGGTCAGTTCTCAGATTTTCCAATAGAAAATGAGGAGCATCCCTTGGAATTTCTTAGATATTGCTAATAACGACCTGAGCTTTATTATATTAAGAATTCCTCACAACTCAGTCATTAAAATTCAATAAATTCTAAACACCAGCCTCTTCAAAGGACAAGAATTAGTTCCTATTTGTCTGATAATGCCTTCCAGAGGGAAGATGTAGGCAGATTCTTTGGTTTTATTGCTTCTTGGTTGCTAGATTGCCTTTTAAAATGTATTTGTCTATTTATTTATTTTATTATCAAGGAGCCTGGCTAACATGCAGTAATATTCCATGTTCCCTACTGGAGAAGGAATCTACCACGTATTCATGAAACCTTGTCCTTACATTTCATTTACACTGCGATGCACTGACGGAATCAACCCTTCCTTGTGTTTCACAGACAGAGTGTTTTCATTTTAGAGAACAGCTTCCTCTTTGGGGAGAGGGGAAGGAAAGCTTCTGTAGGAGCCAGAACATTACTTTTAAGTCTACAAAAGGAAAAGTAGACTCTTTTTAGTTGCAAGTCCTATCTACAAACAGAGATTTTTGGCTCTTCAGGAATATAACCTCTTCCTTTTGAAAATTACTCCCATAGATACAGCTTTAGTGAGACAAAGATTGTGCCTGCATGTGCCTTGTCTCCCTTTGGGACTTAATTATGGCTTGATGGTATAGGTGTGAGGGAAGCTTCTTGTTCTTTTTGTCAGCGTGACTCTAACCAGCCTTTTTTTTTTTTTAATCTGAAAAATGTTGTCTACACTGTAAATTCTTTTGAGTGTGCATAAGAAATAATCAGAAACAGTAAACTCTCCCAAAGCCTACAAAGATATTGTCCAAACACTTACTTATCCTGAGTTCTTCATAGGATATTCATAGGATAATTCAGAGTTATGAACAGCTGCTGCTACTCTCTAAATGCATCAAATAACAAATTTTCCAGGGCTGGTGGATAACAAAACAATTTCCAGTTTCTGTCATATTAATGTATGGGTATGGATGTAGCCACATACCTTCCAAGAACCTTCTTCTGAGTGCTTAGTTTTATCAAATCAGGTATGGGACATTCTCACTGCCTAATACATATGAAATCTGTAATTCATAGTGAAAAATTATGCAGATAGGGTGAGGCACATGTCAAAATCTGTGTCACTCAGCAGACTATTTCCTTACTATGACAACATAGTCACAGACCTAGATAAATTGGTTGAAACGGCTAAATTGTTTTAATGTCAACTCCAGCTACCAGAAAAAATAGTATTTTCTAACTGTCCCTAATATTTGAATACATGTACAAACACAGTTCTTGGTTTATTGATCAAAAGGGAGCAAAGAAGGCAAGGGGCAGAATACGCAAAATCAACAAAAAGTCTCTTCTCCTAGTTCACATCTTGCTATGATGAAAATGTATAAAAAGATGGCAAAGTAGCGCTGCCAGTGTGGCTGAACACACATTAATGGTTTTAATAATAAAACAATTAGTAATTCCTGGCTTAAGGGTTATCATGAGGAATTGTTCAAACTCTCTCTGATTTTCTGTCTGTTTCTCTACATTTTTACTTGAAATAGTTGTCTGCTCCTATACTTGAAATCTGGGCTTTTCTCCCAAGATTGCTACAGCTCTTTCAATCAGTCTATAACCAGACAGCTACAGTTTCTACTTGTTACTGGGGGAGCTGGCTGCATCTTCTCATTTTACTGGAAGGGGACACAACAATGGAAGTCCTTGAGCCTTTTCCACAGTCGTGCCTTACTTATTCTGCTTAGTGCAGATGAACCACATCATTATATATCCTCTTAGACTTGCATATGAACCAAGAAAACAAATTTAAAGTACTTATTTTTTGTGTTTGTGTAGGTAGGGAAGATATGTAATCTTCCAAGTATCCAATTTAGACACTTCAAGAGAAGGACACTACAGATGACTTCTGACCCCTTTTTTGTCCACGTGCTTCTAATTCATTTCAAATCTCTGATTCAATTTTAATCAGAACAATGAAGGTAGAAAGGGGATAGTGAATAACCAGGAATAAATTCTTGTTCATTCTCAGCTTTTTAATGCTGGCTTAAAGTTTTAATAAATCTGCAACCTACAGTAGATTTTGTGGACTTTCACTGTAAATGCAACAACATTTTAGGTCAAGACTGAAAGACAGCTCACAAGTCATAGTGGAGAAATTAATGTTATTTCACCCTGCAGTTCACTTGACCCTAAATACTACTGGTGATACATTTTAAGTATTAAATTCACATTCAGCTACAGGTTTACAGTCACTTAAAGCATCCAAGAAAAATAGAGTCAGAAACAGACTTATTCAAATGAATAGACCTACTGTTTAGATATGGAAAAGTTCTCCAAACTCAAAATCCCATAAAGCTGCAGAAATCACAGATGCTCTCAAAAGTAAAATCTCCCTATATTAGGTAGAAAGAATTCAGATACAGTGGCCTAGCTGACAAGCTCTCCCATAACACCATTCCCAAGTACTGTATTAAAAAACAAAAAAAAAAAAACAACAAAAAGAAGCAAGAAGTCATATTAACATACCCACAAACTGAAAACTTTCTTCTTACTTTTCTCTGAGACTAACCATCAGATAACTCCAACTATTTCTGTTTGTAAGTATATTCCCAGCTGAAGAAATGACAGGGTATTTTCCTGCTGAAGCAAAGTGAGTGGTTGACCAGGCACACTTGCTACTGACATAGACATCTGTCCTCATTTTTTGAACCCCTTTTTTGTGGTAGTACAATTTTCAGCTGCCTTATTTATGCTCTTTATCCTTATTGGTAAGTAAAATGGTTGGGAAAAAAAAATGAGTCGTTCTACTGCAAGAGAAATAGTAGCTGAGGGCATGGTTAAGGAGAGGATGTAGGCAAAAGTGACACTCATAATCTGTCTTGGATTCTGTTTGTCTGCCTATGAGACTGGATGCTATTCCATGTCAGGATATTTTTTCCTTTAATTTTAAGGTAACAGATAATACCATAGAAATATAGCATAGATTCAAAAATGCGCTAAATATTTTCTGCTTTAAAGCAGAAAAGTTACTTGGGTATGTCCAACATTACTTTAAATCCCATCCTCCTCAGAGAGCCCGAGAAACACTCACCTTCAAGGCTGCTGTAGGCTTGCTCTCAACAGAGTCTGCACATCACCCAGCTGACTTTAATTGGGAAGTGTTGTCCCTGAATTTATAAAACCTGAATGCAGCTGAGAGGGTGACCCCCAGATTTGTCACCGTACAGAAAAGCATGAAGCAACATATTGAGGGGATCCATCAAGTTCCATGACAAAACTGTAGTGGGGAATGAAATAATCTTCAAACCCTATCTTTGCATGGAGTTTTACTCCTTTTCAGATCAAACATTCCTCCCTGAGGGAAAAGTGTTAAACAAACTGATCACCAGGCTCTCAGAACAGCTGTGTAGTCCCAGCTGCTGTTTTCAGCAGCAGGAAGCTTGGAGACATTTCAAGAGACAAACAAATGAGATACCCTGATTATTTTCCTCTCCAGGAGTACACACTTATATATGGGATCCTTTCTGCTGCAATGGTTTAATAGAGTGTTGCTGTGGAAACACTGGCACCTAATAGGAAGCTATGTAGAAAAATCAGCCCATATATCAAACTCATTGGGGTTTTGCACTGAAAGCTACTGTGATGCACTCTTCCTTGGCATTATATTTGTACCCTGTTTTGAGAGTATCCTAGTGAAAATTCATGTTTTTCCAATGTTACTTCTCTTTGTGTTAGGAGAAGAACAAAACAAACCTTAACTGTTAAACATCAAATTGAAAGTTTGACTATAACTGTCTTTGAGCATTCATGTGATAAAGTCAGAAAAAGAGAGATGTCCTGAAAGTTTTTCACTATTAAAATTTTGAATATACATATTTTCTATATAATAATGAAAGTAATCACATAATCAGTGAAAGTACTTTGATGAGTCTGTACTGAACCCTTTCAGGAGTGCTTTATCTGGAATTTCCTCATTTTGCTTTACTTGGGGTTTTTGATTGTTTTTCTTTTTTTTTAATTCAAAAATAAAGTACTCATTTAGGCAGAAAAACACATTTTAATTGAAGTGTATGAGAAACAACTATTTTTTATTTTCAGTGTGTGTGATGACATTCTTTACTAAAAGTGATAATGAATGATGTATGAAATGAATGTTCATTAGGCTGCCACATGAGCTTCTAGAAAAGGTACAGCTAAAACCCTTTATTTGGACACACAGCTTACATAACTATGAATTATTTTTATACATAAACAAAAAATATTAAAAACCAAAGAATTTTGTCTCATGGATGATGTTATGGAAAAGGAGAAGCAGAGATGTTGTTCGATATTTATGATCTGACCAACTGATAAAAAATTAATGTAGGTAATATCTGAATTATCAAACAAATGGAATCAGCAGTTCCTTTAACATAATTTGAGTATTATGTCTTTACTGTGACAAAATTATGAGAAATTACTGAGGTGTGTGAGGCACCTGAAGGAGTACAATAACTGCAGAGACCTTTAAAGATACTTACATCACTTTCATGGCCTTCTCTTAGATTGTAAGTGAGATCATGCTGGATGTCTTCAACAAACTTGTGAGCATACTCTGGGTACAGGTCGAGCACTTCAAAGAGACCTTTGAGTATAATACATTGGAGGTCACAGTATGTTAGAGCTTTAACATCTGCATTTGTTTTAATAACTTGATCCCTAATGGATAGGTTTGCTCCAATTAAATCTCCTTTACCTGAAAGAGAATAAAAAACCAATTATCTTCAAAGTGTAAATTCTTTACTTTTTTGAATCATAAAGCTGTTTAATATAATTGCTATACCTGAACCTGAAATCCCATTGTTACTAATGCCTTGTTTAATTAATAACATGCTAAAGGATCATAGACAATTTTCCCCCCCTTTTTGCAGGTGCAAACTTATGCATAATTAATTGGAGGTACAAAAACTAATTTCCAGATAGGTAACTGGCTGTTTTAAGGATGCAATAAAATAAATTTGTATAAAATGAAGATTTACACCAGTGACTAATAACAGGTGCAATTATTTTTCAAAAAAGATGTTGTCAGGTGTTTTTGTGCATGTCTTAAAATGTGCAGGTGTTAAGGTAGCATTACAACCTTTCTGTCAAGACGAAAAAATTGCTTAAGAAAGAATTCTTGTGCTGGCTTTTTTTTTTTTTTTCATTTATGGGCAAGACTGCCTTAGAACACTGGCTGTATTAAAAAACTCAATTGACCGTATGTGGAAAAGCACAAATATTTTATAGTTAAAAGCTTCCATAAATATCTGATCTGAGGCATAAATTCCAAAGTGCAGTCATTGAACCAGAGGTTTTCCCCAAAAGTTAAAGCAGATGGTCTTCATTAAAGACCTGGACAGTGTGATGGAGTGCATTCTCAGCAAGTTATGGACGATACCAGGCTGGGGGAATTGGTTGATGATACTGAAGGACAAAGTTGCCATTTAGGAGGACCTCAATGAAAGACAAAATGGCTGCTAGGAATGAATCATGAAGTTCAACAAAACCAAATGCCAAGTCCCATACCTGGGATGAAAACCCTCCCTAAAGGAGTATGGACTGGGAACTGACCAGCTGGGCAGCAGCTCTGCAGGAAAGGCCCTGGGGGTCCTTGAGGAGAAGCCCAACATGAGCCAACAATGTGTCCTTGCAGCAAAGGAGTTCAAGGCCCTCCTGTGCAGCATTAGCAAGAGTGGAGCCAGCAAGTCCCAGGAAATGACTCTTTCCCTCTATATTTGTCATGCCTTATCTGGAGCACTGTTTCCACTTTTGGGCTTCCCAATAGAAGACATAATATTGACATATTAGAGTGAGTCAAAAAGAGGCTATCAAGAATCAGGGACTAAAGAATATAATTTATGAGAAAAGGCTGAAAAAATGGGCTATTGCTCCATCTTACAAAGAAAAGGCAAAGGAAGGATATTATTACTGTCTTCAACAGCCCAGCAAAAAACTGTAGAGAAAACAGAGTTAAACTTCTCTTCAGAGTGCATGGGGCAATAAGATGTACTGGGCACAGTGTGTAATAAAATAAATTTTCACTATAAATCAGGAAATAAAAGTCAAGAAATGGTGGAACAGCCTGCCCAAAGAGGCTGTGGAATTGTGAGCATCCTTGGAGATGTTCAAAATTTGCCTGGACATAGTCGATATGACTGAGATAAATTTGCCCTGTTTTAAGCAGGTTTAAGTTGGGTAGCTTCTGAAGGTCTGAAGATCCCTTCAATCTTACATTATTCTGTAATGAATAAATAATAAGTTAAGACTGTCACATAGGAAAATCCACCCAGCATGTGATTACAACTGTGTATTACACACGAAATGATCAGCTTGCAGAGTAAGTTAAACTAATCAGTCAATCATCCCTGAACCTTAAATAGGATAGTTTCACACTATAATATACCATTTTTAGTACCTTAAAATAATTTTTTTCTTATTTATGTGGAGCTTGAACAACTTTCTCAATGGTACATATCACAAACTCAAGGTCCCTACCTTGAGGGATTTTCTCTTATGCTAGGAATATACATACATTAATGTACTTTGGTGTCTCTTAAAAATCTCAGTTAGTATACATGAGAACTAGAATGAGATAAGGTCAGTCTGGGAGAGAGAAATCTGATAGGTAACGATAGCATCTGTCTTTGCTCAACACAACATGTATTGCTACATGATAAAATACAGCATAAAGCTAAGCAGTATACACTTTTACATTTTACTGTAAATATCAACAATTCCTTAGATTTCTTCCATTCTATTGAGCAAAGGGCTGTCAGTGTTAATTTATTGCTGGTTGTTTGGACATTTTGTATTGCTGGACAAGGGAAAGAATTTTTCAAATATACCAAAACTGATCCTTAAATATCTTAATTAGAAACTTTTTAGATATATGAACAGTATTAGTATCCATAATGCATAAAC
This sequence comes from Euphonia xanthogaster, assembly GCA_034509185.1. NCBI lineage: Eukaryota > Metazoa > Chordata > Aves > Passeriformes > Fringillidae > Euphonia > Euphonia xanthogaster. The sequence goes on along the minus strand of JAYDZK010000113.1, from coordinate 36,979,080 downwards.
ATTTTGGAAAAAATGTTAGATTTTTATTGGATTGTAGTTAAAATTTTGAAGTAATTTCAGGCTTAAAGATACTAAAATTTGTCTGCTAGTGCTAATATTTATATATTTTTCAAATGAAAATCATGCAGCAAAGGCTGTAGGTAGTAACCTGAAGTTTCATGTAGAATTAATGAAGTGATTAACTGATTCTACCTTGAATGTCAACATTTGTTACATAACAGAATAATTTCAGCTATTCTTAGTAGCTCTTTTATTTTTTCTTTAATTGGATAACAAGCTTATATATACATGTTTCTCACAGACACATCTGTTTTTCAATAAATCAGGGATATGTTGTCAAAGTTATAAATGTTCTCATTATAGATATTTTTCAAATAACTTATGCCTAATATTTTTAAGAAATCAATGATATATGCTCAAACAATACATAACTCATATTAAAACATATTTTACCATAAAATATATCCTAACCATCATTCTTAGAGATAAAGTAATAGTCTCTAGAGGAAGCAAAGATGTATTTAATGAGAGCATTTCACTGAGTTGTTGCTGCATTGCTTGTTAGTGAGAATGGTTCAGTAAACAAAAACTAATCCACTAGAATTAGAATCAGGACAGAATTATAAAATATTCTGGGAACTGCAAGTAACTCAACATTGTCAGGGAAAAAAACTGCTGTCTTGACTTTACATGACATCAGCAACACAATTTCCCATAGGGACCTACATGTTTGAGGCATTCACCTTCAGCTGGTGTTAATTAGGTTTAAATGATGAAGCTCCCATTCTCTTTAACAAAACATTATTTTTCTGTTTTGTTTATGTTTTTTGCATTATGATTTCATTAACTTCTCTCAGAAATCCACTAATCTCTTTCTTGTTGTTTTGATTGTCACCATTACACAATGATGCTTTAATTAACACTTTCAGAAGTGCCTGAAGATGGAAACATTAATGAAAACTCATAGTTCCAATGGAACTACCTCTTGAACTTTTGCTGGCTCTTAGCTTATGTCTTAAGTCATATTTTATACCTCTGATCTATGTGATCCAATGAAATCAAGAGATTCTTAAACTTCCTAAAAATAAACAGGAGATGGATTGATGTGGACTGTCAATCTAATAGAATTAAAGAGTTCTGAAATAAATAGGACCTGTGTCACATTTATATTCTAAAAAAGACCAATCAAATGCATTCTAGTAAAATAAAGAAAATTCAATTACAGAAGACCAGAAGCTTCCATTATCAACAGGCTAGTGCAATCCCACGAAACAGGAAGGAAAGCAAAAAAGGAAATGTTCTTTTAAACTCTGTTTTATAAGAATATTAAAAGTTATTAGAAAGAAAAATACATTTAAGTCTAAACAAATATTAAAATCATAATAAAATAATTCTATACTTTTAGAGTAAAATTTTACATTTTATATTGCCAAAGAACTTCATAAACATTAACTGAGACAGATCTAATCATCCTTTAGCTGAAGATAAAGAGAATTTCTTTAGTAGCATTTAAATTGAGGCAAATGACTGAAATTTATAGGTAGAGATGCTTAAATCTCAATGAGTAAAAAATAGTCATCTTGCAAACAGCAACTAAAAATTTATTAGAACAGAATTTCTGGCCTTTCTCAGTTCTAATATACTCAGATGACTGCAGACAGCATCAGTTAGCATGAAGTAGCTTGGGGGAGCAGAGCCAACAATGCTTGTTTTTCACCACATGGCTTTTCTGCAAGGGGTGTTCATAGGCAAGTGCCAAAGAATGAAAAAATAGGCTCTTATTGCTTTCTTTGACTTGGGAGCATTAGTGGGAGCACTGCCTGGGCACTAATTTTCATGAAAGATTTAGGCACTGATGATCAATGTTCTTTGAGCTGTCAATACCACCACCAAATATAGCAGAAAGCAGCAAGCTGTGTCAAAAGCTTGCAAGTACCTGTTTACATGAAAAAGAAGAAAGAATAAGTGTAAGGAAACCATTAATGAAATATTGCACAGCTAATAATCTGGCAATGGAAAGCTCCTTATATCAAAATATAAGGAAGTTCAAACTAAATAAAAATAAAATAGGAATGTACATAGAATAGGTATTGCAGATTAAAACTAAACAATTTCTTTCTTATCTTTGAGTCTATGATTGTGAACATACCAAGGATTGCCAGCACAGTGCTGTCCTTCAGGACTTCCATGGAACCTGAGCACACAAAGTAGATCGCTTGCAGGGCATCTCCCTGCCGCAGGAGGTACTCCCCAGGAGCACAGAAGGAGGTTTTGATGTGCAGAGACAGAGACCTGAGGCAACCACGACTGGCACACTCGAAAAGGGAAAGCTGCAAAATCTCCTTGTTCAAGTGCATGGTGATGTCTGAACGCAGCTCGTCTGGGAAGTCTTTTAAAAGCTGTCCAAAAGAATGAAAAAAAATGATGAAAAAAGAGAAAATTTGTAAAATTATTTGTTTCCACTTTTGCAGAAGTGGCCTGATTTAGTGGTGTGGCACATATCATCCTGTTGCAAATACTTCCCTTTGATTTTTCTTATCCCTTGATGAAATGTGCTATTTTAAGAAATTTTAACATGATAAATTCCAGGAAAAACATGAATAAATATATACCTTTTTACTATTAAAAAAAAAATCCCCAAAAGCCTCACAAAAAAAAACAACAAACACCTAAACACCTCAGGAAAGAAGGTCAACAATACTGTTTGTACGAATTCCCTCTAATGCACAGTTTAAGTTCATCCAAGTTCTTCTCTGTGATAGAACACAGTAGGCTGCTCAGGTATACCATTGTATACAGTGACATATGCAATGAAAACAGAGAATTCTAGAAAATCTATCAATTGCAGTATCACTTCTTCTATAGTAAAACCACTGCAAGAGGAATAACTAAAAAAAATCTGCCTTGCATGTGTTTTTTTTTCTTGTTGCTATTTTCATTTTTGATAATGTAGCTGGACACTGAAGGAAGGGTGGGAAAGGAGTGGAGACAAGTTGCATGTCCAATAGAAGAACCTGTGGAAACTAAAAGACCATGAAGTCTCAATTTTTCCTTGCAAGCTGCAAGCCCACAAGTGTAGGTTTCTTTTTAGTTTGAGGGGATGTGGCATCTGAAGAGTGCAATCAGCCAATGCTTGACCAGGTGGGCTCAGACAAGGTGCTTTATCCATAGCGGGGAAATGAAAGACAGATGGTCTCTCCAGGACCTGTGGTTGCAGTACAGCAGTCACTCACTTTCACTGTGACTAAAGGTACAGAAAGTACAAAAGCTGAAGGAGATCATTAACCACATATAGGAAAGCTTTGACATCTAAGTCATTTTTGTACCTTTGTAAATCTTACTAAGCTCCTTCTGTTACTAAGATGCTGTTGAAAATCCCATTCTTTGTGCTGTGCACAACACAAAAAAGAATTTATCAGGAAAAGAATGTTCCAAACCTCAAATCTTTCTGCTTATTTCCACATTATCTTTAGAGACCACTGAGTTTTATAACACAGATAACAAGAAACCTAAAGGGAGTGCTCCATTCAAATAACACTCCAGCAGAGAGAAGCCATTATTTCTCCTGCAGTACAGTAACACATAACCTGGATAAGTAATTTAAAACAAGCAAGCACAGACACCACCAGAAATCTGTCTTTTGATTTCACTCTCAAGTTACACTGTGCAATATTTAAAAAGGTAGTGATATAAATAATACAAAAATTCAGCCTAAATAATTTGTTTACAGTATTGGAATAAATAAGATGAAGGAGGAAGGAAAGGGCATCAAAGTCCCTCCTTTAAAAAGGACCTAAAATCCCCATGTAGATATTTTGTTTACTGAGAGATAGAAATGCTCATTATAGCATTTCTGCTGGCATCATCTAAAAGGTTTCTGATGAATGCCTCTTCAGCATTTGAGAATCACAGAGGACTGAATTTTTCTACATTATTTGATGTTTTAAACATGCTTTTTCAATTGTGTACCCTCTTCCTGGGATAATCCAGGTTTATTTTAGGCACGGTTTTCTTTGCTATGTAACTTCACAAAAAACACAGCATGACAAAAGAAAAAATACCCCCCTCCTTGCCTCAGAGTCATAGTTCATAGTCAAAACAATCAAACACAAATCCCCCCTCATTTGGTTACCTCATTGGAATCAATTCCATTATTGACAGACCACGTGGTTTGGAAATATTCAAGCATCCTTTGCTTTAGCTGTTGTGGCAGGTGATGGACCCGTATGAAGTCCTTCAAATCCTTGGTTCTTGTGTGATAAAGGGACCACCTGGAGTACATCCTCTGAATTATGGCAGTCACATTGCCAAACACCAAGGCATGCATCAGAGCTAGGAAGAACAGAAATTACATGCAATGTGGAGTGATTTGTCGATCAATAAAACTTCACACAGAACATAAAGAGCATCTTCACAGAGTGAAAATTTCCTGAGTAAGAGGTATAAGAAAGCTTTTGAATATAAAACTCCTTGAGTAATGGTATATTAATACTGTGGTATTAAAATGATTATTCTTTTCTGGTGTTTGAGACACTACAAGTCACTGTCATAGGACAGGGTAGAACAACAAGTTATTCTATCTAGTCAGGGTACCTAACAAAAGAATTAAGTCAAATTAAGTCCACAGTCTAAGAGAAAAGGAAACCAGAACATAGAATTGAGGAATCATAAAATGGTTTGGGTTGAAAGGAACTTTAAAGATCATCTAGTTCCAATCACCCTGCCATGGGCAAGGATGCCTTTCACTAGATCAGGTTGCTCAAAGCCTCATCAACCTAGCCTTGAACACAGCCTGGGATGGGGCATCCACAACTTCCCTGAGCAGCATCTTCCTGAGCCTCACCACCCTCATAGTAAAGAATTTCTCCCAATATCTAATCTAAACCTACTCTCAGTTTGAACCATTCCAACTGATGCTGTCACTACAGGCCTTTGCAAAAAGCACAGGAAGGAACACAAGTAGGCAGGTATGATAGAAAATAATGAGATACTAATAATCAGTATGGAAACTAGACTCAAATGGTCAGCTGGAAACTACACAGAATATATTAGATTTCAGAGAACTCATATAAACAAAAGCAATCACTAATGCAGACCACGTGTAGAGGACAAAGGTTGTAAATAACATTTAAAAATGTATCATCGTATTCTGGGTGCGGTATTTTAAAAAGTCAGAAAACAACCCCATTGTAAAGCAGAAATTCAGGTTCAAAGAAACATTCAAAGAGACAACCTAATTTCTTATGTTGCTGGACAGGATCAAATATGGTTAAAATTGTTCTGACATCCTGGAGTTTGTCTGCAATTAGTGATTGGCTTGGGAATTAAAAGACCAGAAGCAAAACTGAAGAAATATTTACAAATATAGGTCATCTGGGTTTGTTTGTGCAGAAATGTGTTTGATTATTTGAGTTGGAAAAATCACGGCAAAATTGTCTGGCATGCGATATTGATCCGATGTATAGAACATACACATCTACAAACTGTTGATTTAAAAAAATTACTAAAAAACTTGATTATTTCTCTAAAAAGACAACTGTCTTTGTGGTGCTTGAAAGAAAATAGAAGAATTTCTCAGAGTGACAAAGGAATTGGTTTATAAATGAGACAAGTTGTTGACCTTGTATGTCACTTTACAGAAGTTCAATGTGAGTGAGAAGAGACAAGGGAGAACAGGAAAGGATGCACTTTTAAATAGTAGAAATAGAAAATTCTATAGTTTGGAGTGTTAGAAAACTTTTACAGGCTGAAAAAAATGCAAAGAAGGTAGTAACAATATCTCTGTCCTTATTCTGAAGGGAGTGCAGAAAAATAGATAAAGAACTGCAGTGTAGAAATAGCAGAAAAAAAAAGTATTGTGGATGTAGTAAGAATAGTAAGCACAACTGGAAATATATTTCTAAAAATAATCAGCTATTTCAACTAGGTGTTGCTCATGATGGTGCAGTGAATTTCTAAGTCATTAATGTCAGAAGCTAGAGACACAGAATGTGAGGGACTGGTATAATACTAGATACAGGATATTTTATTAGAAATATGACAGCTACGTCTGAAAAAATTCAGCCAGACAGAGGTTAAAGAAATAGTGTAACCTCTTAAAGGATGCAATAATCAGTTTAAAAAGGGGGTGGGATAAAGAGTTAGGTGGTGTATGAATGCAAATACAAGACCCACATGTGATAGAAGTCCCTCATCAGACTCCCAGGTTAGGAGCTGGACAGCATAGAGATCTCAGTGCTGTTATTATAGGCACAAATATCATCTAGAATTTATTATTATGGTAGAATCTGTCTTTGCCTATATACATTGGAAGGCAACTGCTTCTCATAATGACGAGCTATTCTTGGCAGTGACAGGCATTAGAATTCTCCATCAAATAATCATACACTTACCCTACTTTCTGTAAGAAACCTATTACACCTCTCTCTAAACTCAAGTAGGACAAGTTCAAAACTTCTAGGAACTGTATTTCATACAGTGGCCTTTATTTTAATAGATACTTTAAATCACATTTTGCTTAGGGAACAGAGGAACACCTCTGATCCCGTATGGGACCTGAGCTACATGAGCGGGCCTCCAATCTCTTAAATACAAAAATACACATTATTTGCTGGAAGAACATAGAGAATATAGGAGAGAATATGGTATGATCACCTGCTGGAGGGCAGATCTGATCAATATTTTAGAGATGCTGGGTGTCCTAGGAATTCTGGTTACATTTTAATAAGTAAATTTTCTTACCAACTTTAAGAAGACTTACTGTATTGCACAAGATCTTTTATCTTCAGCATATGACTTATTAAAAATTTAAATTTCAAATCTATGCAAAATAAAAATTTATGTGAAGAGGCCAGTAAATATGAAAAAAGTATTTTATATGCAATTTATTTGTTAAGTTTATCCTTTTTTTTCTGTCTTCAACTTTTTCAAGGTTTAAGTAAATTTACTTCATTTTTTCAGTTCCTAGTGTTATACAATTAGGTAATACAGAAAAAACTACTGATAAACTAACTCGCCTTATCCATTACACCTGAAATTTCATTAACTAATGGCTTGGTCAAAAAGTCTGAAAAACTGACACTAATTTTTCTCAGAACCTCACTTTCCATTAGGGAATTTTAAAATTAAGTATCAGCCAAAAAGATACACTAAAGTAAGTTTTAAGAAATGATGAGGCATAATGTCCCTAAGCATACAGATTCGTGCCTTAATCCTAACGGAGTTCTCTAAGGCATGCCCAGCAATCTTCACAGTATCATTCTACCTCTTTCATCTTTCCTTGCGTTTCCTCAATAGTATCTAAAATATAATTCTTCAAGAAAATAGCTGCAGATTGGCCTCCTCTGCTTTTTTCACCTGGACATATCTTGTACACTGGACTCTGGCAGACATAAATCCATTCTCCTACCTGCTTGCCTTTAAGCAACTTCACCTTTCAGTAATCAGTTCCCTCTTACTCCACTCACCTGACTAGTTCTTCACAATTTATTCAATGTACAAGCATATTAAAAAAAAAAAGTGAAATTTTTATAATTGGGCTAAATAAATATATAGGATACTTCTATATTCTACTGTATGAAAGCTCTGCCATATTAAAGTGAATTAAATATTCATCACTGCCTTATACAGGAGACCTCTTGATTTCTTGATAGAAGTGAAAACTCCTTCCTTCATTACAACATATTTTATGTAGTGAAAGCCCCAAAGAACAGAGACCACAGTGTATTTTAAAACTATAATTTTATGCAACCACCAAAAGAAATTCATGAACTGCTTGTGGTTTTGTGACATTGTGAAAACCAAAATTATTTCATTCTTGGATGATTCATTATATTATTGCCTCTCATTTTCAGGACTGAGGAAAATGAAAATAATTCATTGAAAAATTCTTTTACCACTTAATGCTGCAAATATATAGCTTACAGGTAATTCATCGTGTTCTCTTACTTTCAAGTGTCAAATTTCCAATTACTTGGTGCCAGGAGAATTTATCGTGCAAAGCTGACACCCAGGGCTTCACTGACTAGCCCTGGAGAAACACCTACTAGTGTTTCCAGAACAGCTAATCCAGCAGAAAGAAAAAGGGAGGACAGAGTACTCTAGCAGAGATTTGCTTTTACCCTTCATGGCCAGCGTGACATCTTTGCGTTGTATTATGTACACATCATGAAACAGCACATCAGATTTTTTGTGGGAGGAAGATGAATGTATAGACAGAGCTTCTGGTACTTTCTCTAAAGGACTGGGCTTACAAATCTCTGCTTGTTGTACCCAGGTGCCTCAGCAGAAGGAAGGAGACCATGAATGAGCACATGGCTTACTCCAACAATACAAGCAGGTAATCAACATAAATAAAAATGTTACTAAGAGCCTTAAATATGACAAAAATTGCATTCTGATTCAACTCTGAATCAAATTTTTATCAATGATAAGTGAATGGCATTTTTTATAATTTTTTTATGCCAAGGCTCACCAAATGGTTTCCTGGCTCTGTCCTGTCTCTCCTTCTGGTCTGGTCCTTCAGATAAGATACACGCCAGCTCACAGACACTTTGTCCTGTGGGCTGCCCACCTCCCCCCATTGCCATTCCCAGGGCTGCTGAGGGGATGGAGCTGCAGCTGGTGTGCACATCATACCTGGCTGTCTGGAAAAGTGTCTGCCACAAGTGACTGGAATCCCCAACACATGGCTGGGCCACTTCCAGTGTTAACACTTCCAGTGTTAATAATGTGAACTTGCATTTCAGTGGGCAACACTGTCTTTCTTCAGCATAAGTGAACGAAAGGTTAGAAATATATCTGCCTGAGAGAGTTTATCTAGTGTAAACTAAACAAAGTTTTTTTCCTTCTTTTGCCATTTTAAATTAAATTTATTAAGCTTTCTGCTGTGTTTGTTTGGGGGCTCTTTTAAGAAACTTAGCAAAATTTCAGCTTTTATTTGATTTTTCCTAGTCCTTGGAAAGGTTTTAAATGACACTTAATGGTACCTACCCCCAATCAGCATTGTGCAAATGGAGAAGATCTTTTCAGCATCGGTATTGGCTGAAACATTTCCAAAGCCAACACTGGTGAGGCTGCTGAGAGTGAAATACAGGGCAGCTATATAGGCACTTCTGATTGATGGGCCTCCAAGTGTATTATTCTCATAATAAGGAGATTCAATTCGTTTTCCTAGCTCATGAAGCCAACCTGCAAAACAAAGCATAAAAAGAATTACTTTTTAGTAATACTGACACAACCATGAAAACTTTACATTATACTAAAAAAAAAGGTTTTAGAGACCCCCACAAATCTACTTAAAAAACATTATATTCTTCACATAATTCCAAGAATAAAAAGAACATTAAACTGTGGGAATTTAGGCAGCACATTAAGTATTGTGTCTCTGGGATATTTATTTTTATGTGCAATTTTTTTATGATAAGAATTGTATTTCTGCATTGAAATCAAGTGGTTTTGAATTGCATATTACAGGTCTAATTATATAATTTATAAAATCCATTAAGTCACTAAAAAGAAAAAAATCTTCACCTAATAGAGCTGCAGCAACAATGCAACATCATTTGGTTCTTTCCATTAATTAATGCTTGGAAAGCTTTTTGACATTCTAAGACTAAATCATTATAATAGTAATTACATATTCAGAGCTTTTCACATATTTCTTTTTACAGTAGAAAAGATTCAAAGAACTAAACATAACTTACAAACCAGAATTAATTTTCAAAACATGCTTCAGTAAGTATTTTCTAAATTGTTCATTAAATCTTTCCTTTCATTTTGATAAGCGGGTCTATGTGTGCCAGAGAAAGCAGAATTAGCTACTGCCTCAGATATTTGAAAAAAGACGACAAAGCAACAATGCAGGAAAAAATATCCATCTGGAAAACACAACCTGAATGAGTTACATAAACACAATGCTTCACAAAAATCAAGACTGGGGAAAAAAGAAGGATAAAAATCTATTTGTGTGCCTAGTTTTGCCTGTTAAACAGCTTGCTTGGGAGATTGGGCATCTTCCTTGGGTATACAGGGAGAAGTGCCAAAAGAAGATAATCCTCACAGACAGAATATTATTTTTAGGAAAGTTCTTTGGGGAGTCCCCCTTTTGTAAGCTGGGACCTGACAGACTGAATCACCTCCTGAAGATTATTCTCTCTCCACTTCAGTCAGCATCCATGAATTCAGTCAGAATCCATGGATTTATCCATTGGATGAATCCAAATATGGACTGGGAGAAATCTCATTGCACAGAATGTCTGCAAATGACAGCTGTTCTGTCTAGGGGCTAGATTTAGAGTATCTGTCCCAGCACTTCCAATCAAGTTGGGAAGAAAGTCTGCAGGAATTTAGCACCTAGAGAAGATCTGCTGAACCATGGTTGCTCCCATGCTCAGCTCCATGCTTTCTGGCATGCTGTCCTCCAGAGAAAGCTCAGCCAGAAGAGCTGGGCAATGGCACAGCAAGATGTGGCCATGACCCTGCTCTGATCCAGTCTGTGCAGTACAGGGGATTTGATGAAAAGCATAAGTGAAAGCAATCTTCATTCTCATACAATGGCGGCGCTGAGTAGGATGTTTCACCTTGCCAACAGACAGGAAAGCATATGAAAATCTCCTTGATTTTGCCTGGATAAATAGTATTGATCAAGTGGGGATATTTTATATTTGTGACTCCCAATTATTTAAAATGAAAGTAGAGCAAAATGGGAAAAAGAAAAAAAGAAGCTCAGATGAGTCAATACAAATACTCTGTGCACTACTGTTTTTCTGCGATTACACTACATTTCCCCAACAGTAGCATGGTCCTTTGTACGGCAGATTTAATTCCTATATTTCTATAGTAGGGAATGTAACCACAAACATTAAAGGCTAAAGAATAAAAACCTAAGAAAATCTCTGGCAGAGAGGAGACAAAGTTAAAAAAGGTCTATCTAAACCTAGTATAAAGCAATACAATCATAAAGTTCAAGATCAGCTCAAGATTGTTTCAGCTGCAAAATTGAAACAAGTTATTTTAAAGAACTGCAACAGATATGCCTTTTAGGAGAAAATCTCCTGCCTCAGAGTGTTCTAAAATGCACTGATTCTCACCCTGTGTATTTCCATTTTTCTCACTTTTCGTGCATTTCCAGTGCTATCCAGGAAAGGTGGATGACTGCATTCTTTAACTGAGAGATATATGTGAATTGGTTTCTCCTTCACAACTCACTTTATGTTCAAGGTTTTCATCCAACCCTACTGAGACATCATTGCTCCTAAAGGGTTCATACTGCTGGTAAAAGTAAGGTACAAAGATATGTGTCTATATTGTGTCAATCAGTAGAAGTCTCTATAATATTTCTACAAAAATTCTACTACCAAAATGTCAATATAATAATTTTACAATTTCCAGCAAACACTTCTGCCCAAGATACCAGTATTTGAGATGAGTTTAGTATCCAGTGTCTAGTTCTGTGGTATGACTGAAGGTCAGACAAGTCATCCCCTCAGTAGGATATATGGCTTATCACTGAGCTAAAACAGCAGCAGTTAGCAATGATTAGCATTTCTTAATGATTGCTAAGATAATGCCCCCAATGTAAAGAAAACTAGGAAGTAAATTTATTTAGAGATTTAGACTTGGAATAGAAAATGTATGTCTGAAAGGGAAAACCTCAAAAATATATTTTTCTGACTTGTAAATAAGACCATGTTTACAGCTTCTCATTTCTATTTTGGCTGGCAGAGATTATCCTAATCAGGAACTTCTGGAAAACTTATGTAAAGTGGTGTTCCAGCCAGAGTATATAAAATGCTGCAGTATCTTCCAGGTCAATTGTACTTCTCATATTTGTTGATAGCACTGCATTTTTATTTTTTGTTTCAGGGTGGAGGCAAGATACAGTTGGGTGTAAATACTTTCATCAGCCAATGGAAATAGTCATGAGGTAGCATCACGGACTAATGCCTTTTTCTCTTCAGTTCCTGTAGGTAGCAGCTCTCAGCAGATTCTCTGGCAAGCTTGAGTAATTAATTTCTACCCTCAGGGAAGAAGAGAAAAATAAATATACCTTGTAGTCAGAGGGAGCTTCCTAGAATCTAGCATTATGAATCTTGTCTGGTTCAGAATTAGCATTGTCTAGGCACAGCTCTCTGACTTGGAAAACATTTTAAAGCACCAATTAGCATAATTAAGAGGAAGGCCTTTCAAAGGGAAAAAGAGCACTTAAGTAATCAAGTCCCATTGGAAAAGTCAATAGGAATTGGATATCTAGCTCCATTAGGCTACTTTGAAAATTGCTGTAAGATTCTGTATTGAGTTTCATTTACTTATATCTGGGAAGTGCTCAAGTATCAGCAGAAGCCTAAAAAAAGCTTTTAAACCTCCATAGATGACATACTTTTTAACTGGATGTAAATCACATTATTCCATTTACTAGACATCCAGAAAATCAGTCCTTCCCCTGGCTTGGTGCTTTCTCTGCCTTGGGTATGTACAATACTCCCTATAATTTGCAGCTTCATTTTATACTACTACTTAGATTTTCCTTTTATGCCAGACACTTAACATACCAAAATACTGTCTGGTACTTCAAAAACTTAGAAATTAGTTTCATTTTCTAATGCATTAATTAAGTATAGCACTTAATTTAAAAACTAGAGCAACATTTTCTTTTCCAGTTAGAAGAAGGCCCGAAGTCTCTGGTTTATTCCAAGCTACAGTGTCAAGAAGAGTAAAAAGGTGTGGATAAGGAGTGCCTCTGAGAGTATCCCTGAATGTCTGAAAGCAATTGCTGTGAAGATGCTGAAAGAGAAAAGTATGAGACAAAGGTCGAGCTTCTCTCAGCTCTGATTCCATATCAAATTTAGGGATTTCAATTATTCCTGTGGGAAATATGAAGGTAGGAAAGCCTATCTGCTCTCGCATAACCACATTTTTTGATGTTTAAACAGTATTTCAACCTTCTTCAGGGCCAGACAGTACTTGGCCCTTTCATGCTAGTGAGGAGAGAGAGTAAGCAATATTAAGCTGATAGAAAAAGAGAATATGTAGTGAAAAATGCTGGAATTAACTTAAGGGCTCTGTGGATTGTATTTAGTAAGGATTATATTTAAGGAGTATGTCTGAGGCTGAGTTTTGTTTTTCTGATTCAACTGAAAAGAAATAAGAATAGAAAAATGTCCTGAACTGAGGCACATGCAGCCTTCTGCTATAAATAGATTTTAAGTTTCAATACAGAAGTCGCTATCCTATGACTGCTAATGTGTGTTGCAGTGAAGAGTTTAGTGCCATTAAGGAGAAGATAAAAACTGTACAAGAGAAATTAGATCCTTCATCACTGGAATGCATTTTTAAATTAAAATCACTGTGTAGCCTGAGAGCTGTGCTGGTTCCTACTGCAGAAGTCCCTGATCACTGCTGATAGCTCCTAATTTCAGATCTAGAGCTATAGGTTTGCACAGCAAAGCACACCACCCTTTCATCACTTAGCAGCACCCTCTGATCTGCAAATAAACTTATTTCCATTTTAAATGGAGGAAAAATGGTCCAAGTTTCTATTGATCTCAATGAACCAAGATTCTCAGTTGTATCCATCTCTATATTTCTTTGTATTAACCTCCACACAATAAACCTTAAGGCAGAACAGTTGTGAAGAGAGACCAAGCAGGTGAATTTCCTTCTTTTTAGGTAAAAGCACCTGGGATTACAATTTCTTTGATTTTAGATGTCCAAATCACTTCCCTCAACTGTCTGTGTGGTTTCTTCAGAATGTATCATAGCTGAAGTTCATTTGAAGAGGGGAGGCCAGAGCTAATATTGTATTTGAGATGAGATTTTTTGGAACAGCATAATGAATACATTTTACCATATCAAACCCTAATTATCATTTATTAGACATTAAAACAGTAGCTTCATTTTTAAGATTGCTTTTAAAGAATTTTGCACAATTACTCTCTAGGTGTTGCTGACTGATATAATACATTCAGATCTAAAGGTGTATAAGAAGATGAAATCATTTTACTTCTTCTTGCGTGTATGACTGCATTATTGAATAATCATTGCCTCTGTTCTCACGTGATTACTCGGGCTCTTCACAACACCTTCAAAGCTTTTTTTATCCCTGTCTAGCCAAAATGTTTTTGACATGTGCAACTTTTCCCTACTAAAACATTTGTAGTTTTCCCCCAGACTCTTAATAGACCAAACAGCACTATTCCTACTATTTCACCCTGTGAAATATTGCTGTTACTCTTTCATTGTCACAAAACCTGATCATTTGTCTACAGGTTTGATTTATTGTGGAGCTTTGCCTGTCATGTTAGGGGAGGCTCCCAGGTACCAGAGCAGATGGTTTTAGGATTAAAGAATCCCAGAGATGACAAGAGCAATCATACCACAGCTTCTGGAGGACAGTAAACATACCAGATCTTACTGACTGGGTCAATAAGAAGAACAGGAATCAGGCTTTTCTTTCACACAAATTAGGAAAAAAAAATAACCCCCGGTAAACCTTTCCCCTTCCCTTCCCCTACCTGCCCCCCCCACCCCCCCAAAAAAAAAACAAAAACCACCAAACAAGACACTGTCCTGGACATGTGACACAGTTGCAGGCTCTGAGTGTGAAAACACAGCTCCAGCTGTGCTTAAATGTGCAGAATTGCACACTAGTAAAATACGGGACATGAATTTAAAAATAAGACAATAAATAAGTGTTGTCTGTGTAAGAGGAAACCAGAAGTGTGTCTACATGATATGTCAACAAGTAGAGGATACAAAGGAACAGCTCTGGCCAAGAGGATTATATTTGAAGAACATTAGCTGAGATAAAAATAATTTAAGTAAAAATTAATTGACAATGCATGAAATTTAAACTAGAGTGATTTTGATAGTATTGTAACAGACATAACCATAATGGCTGCAGGACAATCAGGAACAATTAGCATTAATTAGTTCCCTTGATCTTTATTCTGCTAACACACTTTCCTGCAAAGAGTGGACACCTGAAATAGGAAAGAAAACAAATATGCTAAAGACAATAACGAATTTCTCAAGTGCCGAGACTGCTTAAAAATGTCAAAGTCTCAAAATAACTTATTATAGATACCTCTTATTTTAGCTTTGAAAAATATGGTTCTTATCAGAGTATATTCTTTATTGTGATGAATTTAATGATTTTTTTTCTTTAAACTAGAAAGACATAACATGGCTATGAATGAGACTGGTAGTGTTACAGGAGTAAAAGAACACCTACTGCAGTATTCAAATTTTGTGGAAGGAAATTGTTGCCATGCCATGGCAAAGAAACAGGTTTAACTGGGCCTATATGAAATATAATTTTATCTCAGCTGCCTGTGAATGCAGTCCTTGTGGTAGAGGTGCTCTCAAGACTGCCCTGTGTGACCCTGGGAGCAGAGACCAGGTACCAGCTGTGCTGACTTGGAACTGCCATGTGTGCAGCAAGGATGGGGATTAGAGCTTTGGATCAATGCAGTGCAGGGGTATCTGCCCTCCACACATCATAGCATTGCCTGTCTCTTACCTTGGAAACCCGTTATCTGTATACTTTTAAATCTAGTTTATGTCTATTTTAGTATTTCCCCCCATTTTTCTATGTTAAGGTCATAATCCCTGGCAAATTTCTGGTGCATTGGTTGCATCAGCTAACCCAGGTAGTGAAGGGCTATGCTAAATTTGTACAAGCAGATTATACTTAACCTCTGGTTGAGTAGATTTTTAAGTGCCAAAATGTGAGACATGTGGATATTACTTTGATGGAAACTACACAAGATTTTCTACAGATGTATATGGAAGTTTATATACATTTACTTGATGAATGTGCACGTTACAGACAATAAGAAAAAAAAGCAAACACCACAAAACCCCCTTTAATATGTAATCAAAGAGGAGAAAAATAACCCCCTTTGCAGCAAGTACTCTATGCCTCTTTCTATTCAGCAGATAAAACCTTCAGAGGGGAGAGGACATTTTATAAGAAGATTTCATGCTTCAGATCTCAGATGTTCACCTCTTTAAAGTCTAATTCATAAAAAGACATAGAGTCTTCTTTCATGTAAGTGCTATATATATATACATCATTTAAACATCCCTGTGAAAATACTAACAGAATATTTTTGGGGAGCTTGCAAACAATGAAAACTACAAAAATGGAATATTTTAAAATTACAATTAACATAGCTAAGAATTTCAAAGCCACATCATTCTCAAAAACAAACCATGATGAGACATCTCTCCAAAATTATAGATCCACCAGTAGTAACTTTGAAGATCCTTGTCATATAAGAATTCAGGTGAACACTAGGAATGGATAGATTCAATAAATACGCCATTTGATTTCCATTGCAGAGAAACTGGATAGAATTTTTATTATATCTCTTCCTAAATTAGCACATGAAGAGAGAGATGGTCATCAGCCAAAATCCAAGGAGCAACCACACTCCTAATAAAGCTGACAATTCAGACACTTGCAACTACTTTTTTATTTTTTTTTCAAATTTTTTCTTTTTAATGGATGAAATTAAAAAATCAGTGTTTGAGCATATATCAGATGAAATTGTAATTTTCTGCCAGACTTTTGAATTTTACCACTGATTTTTGAGCATCTGCAACATCATCCAGAGAAAGTTTGAACTGGGACATCATGCAGTCAGAAGAGAAAAACAGTGATAAATATTAAAGGTTCCTGTATTGCTCATGAGGCTTGGACATACAAGATGCCCAAACCTCCACAGTCAAAGGCAGGTAGGTGACATGAATACCTTCATATCTGGTTGCTTTTGAATGCCTGCTTTACCCTCTGCAGGTGCAATAATCTGGAGGACACTCTATCATCCCCAAGATCCTTTGGGAATTTTTTTGGCTATCTAGAGATGTACATTGAGACTGATGTTTTTTAAATACTTTCAAAACCCACAGAGCTTTCCAAACTAAATGTGAACTCCTTGTTGTGTTAGAGCATTTTTAGATACAAGCTTAACCTCTGTCAGGTCTACCAAAAGTTAATTTAAGTTGAAGAGTGAATTCTTCTATAAGGCTAACGAATACTCTTTGTAAATAAATTGTCTGTTTTGTTTCTAGTTGAATGTGCACTTAAAAGGTAGCATGAAAAAAATTACATTTTGCTGAGCTTTAACTCATCTAATTTGACAAAGTCATAACAAGATATTGACCCAATGTTTTCCCTGAAAATGAAACTTTCATGGTGAAATAAATACTCAATGAACTAATCAGTTTTAGTAGGAAGAGGAGCTCAAAAGGAAAAAAAAATCTAAGATCTAATTGCAGTGTTCCTTATAACAAGAAAACACAGCTGAGCCCACAGAAGTGCTGAAAACCTGAAAATTAGGCCTTAATTATCTGATAAAACTCAACTCTAAATTGCAAGTATCACTACTTTGAATTAAAAAGTAGCATTTCTGTTTTCTCTTGGTAAAATTGCTGCCATCTCCGAGATATACACAAAACTTCCTTGTAGTAAGTAATTTCTCGTCATTACCAAGGTGTGGTCTGTTAAACAATTTACATTTTCATTCTGGGAAGCCGTAACTGCAAGGAGAGGTACCTCCTATGGGAAGCTTGCAATCCCCCTTAGTGAAGGCACCATAAGATTTATAATGCAAAAGGCCTCTAGTTAGTCACTCCTGGGCATGTTCATGTCTTAAAAATTGTAGAGCAAAAGTCCTGATATTAAATATTTGCAATGAAAGCATTTTATTAGAAAACAATGTTGGAAAATTATATTTTAAAATATTTAGTTAGCAACAAGTTAGAAGAGTCTGGAGTTTGGCATACCTTCCACCTAATGCAAAATGCTACATAAGCACTCTACAAAACACAGTCCACATGAATTACCAATAGCTTCACACATTTCAAGCCCTGCACATTTCTAGCCAGAATCTAACTATAGTTGATGCATTAAATCTTAAAATTTCTAAATGATCTCCTATCTTCTTTTGTCTGCAAAATAAAGTTTTGCACTTTTACTTTTTCTCCTACTGTGAGAAATCCTTGAGGAAGAGCCCAGACAAAGTTTCCCAGTCAGATCCCTAGATGCTTCTTTGGTAGATAACTCATGAATTAGCTGTTTACATTTCTTCTCCACCATGTGGCAGAATATTATCTTTCAGGAGAAGTTACTTCATGCCTACAAGTAGAGCTTATCCTGGTGAGAGAAGAAAGAAAGGAGTGGTACTGGGGGGAGATATCCCTTTGGGCAGAGCTTCAAGACAGTTTCCAAAAAGCCAGCTAATGCTCTGCAGGAACTCAGAGGTTATCACCTCCATAAGGCTCTGGGTGTGTTGTGCCCCTCACCCCTACACTGCATTGCTTCCTCATAAGGCTGCAGATTGCATCTCTGGGACATGCAGCTGGTATTCTGTGGATGGCTAAACAAACCAGACAGATCTGTTCCTCACCTTTATGAGGAAGACTCCAACATACCTCCATGCCAATCTCACAGTATAATGTAATAAAGATTTCCCTTACAGCAGAGATACATTTATTCCAAGGCAGAGACCTGTCTATATTACCTATAAGAGCTATGTATAAGGATTTTAAGAGCTGACTCAGCAGACCTGAAAGGAACACATTCCTCTTGATATTTTATGACAGTTCTCTAAACATTTAGACTTGCTGTTGCAAAGAAGCACCAGTGTGCATGGTCAGTGCACCTGCATTCCCGCAGAACTAGGTTATAACTTCCTTCAGCCTCATTTATCAAAGAGTCATTTAGAAAAGGAATGTTCTTGAAACTCTTCTCTGTGATAAGCTGGTACAGCTCTTCTCAACAGTAATTTGTTAGGTGACTGTGTTTGAAAATGTGGGAGATTTAAATCCCTCTTGCTTTTGCAAGTCAGCTGTTTACTCTTTCTTCCCCACACCATTGAATCACAGAATCGACTAGATTGGAAAAGACCTTTGGACCATCAGGTCCAAAGAAGTGACAAGGTGGGGAAATTTTTAATATCAACTTTCTGCAATAGTAGAAGACAATACACGCAAAGCGCTTAATATAGCTAACTAGTTTTCGTAAAAGTTTTATTTTTTGCTAGGAATAGTTTTACAAACAGCTCCAATGCTACTAACATCTTTGGAGTGAAGAAAAACACTTTTTTATTTTTTGAAAATTATCTTGCTTTGTCCTCCCCAGTATATTTTCCTGGGGTTCTTACACTAAAAAAAATTAGTAGCATAAGTAAATTAACTTCTTTTTTGGTAAAATAGTGTAATGTTAATTTAATTTTTAGATTACAGGTAAACCATACAAATCTAAATGCATAGGTAATTTGAGAATTAAAATTCTAAGGCCATATTCAGGTGTATGTAAATTATGTGAATATCATCCTCTTTAAGGAAATGTTCACAGTGTCACTGCAGAAAGAGTTTCAGTATTTAACATTACTGCTCCTCAGGCAATCTGGCTGTTACTGTCCTTTTCCAGGCTATTAAATGCCTTGCAGCTAAGTTTGAAATTAGACACATTCGTGCTGGTGGTCCATTCAGTGCAAAGAGCACGTCCATCTATGCCCTCTTTGCTTCCCTGTGCTCCATCAGTCTGTACCCATCTGTTAGAGCTTTTCTGATCTTATATTTAGACTGCAATATCTTCTTGAGCAAGAGCAGCCTTTTTATCCTGTGTTAATTCAGCAATGGAGACAAGAGGGCCTTGACCCATAAGTAGCACCCCAGGTGTTCCTGCAATAAAAATTGATGCTAATGAGGGCTTTTTTTTATGGTGTCAGCTAAAGAGTTAGAAACCTGTTTTGCAGCTTTATGTGTTTGGAGTCCAAATCATGCCCAAAAGGTTTTGAGCTACTACAGGCAGGCTATTTATATCTTTTTAAAGAAATAAGCACTCTCCTCCATAAGCAACAGAGATGACTTTAAAATGAAATACTTATTATCAAAATATGCCAAAATCTCCCCCACAACACATCCTTGCAGAATGTAAGTTTTAAAGTTGCTAGCAAAGCTTTGTGTCTAAGTGTGTGCAGCATGGCATAGTTGGTAAATTAATCTCACCTCTACCCTGCTGTTCTCACCTGCTCAGGTCTCACCATTAGAGAAATACAAAACAGAGTCTTTCCATTCTTAAGACTATTTCTTAGTCATAAGAGTTAATATATTAAAGTTCTGACTCAGAATCTGCAAATAAATTCTCATGGAGGCAGTGTCAGTGGTAACCAATATCTTAAAATCTTTGTAAAAAAAGTATTGTTTATTTGCAAGAGCAAGATATCAAGAGGACTATATTTTTTTAGAAAAGCAGTGTCATTTTCTACACATATTTTTTAGTGTCATTCTGTCTAACTGTCAGCAGTCTGCAAGAGTAGAGCTGTCTACTTCCAGACTCTGCTTTTTAAATCTGAGTAATGCCAGAAGTGGACCCTGGCAGGTGGTACTTTCCCCTCTCCTGCCATCTTTCCCACTCCAGAAATCAAGCACCTACTACCTCTTGAAATGCAGTCTCCCAGTTTGGCAAAACAGGAGCAGAAGCCTCAGCACAGAAACTGTTTCCTTCTCTAGGTCTAACTCCAAATGAAAGGTTAATTGCAGAATTGCAATAAAACCATGCTAATTTCCATCTGAATAGCCTGCAGGATCACACAGGAGATGGTAATGACAGCGTGGAGCTCAGTTTGGGTCAGCATAGACTGCTGCAGCCTACACGACATCCATTTCTCCTTGTCTTCTTTATTGCTGACATCCATGCTGGTTAGAGAACAGCTTAGTGCGCTAACCCTTGCTACAATCCTCTCCTTGCTTGCTCTATAGATTTTACAGCATTGTCTACACATTCTCCTTTGTGCTCTTATCTAAGGAGCCACTGTGTTGTACAGGGACCTGCCTCTGACAGGCAGCCCTATGATAAATGGTATTAGCACTTTATTTGGTCTTGCTTTGTCTTAGCTTTTTTTATTCCTTGATTCTGGAACATAAGTAACATTTTTCAATTATTTTTTTATTATGTGCCACTTGAATCAAGGAAGTTTAGATCCAAACATATTTGGCTTTTGTGAGGGGGAGATCAACAACAGGGAATCTGTTACTCTGGATTATATCTAAAGATAATAAAAAAAACCCCAAGAATTTGCAGTGTAATAAGGGCTTGATGTAAAGAAAGAGTAAAAAGTAAAGAAGAAAGGTGGTGTCTTAATGGAAAAGTACACTACATTTTTAAAGCTGATGCAGTTCTGAAATAATACATCTGTGTCTGCAGACATGACAGGTCTTTTTGAAGCATGTGACATAAGGGAATCCTAAGCGTTAGCATTTTTATCTCCAGCTCTCTTAAACCTGACAGTGAAAAACAATTTAAAATAATTAGGTATAATTACTTTTACAGAATGTGTCTTGTGAAAAACTTTATGTGCTGCAGAATTCATTGACATACTCTCACAGCTTATCATTGGCTTCTTTGCCTGAAAGTAAGTACTAGGTAACTTTAAGCACTGTCACCTTAAAGGACAAAAGGAACAGAAATATTTTTCAGAGTATAGGAAAATGGAAGAGAGTCTGGAAAGGAAAGACTCTTGAATAATTTCTTCATTTCTGTACAGAAATGATTTTCTATTCTGGCAGCAGAAAACCCTTCTTTTATCAAGCACCTGCTCTGGTAAAGGACAGAGAAAAAAGGATAAATAAATAGAAAATAGGAATATATGCAAAGCGCATCTCTACATTAAAAATTTAAGGCTTTCTTGTGCTACAAAAGAAAAGAAAAGCTATTTTAGTCTTTATGGGATGTGTTTGGAATCCAACATGGCATTCTAGCACCCTGGGATCTCTACCTATGCGATGGGGCTGAGGCAGTCCAATCACCTATTGAAGCTGCTGGAAAGATTTCAAAATACATAACAAAGGCTTTGTGGGTTTGAACTGGATTGAAAAGTTATGGTTTGAACAGCCAAGCCATGAGCTTTACAACATAAGTAGAAATTTCCAAGTCCTAACAGAACTTCCTATAACACCAATGTGTAAGAGACACTAATGTTTTAGCAAATTGCACAAAGTTCTCAGAGGAGGGTAGTGTAACCCTAGAACAAGCTACCCAGCCAAGGTTTTCAGGACTTGGATGGAGTAAGCCTGGTTTGACCCGATTTAGTGCGTGTGATAGTCCTGGTTCAACTATCTAACTGGTTTAAATAAACCCCAGAGGCTCTCTGCAGCCGAGATCTACAGTTCCAAGTACAGTTAAGGGTTAAAGACTCTGATGTAACTTCAAATTGATCGAACAGAGCTTCTATGCACAATATTTTCAACTTGAATTTAATTATGCTCTCTGGTGTTCCCATTACAGAAGCCATGTGGAAAGATCTTGGCGTTATTTTACCTCTTGGGACTATCTCCTCTTCTGGGCTGTTTACTAGGCAGATTTTTCCCCTACATGTGGCACTGAGAATTTCTGTCATGGTTGCAGAAATTGGTCCAGATACAGCTTTTCCACTGAGATAAAAACTGCTTTGCAGAATTAATAAATGATACCCAGGTAATATGTGGTTCAATGCAGCAGGACACTTGGTCAAATCTCAGGGGCTTCGTCGGCATGCAAGATTTTTACCTTTGACTTAAAAACTGTCCAAAATTTTTTTTACTAGCTAAAAATCTTGGAAATGTATTAATAATGATGTAAAAAATTCATACTCCATTTAATAATCATGCCTGCTTTTTTTCTGTGCTACAAATCCAATAGGCTATCTCAGTCCTGGGCTATTTGGTGATTGCTCAAAATGATTCAATCAGAAGGCAAAGTACGGTGTGTATAGGAAAACACAGTGTAATCAAGGAACCGAGCCCTTAGGAAAGAACAGCAGGGAAGACTTACTAAGGCCCAGAGCAGCTAAAATACAAATTGATGTTAATCTAAATGCAAAGGGAATGCTTCAGTTCAGCTCAATAAGTGATGTTTTAGCTTCACAGACCTGCACCTCAAAAACACTGGTTTGGGTTTACAAATATAAAGTGAATAATTTCCACAAACTTAATTTCTATGAATATTTTAAAATATAAATTTATAAGCCCTTCCAAAACCTTAATTTGTAAGTGTAGGTCTTTACCATGTGCAGACAGGTTTCCACACATACTACCCACATAT
This sequence comes from Euphonia xanthogaster, assembly GCA_034509185.1. Lineage (NCBI taxonomy): Eukaryota > Metazoa > Chordata > Aves > Passeriformes > Fringillidae > Euphonia > Euphonia xanthogaster. The sequence goes on along the minus strand of JAYDZK010000113.1, from coordinate 36,955,988 downwards.
GTTCTGGTGATTACAGTTTTGAACATGAAACTCCCTTGCAGCAGTTAAATTTCTCTCTGTCCAATCCAACTGACTGACAGATACAGAAAATTCTATGTGCCTCTGTTTTTATTGTACTAAAAAATAATGAATAGCTATGTTTATCTGCAAATAGGATTTGTTCAAAAGCCAGATGAACTTTCTCTAATTTCTACCATATTCAAAAGTCTAACTCAATTAGAGAAAAAAAAAGTTTTCTGTCATTAATATTTCACACCACAAGCTTTTCCAAATATATGTATATATAGCCTCACATATAGCATTTTACTTAAAAAATTATTTTCACCATTCAGGTAAGAAATCCAGCAGACT
>JAYDZK010000113.1:36939728-36954539 GCA_034509185.1 Euphonia xanthogaster | reverse complement strand
AAAAAAAAAAAAAAAAAAAAAAGCCAAAAAAACTAGGCAGGTGAGTATACAGATATTTCTATGCCACACAACAGTGGACCTTCAATACAGGTACCCCAGGTCAAGGGAGTGTTAAAATTGATTTTACTAAATTGAAGATACCAGCACTCATGCATGACATAAGGGTATTTTTTAAACTCTTTTTCTTAAAGATGCATCTTCAAAACCAGAAAGGACCGTAGTTCTGGAGGAATAGGTTCTGTAATTACTAATGACTAAAAATGAAGAAAACCCATAATTGAGAGCATAATGAAGCAGACTGGAAAAGAAATTTAATGTCAAACATTCAGGTAGAGAGATGACAGACTGAAGTGAACCATTCATCACTGCTAGTGAATGAGCTAGCACTATAATATTTTATGCACTATAATATCTGTGCAGTGCTGAGCAGTGTAGTCAGCATGATGTTCTTTCTCGTTCTGCACAAGGATTCATAAATCTACACGTGTCACTTCTAACCTGATGGATGTGTGTTTGGAGCAGTGAAACCAGACCAATATTTTATTGTAGAACACAGTTCTCTTGGCTGAGATCCTTGGAAATTTACAAGTACTCTTTCTGGCAGTGAGGAGAATTCGCTTAGTTCTTACAGTGCCACAAAACAAACCGAACTGATGTTCCCACTAAAGCAGACCAGGGCATGCTGGGCACCTGTGCTGAGCCTTGCCATCTGCCAGACAGCATGAGAGCAGGGGCCAGCTGCAGCCTTTCCCAAGACTCCAGTTGGGGCTCATTAGAACTAGCTCTTCACAAGCTGAACATTTGTCGAAATTACTGGAAGCTGTTTTGATGTAGGTCCAGGCTCAAACCCCAGAAGGTAGGTCTGGAATACAAAAGTAGGTACCTGCATACACCAAACATTCCCGTCATCTGGGTCCAAAACCTCTCCGTTCCTTACTGCTACACTTCTACCATATGGCTTCTGTTAGCTGATTTTCCTGACAGCCCCACTACCTGGAGATTTACGATCACACGGAATCTCAGTTTTCATTCCTTTTTTTTGGAACTAAGTTCCTGGTCGCCAATGTTGCTAAGAATGTGTTGCAAACATGAGTCTTAGAGGGTTCAAAAGCAGACTGATAATCACACATTTTAAAAAATATGAGTATTTTTCATATTTTTAAAATGTTTTTTGAATGCTTAGATTTAGTAAAAAGTGCTCATGTCACATTCAAAACCAAGTTTTTAATCCTTTAGAAGAAGGAAATATTGTACAGGGACAAGTCTGGAATGATCTAAGATTGTTAATAGTGAAGATAATTCATCTATAAAAAAGAAAAAATAAACACCACCTCCATCTCAACTTTCATACCAAGTCTTCTGTCATGTCTATCCATTTAAGTAGTTTTGCTTTGCAAAAATACGTTCATATTTACCTGCTTCTACAGTATATTTTGAGACTTACTATACTATGAAAACACTAGGAGTTAATAGTTAATTATTGCTTTGACAAATTACATGTTGTATTGATCAAGAATGGAAAAAATGGCACTGATTTTTCCCATGTGATTTCTACTGTTATTTACCTAATGGTTATGTTGGTTATATTAGTATATTAGGTTATATAACTAATGGTTATATTAGTGAACTAACCAGTTTCTGGTGTCTAAGAACACCAGAAACTGGTTAGTTCACTAATATACAATATTTGTGGAAGAACTAGCAGATGCACACATACCTAAAAATAGTCTTTCTTCTGAAAAGAGGATAGCCTGAGTTTTAACCCAAATAAATATACCAATGCCACAAGTATCTATTGTCAAGAATAAACTTAAATCTGTACCTTCAGAATTCCTGGTAAAATTGCTCAGGACCTTGTGAAAACTAAAACCAGCTGCCTCTGGTTTCTTAGCATAAACTAGGAAAAACTCTCCTGGCACTAAAACTTCCCAGGCTGCTGAAACTCAAGAGAATTACAGGTAAATGTCTCTTAGTGGATATTCCAGCTTGATGCTGACTTACAAAATTCTGACAAGACTGAAGCTACCTGGGGACCACAAAGGATTTGGGCAGAATTTAGGAACCTGAACTCAAGGTTTTAACCTAAAGTTTGCATCTAGGATGTAGGCCACCTGCATTTTGGAAAACTCATTTCAGCCAACTTCTGCATTGGGCCAGAAACACCACAATCTTTACATGATTTAGGTACTTGGAGATTCTCTCCTATCTGCACCAGGTGGAGATCTTTCAGTCACCTTGTCCCTGCACCTAAATTTACTGAAGAACTCAGTGGGGAAGGTAGTTTTTTGAATTCAGGCCGTTCACTTCACTCCAACATGGGACATATAACTCCTGAGTGAAAGGCACAGTCTTATTTTCAAAATTTCCTAATGGCAGCACTCAGGTGCGGAGCACCTTTTTCTGTACCTTGCCACTGACAGCTAATTGTGGGTATTCACTGGGAGTCAGCATCTAAGTCCCTTTAAGGGCTCCGACTGCAAGAGTGTGATAAACAAAGTGTGTGTGGGAAGTTTTATATTGCAGACTATGTGGTCCAAGCACAATTGAGTTCTTATTTTCAAAAGTGCTGTACATTAAAAAACTAATAGAAAATGAGTAAAAACCTGAGATGAAAATTGAGTTATTAAACTGAAATAAAGATTTTAATAGCTGAAGAACAATGCCCTTTATAGGCCTGATTTTAAAGCTTATTCCAAAGAAAATATTTATTAACTATAAAAAACACAGGTTATTTTTTTACTGTATTTTGCACTGATAACAACCCCACCCATAGCCAGAATGTTGTGTTACTGTAGGAATAATAAAATTTGCAGCTAAATTTCTGGTGGACAGGAAGGAATGTTTTTTTGAGACAGTGGCACGAATTATACTTGACAGTTTTGATTATCTATGGGAGCCAGCATCCTGACTCTTGGCCCTCTCCTAATCTCCTTGCTTCACTCAAGACAGCTGGGTTTCAACAGCTCACATGGTTCTCACAGAATGAATGCCTTCAGCAACAGGAAATGTTTTCAATATTATCTGTTTCCTCTAGAGTCAGGTAGAAAATCATTTTCTCATGTTTAATAAGACCTTTAAAGGGTATAGTATACATCTCAGTATATATTAATACAAAACAGCAATCAGCAAATAAAGAGCCCATTCCAATTAAACTATAGAAATGGGAACCAATGGAATTGGAGTGTTAGGATCAGCCAGGAACCTAAACACAGTCTAGCCTCTACTCTGTGTCAGCTAACAGAAAATTTATCTTTTTACAGGTTGGTGGGGATCATGCCATGTCCCCTGAGAAATCTGCTTCACCAATGAAAACAAATGAGGGGAACAAGGTGAAATGTAACAGAGAGGGACCTGAAAATGCCAAAAGGGAAAAGCAGGACAAGAACTGAACCACTGTCTCCAGTGGGTGGGAGTGATGTGTCTGAGTCGTGGTTCTATCAGATATTAGAGTCAAAATGCTGCACATGGAACAATGCTTTCCTAAGATGGGAGAACTTGCTGAGGTAAAGGTTTCCAGCATCTAAAAGCAGTGCCCACGGTGTGTATCTTTCAAGTAATGTAATCAGTTAAATCTAGCAATACTAGAGCTAAGCAAGAGATCCAGTTTTTAACGTTCTGTCCCAATGCCCGCACATCAGGACAGTTCATCAGTAATAAACCCAGACACTTCACCTTTTTCACTGTACAACCACGTGGCTAAATTTGTGAATATAACCATGTTTTTAAATTGTTTGCCATGGGAATGTTGCCTGAATAAGTACAAAAAGTGAAATAAAGGCTTACAATCTGGTCCAGGAAGAACAAAGCAAATGCCATTTTCTGTTCTGGGTATTTTCATAGGAGCAATGTTATCACTCCCATTGCCCCAATTCAAATGCAAATTAAGCACCACAGTTGTTTCAATTAGCTAGAGAAATAGATACACAGAAGCAAATGCTGCTAGATCTGGGCCATGGTGCATATCTGATGGCATAGCAAGGTTCAAAGTATTGTGTTAACAGTACTGCAGCTTTAAAATGTTTGCTTTAAGTGTTAGCAAACTTCAGTCTTGAAATCTGTGCTACAGGTTGTCTGAGGAAGCACTAAATGAAGTCAGTACAAGCTAATAGCTTTTTCCTCCCTCTGCCTCTACACCTCCAAAATAGCAGCAAACATAACAAGCAAATTAATCTTCTTTTCATCCCAGACACAATTTTCCTTTCTTAGAATAAACCCATCCCTATATTTCAGCTCTTCCATACATTTCAGCATCCTTACTCAGGGTGCCATACTGTTTTCAAGTGGACATAACCTGAGACATTCCAGTGAAGAATGAAAAATAGAATTTCCAAGGAAGAGACACATTTCCTTTAATTAAAAAAAAAAAGTATAGGAATTATAATTCTTGAATGGTATTTTTTAATGTTTGCCATTAGAAAGCCTCTCAAAGGCTGAAATAAACTCTGTGTATGATGCATTGATGTAAACTTGAGTCTCCAGTTCTAGTATTAATATATAGAAATTAAAAGTTAAAAAATTAAAACCTGCAAGTACAAGAGTAAGGATCATATTCTACTGCATTGCCTGCAGTAAGAAAAATCTTTTACATGCTCTTCAAAACAGCACAAATTTTTCAGTTGAGGTCTTCCTTTGGGAGAACAGAATATCCTCAGTGCTTTAGAGTAATACTACCTTAATTATACTCCAAGCAAGATTTCTCCTGTGTGCATTATTTGCTTATGATTTATTATGATTTTCAGACCTCATTTTACTTTGCTTAATCACTCATACTCTAAATTACAACTACTGTTCTCCCCTCAAAATATCCCCAGTGTGGATGCTATGAGGTGTAGTGAACTTGTCATTTGAAGTTTTCTTAAATGACAAAGGAAGGCTGGCTACATATAACCACCAGTATAGCAAAAGATACACAGAGGACAGAGACTTAATTTCATTGTGTTTCATCAGCAAGAAGTTTGCATGTGGAGAGCAGCAGAATTTGTACTGATTGAAAAAATTACATAATCTAAATTTTTGTGCTCATATATGTGACACATAAGTTTAACCAGAAATTTTGTCAGTGCTGGAGTGGTCCTTGCCAAACAACAGCTTCATGACAGATATCTGGAATTTTCTGAGCTCTTTTCTTTCAGCCAGTATCTAAATTTTAACATTTAAAAACTTTAACATTTCAAAACCATTTCATTTAAAAAAAAAACACCAAACAAACAAACAAAAAAAAATCCAAACAAATTCCCAAAGCTATGAATTATTTAACTTAGTTCTTGAACTAATATCTGTAGGAGCATTACAGGAGTCATTGCAGTATAATTTTTATTATAAATTAATAGCCTCTAAATATTTTAGAGACCATCCATGAAGGTGGTGGAACAGCCTTCCAGGCAAAAATGCAAACTCATACCTTTAGGAAAGAAAAACCCTAAAAGAAAGCCTATCTGTAGGCCCGATAGAAAAAGCCCTTTTTCCATGTAGAAGGTGAAAGCCTGAAAGCACACACCACTAAGTGCTTTGGCCCATCCAGTGTGGAAATGCACTACCTACAGGTGTCCAGGGAATGTCCCTGACTGTGGCAGTTTGGGGTAAGTGGGTGGTGAGGGGCTGTTAAGGAGCAGTTCCAGCCTGGGAAGCCCATGGGAAGATGATCAGTTTGTGATAACCCAGACGCAACCCCCTGCACTGAGACACAAATGGGACTTCTGGGAAATGTGTCTGTTCCAGTTAAACTGGGATTGGTTCTAGTGAGGTTGTTGGGACATTTGGTTATTACTGCTGTTGCCCAAGAAAGGACAAAACTGATGGATGAAGGTTAATGTTTTCTTAGTAATAAATGCCAAGAGCCCCAGGGTATTTGAGGAGAGTTTTCTGAATGTGGCCTTGCCTCAGGGAAAAAGGAGCATGGGGAGCATGGCCAACAGCCCTACCCAGGGAGCAAGCCTGCAGCCCACCATCATCATTTGGACTGCAATGAATGCTTTGAAAGCAGCTATTGTTTGTGGCCTACATAAGCTGACAAAGTGCCTTCAGAGCTGCTTCCCACCAGAGAGACATTATTATCATTATTATTATTATCTGGATTTGTTTCTCTGTTTGTGGTATTTAACCAATTTTTGCACAGTAGGCTTTCTTTGTATGTTCTCCCCTAGAGCTGCATTCTTTTTTGTCAGAAGTTTGCTCTCTATAAAGAGTTCAGCAGCAGGTCACAGACCTGGTTTATAAATGAAAAGACAAATCAACAATCAACTTAGAAGAATAAGAAGACTCCACAAATCTTAAAGTAACCTATTGAAAAACTAGAAACACATATTTCTTCAATTTTCTTCTTTCTTCTTTTTCTCTTCCTGACCCAGCATCCTCACTTCTCTGAGGTTAAGCACCTTTATATGATTGTTATTTTCCCTCAGATTTATCCTAATTAGGTGATATTTAGACAGATGATAATGGGGATAAGAAAAACCAAAGAAATTAAAGGAGATAAAAATAGGGCAATCTGCAGTTTGAATGCATATCACTGAGCCTTTGGTCACAGGTGTTTGCATTATTTTCCCCATCCCAAATATTTTTTGTCTTGGGAAACTGTCTCACCTTTAAATAAACTTTGTTTATGGAAGATGTTTCATTACAAAAAATGAAAATCTTCACATCTGAAGAGTTAATGTGGAACACTCAGGTCAGAATGAAGGCTGGGATAGAAACTAAAGATTGGACCAAGACTGAGCATTCCATTAACAAACGCCTCATCTGCTCTTCAAAAATCTAGGCCTGCAGATCCTCTAAACAGTAATTTCAGAGGGAGATTTTAACTTGAAGACATTTCAGGGCCTATCTGTTTCAATACATAGGAAGAAATAATCTGCACACTTGAGGGAACGTCTTGGTTGATGAATTTTCCTAATTTGGGAAACCAGGATGAGTTGTCTAATCTATTCTTCTATGCAGTCTGTCTAGTCATTTCCTACACAGATCCTGAATTTTCCCAACTTTGAATCACTCTTAAAAATCTAAAATTATTTTGTATTTTTTCCAACCGATTTTTATTTTAACCCTTTTCTTCAGATTGATCGGAAATTCAGAGAGTGCCAGTCTCTTCCTTTTCTCTACAAACAGCACTAAATAATGGTATAAAATGGAATGAAAGTTGAAATTTGAGTGACTTATACATGCATTTTTATATATTTACACACATTTATGGATATATACACGTGCGTGTGTATGTCCATGCAGGAAGGAAGAACTTACCTATGTCCCAAGTAAGGGGGTTGTTCTGCTCCATCTCCCTTTTCCCTATGACATACCAGATGCAGGCCATCCAGTGAGCAAGCAAGGCAAACATGGACATGAGGAGCGTGAGAACGATTGTGCTGTGCTGGGAGTAGCGATCCAGCTTCTGCAGGAGGCGCAACAGGCGCAGGAGCCGCACGGTTTTCAGAAGGTGGACGAGGGAAACCTGGGAGAATGGGGAGAGAAAACCACTTGTCAGCACCCAAACAGCTTGGCAGCAGCTTACTTCTATCACACAGTCCTCTTGCTTCAAGACAGGAAATTCCAAAGCTCTATGAAATGTTGCCCACTCTTCATTCAGCTGCACAACTGATTAGACTAAATCTTAAGACAGCAGAGAACAGCAAAGATGCTTTAAAAAAAAGTGTGAAATTTTGATGTGTTTGTGAAAAATTGATTCTTCCCAGCTCTAGAAGAGAAAGACAATTGTCAAACTGACCAAAGATCATTTGATTGCAATATGAAACAATAAAATAAGTATCTCCAAGCACACAATGATTTTCAGCTTCAGCTAACAGCAGACCTAATTTAACTGTGCATGAGATGAAACCAGCCTATAATTTAGCATGGAAGAAGCAATAACAAGTAGCAGATATTTTGCAGAACAATAAAGCAGAGAAGTTAGAGAAGGCTCAGATTTGTTCTTGAGATTTAACCCTGTGTTCAGGGACCTGGGCATATTTTACTGCTCTGTGCTAAGCAGTAGTCCAAAAAAGCTTTCATTAAAACTTCTAATACCACTTCTTAAATTCCTTAACTAAAATACTATTGCCTTTCAAGTTTATGCAGCAAAAGCAGCACCTAATCTGCTCGGCACCCTAGGTACACAGTAGCTTATGAAGTATATGACTGTCATTAGAGGAGTTCCAGCAGAAAGCAGTCTCTGGATGACCCCAACCCCTCCAGAGCTTCCTACCACCCATCCAGCCTACATCCATACCACATTGTGCACAGCCCACAGTTTTTCAGGGAATGTACTTGGCTTCTGCTTCAGCTGTTGGGCAGAGTTAGCAAACAATATACAGGTTAGGATACAAACAGTTTTAGTGTATTTTTCTAAGATTAAATAGCCATAATTTTTATTAACAGTAAGTTTTTTTTTCTTCCTTCATTAATGAGACAGTAGGATTAAGGCCTGCTTGATACAGGATGCCTGCATCTGCTGGAAAAGTGACAGGAGACTTGGCATGTCTTGCCTCAGCACTCCCGGAGCACAGTAAAGAGCTCTCCCAAAAGCAAGTCTAAAAACACAGTTCAGTCAATATTATTTTGCTTTTGCTAATCCAGAATAACCTAATGCTCAGCTTTTCTGTTACCAAAGCTAATAAACTGAAATCTAAATTTTATTGGTGTGCATTCACCAACAGCTAGGTCTGAGGTGACTGACATATTTTGTAACATCAGGTGCTTTTGATTTTTTCAAAGATTTAACAACTCATTGATTATATTCCAGTCTCAGGAATTAAGTATGTGAGAAACCTGTAAAGAAGAAAATAAGGAATCTACAAGCATTATTTTTTTTTTTTGTCACTACACTTTTGGTAGTGCATAAGTACTACTCTCATGAGCCTCTTCAAAGTGCAATATTTGCAGCCCATTATTTAATGTTTTTTTTTTTTTTTTCCTCAAGAACCTTTACATTTTTTTTTCATGTACCTAGAAAGGAAAAAAAGAAAATCAACAAAAAATATGGCATTTTTCAAAAAACATTGTTAAAATAAGGTCTGATATTTGAGCACACAAATATTTACAAGGTAATTTCTTGCATTTCATTTCTGTGTCATTCTCCATCTACAGTGTCAGAGAATTAGTTATGTCTGTGGCCTTAAGCCCAAGAATATCTGCAAATCTTGGGCAGAAGGCTGCAAAATATTTGAAGTAATTGCCAGGTTTATATTATTACATCATATAGCTTTAATTTATAGTTATTCTTTAACTGCCATGAAACTGTACCAACCACCTCTGTTTCAATGGTAATTCATTCCACAAAGTCTCCTTTTCTTCTCTCTCATCAGCTTGTTTGAACCAAACATGGTTCTGTTGCACTTATAACATCAATGGGTCCCTATTCATTACTGACTCTTCAAGGTGTAGCAGTAACATACAAATATTTGTATAATGTCTTTTTATAAAATGATTTTATATGTGCTATGGCCTACACATTGGAGCTTTCATCTTCCCATGGGAGCCTATGTTGTAAAACACCACAATTAAATAATGATAGCTTTGGAGAAATTATTTCCTTATTTTTTTAGGATTCCTACAAACAAGAAATTGCAAAAGGACTGTTATAATTCTATGTGTGCCCTGCCAGTTATGAGTCTTCCCTAAATTCTGACCATTTTTGTTAAGCTACAGATATAAAGACATTAATCATATATCATAATATTCTTTTTAATGTGGAAGCAGGTTTCATTTTAAGGCCTAAGGACTGCCCCATTTCAAAATCATTTCTTCATAAAATTGAACACAGATGTAATTAATAATGTATTATTGCACTGAATTTTCTCATTAGTCAAGCCAAATGCTCCTCTGGTATTGTGCCCAATGTGTCATTGGAAGATCTAAAATACCATCAGGCAGCTTCTTTTTCTATGCAACAAATTTAGGAAGACAAAATAAGGAGTCAGCACTCATACTTGTGCCTGCATAGATCTTTTTTTTGCCCACAGATATAAAATCATCAAAATTTTCCATTTTGTTAATCGTTTTAGACTAGCTGGGTTGACCTTTTTCTGTTAAAAGGACAGGGACAGAATTTTATCTGAGACTAACACAAACTCAACCAGCATAGTCCTGAGAAGTACTGACAAAAAATAAAGTTGCTACAAACCAATGATGAAGTTCTCTGCTTGGAAGAGTCATCTCCTACACAAAAAATGAATTAATGAAGAAACAGGATACATTTTAAGAAATGACTGGTGGGAGAGATTTTTAATCATTTTTTGTCCACCTGGTTACTTGCTTTTCCTCAAAAAATGATACTCTTGCCCTACAACCATCAATAGCTACTCAAAAAGGAGCAATTAAATCACTATAACTAGGGCTTAATGGCCTGGTTTTTATGGCAACATTTGAAACCATATTTTCCAAATTAAGGGAACTTTTATATCAGATGAACACAAGGATGGAAGGAGCTGGGGTCTTGGCATGCACTGAGGATAGGCAGGAACGTGCCTGTGGTCTCAGATCCCCAAAGAATCCCTGATTTTAACGCTAGGGCAGAATCCAGGTAAGCTGTAAAGGCAGCAGAGCCAAATCATACAGTTTAACTTTCAAAATATATAAAACCAGCAAACGACTCCACAGCATTTACATGCACTCTGGCTCCATCAATCTCCAGCTGGGGTGTGGCATATCTGTGGCATATCTGTGGTATATCATAGATACCTATGGCTTGCAGAATTTAGAGCACCCCTAAAGGTTTGGCCCTTGTGCTGTGCCCTGAGCAGCAAAGGGGTGAGATGCTCCCTGGTGCCCCTTCTCACCGTTCTGTTGAGGCAACATCTGAAAGTCAATGAAGTGAAAATCTGAGAACAGACAGGAGGAAATGACTTATTAAATCGTGAAGTCTGAAAACAGTGTAGTGTGATTAACACCTCGTCCTGTTTTGAGACAGTTGATAAGTCATTGTTATCTTGAGGTTTATATTAACAGTTGCCAAGTCTTGTCACAACAGGAGATATGATACAGTAAGGCACTGTGTTCCCATCAAGGAATCATACAGAGGTCTCATTAAGGGAAAAAGCTTAAAAGTACGACAGGAGATGCATATTAATCATATTATGGCAGCATTTTTAATAATGTGACATTTTAATTGTAAAAATAATCATTGGATAGTTCTTTCTTTTCCAGAATTAAGTACAGAAATCTTGTCAGTCCTTCCATTGGGGACAAAAATTTGTTTTCAGGTTTTTTAATTTTTTCTTTGACTGAAAAGTAAACACTGTTAACTTAATGAAAATTATTAATAGAAATTAAGCCAACATTATTATGCTCACTGTTTGGTTGGAGTGTAAGGGATAAACTGAGATAGTAATGTATTGAAATGATAGATTACCCACTTCTTATAAGGGAACAGTAAACAAGGTGAAACTATCAGGTTCAAAAAAGCATCTGCACTAGCATTAGATTGATGGTTCTTTATGTAATAAATTACATGAGAAGAGAGTTCATTGAAGGAAATGAAACTAAATGACAAAATCAAGCATGACACCTTATATGGGACCCTTCTGGACTAGTGTTTTTCTATGTTTGTTGGGTTGTTTTTTGTTTTTTTTTTTTTTTTTTGTATGTGTTTATCCTATCATCAACTGGTCTGCAACTCACTTTTAATAAAATTGAGATTGAGTGCATCTGTTTATGAAAGACCAAAATTATGGGAATTAGAAAGTGGACAGATGATAACCTTAGTCTTTTATGACAAAAATCCACAAAATTAAGAAACATCTGTTGATATTTTTTTCAAAATCTAAACCTTTTGATTCAGAGGGGCAGGAGGTGTTTGCATTTTTGGGGGGGGGGATTGTTTGCTTGTTTGTTTATTGCAATTTTGCTTTGTAGATCCCTACTCTACAAAATCCAATAGGGCTAGCAGAATAAAAACCTTTGTCTTAGCATAAGTAAGCAAACGCAAATGTAATCCATCATGATTGTGACATCACCTAATTTTAGAACAAACATTTTCAAAGCAGATTAAGCTTTTTGTCATTACATTCCTAAAAAAAAAAAGGATGAGTTGAAACCAAAGTCAAAGTAAGCGACAATTGTAAGCAAAACATGTTAGAACATACAAAAAATTAGTAGTCATGCTGTAATTTTTAGCATGAAAATTCCCACAAATAAAGAGAAAATAGGATTCCTGACTAAATAACATGTTGACCATGACAATGATTTATTTTACCACAGTAAAAATGTGTGAGTCTTGAAAAATTAAGGACTGAATTTATACACCATAAGAGAGCAAAAGTCATAGCAAACTGTATTTGAGCAAAGTAATTCGACATGAAGATAACAAAAATGTAACTGTTTACAAAGCAAAGATAATTGAATTAAAAAGTTGGTACATCCAGGGTGAAAATACACCACAAAGCTGTAAAAGACACCTAGGTATTTTAGTTAATTCAGTTTCAGTCTCCAGATCTGTTGAAAAAAAACCCACATCAACAAACCCCTCTTGAAAAAAGAGAGCAATTAAGAAGACAGGTTAGTACTTACCACAGTGACGTTGAAAGCATAAAGAAGATCAAAAGGAAGTGCAGCAATTAAGTCAATAATAAACCATGTAGTCACATAGTGGATGCAAATAGATCTTGCTTCAAATATCACTTGGCCAGACTTGCTGACATATGTTGTCCGGAAATTTAAAATAATATCTGCTTGACAAAGAATGAACAGAATCAGAGACAGCGATTTCTTAATTCCTGAGAAGAACACCAGGAAACCAGAATAATGCTGATTGGTTTTCTTCTATGTTATACATACCAGGTGAATAATCTAATGTAGAAACAAAAAAACCCCATGGTAGTAAGAGATGTACATACACAGAGTTAAACCAATGAATGCATTATTCTTCTCAAGGATTAAACAAAATGTCTAAAACATTTATCACTATTTAAAAGGGGGTTTGAATTAAAAAAACAACATCCACACACATTGATCTTTAAACTGTACAAATATTGGTATTTTTCTAAATGAAAAAAAATAAGGATATTATTTTTGTCCATAAAATTTACTTACATTTTTTTTTGAAATAAAAAATCATTTATTATTTTATTTAAAAGATGTGATTTAAGCTCTTTTAGTGATGACTACTTAGCACAGATGACAAATGTCATCCTCAAGGATAACCATTTTTTATCGACTGAAAAATGCTGAACACACTTGAACAAAAGGTCTTTTGGGCTATGGTGGAGATCACAAAAGTTACATGAATTGCTTGGTGACTTGTGTATTTTGTATGTTCCCATCTAACATTCCAGGATGAGTGTCTTTCAGTATGAGATGTATTTTTGACGGGTCTTGCCAAAACACATTAGCACTTAAAAAAAAACTCCAGGTCTTGACAACAAAGTCTCAAATATTTTCATGTCCTACAAGACAAAGACTATAATCTGTCCTCAAGCTATGCACCCTGTTTCTAGTAACATTAGTGAGAACCACTCACACAACTTTTACAGAGTCAGAAAAGAATGCAGCCAACCATTAAGGCTGGTGTTTTACAGCAAGGCAGCTTTAGGGGAAAAAAAGGGATTGATTTGCATTTCTTCCTAGAAGTTCTTTAGGTAGGCTACATTAAAACTGCATAAAGTATGACCTTTTCTTCAAGCCTGTTAACCACAATATTTAAGAAGACAGGAAACTATCTTTTTCCTCCCTACTGGGGGCAAAAGAGAAGAGAGGTTCAGTACACAGAGAAAATCATGTTGGACCATTCCTTTGGGGAATCAGAAAAGATTCATTTAGGATAAACTTTGATCAAATCCCAAGTTCTAATGTTCTAGGTCTGAAGAATAATAATTTGCCAGGTTTCACTAGCAGAAAATTTTTGCTGTCTTTTGCAGCTGGAAGCTACACAGCCTGCTGTGATCATTTGTCATACTGGTTAACCTGTTCTTTGCTAGTAATAAACCTATACTATTTCTAGCAATTTGACCTTGGCTTCTACCTCCCCTTGACCCAGAAGAGTCAATTAATGAAAACCCTAAATTAATGAAATCTTTGAGGAATTTCTCAGTTTTTTGGCACAGAATCATTTAATTCTGCATTTTTTTTTTTAGGATTTAGTGCAAAAACCCAAAGTAACACTTAGTGACCTAGACATGCATTTGCAGGTATCTGGTTCATGGACTGAGGTCTTGCAGGTTATAATTGGTTCATGGTTTAAGATTGTTTTCCTTCAACCAGGTCCTCAGGCTGAAGACAACATGTAAGTGAAATCAGAGATATAATAATTTTAGATTACCTCATGAAGTAGTCTCAGCTGTCCCTGCATTCTTAAAACTGCAAAAATGTTATGAACTTTTCAGTAATACAACTAAGATGGGAATATAGCATAATTTCACATGGTTCATAATGAGCAAGGCAGTGAGTTTAACTCCACAGGTGCTTTTTAGAGGCAGTTGGTTACTAGCCACATTTCCAGATGAGTATGGCAACACCAGTCACATACAGAACACCCCCATGAAGATTTGTTTCATAGAGATAAGAAAGATAGAGATATTTGGATCACTAGTATTTTGAAGCTGCTCGTTCTCATTTGTGTCACAAACTCCAAAGTGTAGTTATCAAAGTCAGAAAAAGTAGTTGATTATTTATTGCCTATTAGCGTCTGTGAAACCACTAAAGCTTTAACAGAGAAGGAGATAAATTCTTTCTTTAAGTGTAAGTACATCCAGTACACCAAAGGCTTATCAATGTGCATATGCAATTCACTGTTCAAGATTGAGGAGATTAGAGGTTTTTCTGCACTGCACCCTTTTCTGCCATCCTATCAAAGCATTTGAGGGCAACAGCCCCAGATAATAGCTATAT
>JAYDZK010000113.1:36899346-36939722 GCA_034509185.1 Euphonia xanthogaster | reverse complement strand
GCCCCAGATAACAGCTATATATGAAAAAAAAAAAAAAAAAAGGAAATGTTAAGTGCTTCTTTCTGCATCCAGCTTATTAGATAAAAGGCCAGAGTGTGGGAAGTAAGAGTGACCCATCTTGTGTTTTTTAACAACTTTCTGAGCTACACTTGAGTGTAAACAGTTTCTTCATCTGAGCAATCTTATTTAAAGCTTAACTGCTCTGCTAAAGTACTTACTGAGAAATCTGTGAGGGAAAACACAAGAAAAGAACTCCTGAGGCAAGAAACTTCTAAGAGCACAACAAAGTCTTTAACACAAGTTTAGAAATGACCATTTCTTCTGAGAGACTGTATTATTTCTAGGAATTATATTTTCCACAATTTTGGGGGATTTCTGTTAAGAAAGTGAAGATTTTTTTAAAGAAATGTTTTCTTATCACTAAATTTCTTTACTAATGTAAAAATAGAAAATAGTAATGCATTATTTAATATTTCAGAAATTGTTTGTTAATCTTATTGTGCAGCAGGTTCTACAAACTGTTGACAATTGAAAAAACAATCTGAAATTCAACATAAGCATCAATAATGTAAAGCTTTGGAGATTCCAGATAACTCAAGGGCTTCAAAACTAATGGTTTTCTCTAGTGCTGAGTTTGTTCCAAATGCTGTCAGATGAGGTCAGTTTTAATCATTTCCTACAACATGAAGGGCAGCATTTTTAATTTTACACCTGTAAACAAGGCAGGAGGGACATTCCATCTCTGAGCTGATTCTTAAATCATTCATGAAGTGACCCCAATATATTTGGATAATTAGTGGGTTAAAATTTTCTACAAGAGATACATCTGAATATCTTTAAGTATGCTTAAAGATATTCACATAGGTATTCAAGGGTCTTCACACTATCTTTGTGTTCTAACAAAAAGTTCAGCATGTGCAAACTTCACATTTAAAGCTGTGTTTGATTGTTTCAAGCTGGGACAAAGACTGCAATCTCTCTTCTGCTTTAGTACCGCTCACCAAACATTAATAACAAAGATTATTACTAAGGGGAAAAAAACCTGAATTTGTTTTATTGCAATTTTTTTTTAATGTGAGATAGGAAAGGATCACTTTAACTGGTCTTGTGAGTCCAGTGTCATGTGCTCAGGATAGCAAAACAGAGCATTTAAATAACGTCTCTGACATGAAAAATATCATTACAAAGTTGCCTAAAATTAAAGCAGGGGGAACAGTGGAAATTATCAAACTGCTTAACTCATTACACCTGTCTTGAAGCACAGCACAGGCATATCTAAAATATCATATTTTTCTTGATGTAGAGAGGGAAAAAAGAGTGAAACATCTTCATTAGGAAAAAATTGAGTTCTTTTGTTTTATAATTCAATTTCAGTTCAAATTAGACAGAAAAAAAGTCAGGATTCAAGCAAATTAAAACTCAAAGTCTAGACCATCCTATTAACTTTAAGAAAGGTCCTCAAATAATATTTAACCACGTGGCCTTTTCCACAAGACTTATACTGTGTTTAACACAGACACATGTTGTGTTAACAAACACCAGTGTGTCTTAAGCCAGCCACAATCTCCTCCTTCCCCACTCATTTCTGCACACGTTCACATGTGTGAACCTTGAGCAAAGTGTCAGCCTTCCAAGCAGTGAGGGGTTTTTTTGTCTGTTGAACACAAAGGTAAACTTGACCTGAAAGCACCCAACAGGGAGGACCCAAGATTTCCAATTTCAAGAGGCTTGGAACAAGGAATCACATCACCCTTGCACACTGTGTAGGAAAATGGGCTTCTGTTCCACACACCCTCTGATCAGAGTTCCCTGCTGATGCAATTACTTTCTACTTTTTGAGTCCTGTTCCTCTGAGTCCCCTTTCTCTCTACCCTGCAGACTGCTCACCTTTCCCTACTAACGCAGCACAACACAGACCTGAAGCCCCTTTAAGCACTAAGTCCTTAAGATGCATGCAGAGATAACAAACAGTGAATTTGTGAAACCATGACTGTGATTTTTCTCCTGGTTGGATCCCATGGCTCCATCTGCATGGATTCTCTCAGCCTGTTATTTCCACTACTGGTGGTCACACATCCCTTAAAAACAAAAAATCTTGTAATAACTATGATATCTCTAAAACTCATGCAAAGATACACTGAAGGATTACAGAAAGTACATTTTTATTTAAAAAAACCTCAGCTTTTTCAGCCATTAAATGGATTTAAAATTGTAATTTATATACAGTTGCAGTTCCTAATTTATTTATATATTTTGCTCCCATTAAGCTCTCACACATTATTCACAGCAGTAAACACCAGAACACAGGAACCATTATCCCCCAAATGTCTTCCAAGTCTGTAATTATCACGTCTACATGAGTATGTGAGATTTTCATTCCAAATACATGATAAATTCCAATAACATTCCAATAACATGTTATAACTGGAAAGCTCTAAGCAATTACTTTCCTTATTTGAGTGTTCTAATGGCTTTTACTCACCTAATGATGACTATTTTCTTTTTCACAAGCTTCCAGTGTGAAATCCACACACTAGCAATGCTCAATTCCTAAGAAAGGGCCACTTATTATAGCTGGGCTTAAAAGAGTTGGGAAATCTAAGCAAGCTCATAAGGTTTTGAAACTGGTGACCTCTCTTGGATTAAAGCTCTGCATGACATGCTGCATCCTTGACCAATTTACTTCTTTCTAGATTCCTACTATGCAACACATTCACGCATAGACACATCACACAGTGAATAGCAGAAAAACACCAACTGAGGCTGGTGTTCAACAAAGGGAAAAAAAATTATGTTAAAAAAGAGGAGGTTCTACTTAGGGTGTAATGCAGATTATTTTCCTAAATGATATGAATGGAACAAAAGCCACAAACTGATAGTCAGCAAGCTAACCTATTAATCATTAAGATGCTTTCCCCTTGTAAAATTTTAAAAGTGCAATATGTGTTTTGTGGAATCTCAATTTCTAATCCCTGTTAAAAAAAATAGTTCTCTGGAGGCCAGCTGAGCCCCTTTACCCATAAACAGGATTATTTTACCTGAAGCAGCTGATTTCCCTGTGACAACATTTTTTTCTCTCTTTAGGCTTGATTGTTTAAAAATAAATCCTGCTGGGATTAAACATATGATCAAGTTATAGCAGAATAACATTTCAGGATCAGGCAGGTGATTCAATAACTGCCCATGACATAGTTTTAAATTTCAGACAGTGCAGTGTAATATACCTCAGTTTAACTGTCCTTCACTGGGAGCTAAATGAGATTAAAAACCCTGTGCCTTTAGGGCAAGTGGCATACATATAAGCAGTAGACTGTTTATATGTTTAGTTAGACTGCAGTCATTCAAACCTGTATTGAAAACTGGATGATTTAGGTATGTTAAGCCCACTGATTTTCAGAGAAGACAGTTTTCTAAATTATCTCCCTCTTCTAGATGGTACCACTGACTTGTCTCTAATTTCTTGTATTTTTTTTTCACTTTCCTTTATGCGATTTTTACATTGATTGTCCTTAGCTAGCAATACTTTCCCCAAAGTCCAGGCTCTTTCATGTATCTGATTGTTTTAGCAAATTTTTTTTTAAATGTTACAAGGATAATGGTATTAGACTCTGGCCAGAGAGCTTTTAGGAAAGTTTCCAGGAAATGTTTTTGCCATATTGTTTGAAGAACAATTTATCTGTTCCTATATAAACTCTTATTTTTTTATTCTACTGCTGAGATAAACATTCCTAGTAAATTACGTAGGAACAATTGATTCAATTGGAAGTGTGATTTTTCAGTTCAGCATCTTTCTTCCTGACATTTATAACCACAATTAGCTTGATGATTTTCTTTCAGAGGCTGACATGATCAGGTGAGGGAGCTGGAATTGGGTTTATGTAGGAAAAGAAAGTAATGCCTATCTTAGATCATTGTGCAAGAACTTGAGCCATAATGAAATCAAATAAAGCTTACAAGGAAAAAAAGCACAGCAAAGGTTAAGTGCCAATAAACTAACGACTAAAATGTAGACATTTTATATAATAAATGTATAAAATATAATAAAATACATACTATATAAATAATCTAATAAAAATTATGTCTTATTAAAAGCCTATTGCAGCTGGTGGAGGAACATTACTTTTTTTTTCCTTTTTGGTTATATCACTGTTATATCAAACAGTGAACAGATATTAAGTAACAACCAATATAAACTACAGAAAATTTGTAATGAAAGCCTAGACCTGTTGGAGTAAGAGAAAGAAATCATTGGTGCCCATGATGAAGGAAAATACAGTTTTAGGAAATAAACACTAATAGAATACCTGAGTTCCTGTGTAAATAGTAAGTATAATGATAAATAGTTTCATGTCATTACAAGAGAAGCTAGTAATAATCTCACAGAAAATCCAGATGTATTCAATACATACTTATCTAATTTTGGAATGAAGCAGCAAAGCAAGGTTGTGTCATATCAGATGTTAAATTACAATCCAGAATGCCCAAAATAAGAGCCAGGAGGTAGAAACAGTTTAAAAACCAAGCACTTAACAAGATGCCACTTCTGCAGGTTGATGGAAAAACCTCCAAAAATAGAAATATGTGGTTTACAAGCCATAAGTAAATACAGTTATGGATTCTTTAAGGTCTTGGAAGAAGAGTTGATGTCCTTCAGGAAAACATGCTTTATCCAAATACAGTTTCTTTAATACATGGGTTAAATATGACATCTTCTATTTAAGACTCAACTAGATGGTGAAAATTTCTAGCTCTTATCAGAATCTTTGAGAACTGAAAGAGAACTGAAACAAAACTACGTATAACTGAAGTCTCAGGTGTATTGTGTCGATGAGAAGGAAGAAGTTGGACCAAGTTATATACTGCTGGAACTTAAAGAAATTAAGTATCCCAAAATATGATGTCTAGATCCTAATGGACTTGATATCTAAAATGGAATATCAAGACCCATCATTGTACTACCAGGATGGTATTTTATTAAGTAGAAAAATTTGTTTTCTTCCACCGCTTAAACAAACAAAAAAAGAATCTGATTGAGGAGCATTATCATTCAAGAAAATTATGGAAAATGATTAGAATTAGCCTTTAAGCAACCGTACATTTAAAAATGTAAAATATGGCTATCAAATATACCTTTCCCTCCTAATTTCCTTTGGGTGCAGCCCCAAATATAATTTTCCCCTGGTCACTACCACTTAAGAATATTGTGCAAACAACCCCATTTAGTTTGTGTGGGCAGTCACAGAGTCTGGAAAACACATTTAAGAGACACCTTACGCTTCCATTGAAAGCAGCTCTTTTTTAGAAGTCTTGTGGCTTTAGGTGGATGACTAGAATTCAGATGAACAGCAGGAACATAGATAAAATCTACAAATTCTTAAAATCTTTACCACAATTCACATGGTATTATGTAACCCAATGGACTTCTGAATAAGAGATTTCTGCTAGCATGATAATATAATTATCACATATAATTCAGAGTTTTTGCTGTTAAAGTCACGATTGAGTACACTGAGCTGTTTTACCAGGCAAACTTCTCCAGTGAGAAGAGTTTATTTACCATTTGACGCCAAGTTGCTTATCCCTGCACCGTACATGAGGAGTGGCATGGTCCCTGTCCTAAGGCAGTGCCATGATGTATCTTCTAAGCCTTGATTCATTCGAGTTTGTCATGTAAACAACATTTTCAGTGATATTAATGGAAGAAAATTCATTTTTGGGTGTGAGGGATCATAGCAGAACTGACTCCCGAAATTCATCTGCAACTGACAGTCTAATTTGCTCTTCCTTACTACTTGTTCTTACAGTGGAAAGTAATGTGATATTGAAGTTACACCCAAATGCAAATACTGTTTTTCTTGGGTAAAGTACCCATTAGTATATATCAAAAAAGAAATCTGAAGGCATCTTCTGAGTGGGTATTTTTATAACAAAAGTCACTCCTCCCAGAAGGACGTGGTCAGTGATAATGCACTAACATGATATGTTCTATCAAACTCAATACTTTGGCTGCTGTAGACATGAATGACCAGCGCCCCAATGTCAGGACAGGGGGGTAATTTCTTTTACCTGCCTCTTTGATTTTTAGCCTTTGGGGTTTATCCTTTTTAGTTGCTTTCTTTGACTATGAGGGTGCCTAACTGTGATTAGCTGATCTCAGTCCCATAGTAGCTGACACACCAGAAAAGCATCACATATCATGACCATTAAACTGGAAAGACTTTTTTCTTATATACTATGCTGTATCTTTTGAAAACAGACTCAATCCCCGAACATATTGAATAGCTAAAATATGTTTTATTGACTTTTCTACAAAGAAAGACTTTGGAGTCTTAAAAGAAAAGCAAAGAATGTGAAGTATTTCTGAAAAATGAACTATTAGCTCTGCTTTGAAAAGAAGCTAGTAGATGTGACTGGAGAAGTGTGAAAATTTCTACATGGGCAATTTTCTAAATAGAACCTGCAGAAATATGGCAGAAAGAAGTAATTCCAAAGAGTGGAGAAACATCAATCATATGATATAGCTTTTCACTAAATTCAGCCTATGTGAAGAGGACATAGGTGTTGGGTATTTCGTGAACAGATTTTACTTCACACAAATGTTGCAGAAAACAAAGCAAAGATCAAATCAGTAAAATATTCAGTGGGCAGTGGCATAACTGCTTCATTCATTTCCAATTTTTGACCGGTTCCAAGGGAAAACCTGAAATATTTTTCTCAGAACTTACCCCATGCAGTTTGACAGCAATTCACATAGATAATAGCCATAAATCATACCAAAAATAGGGAAAAAAAGACCACATGCTAATTCACAAAAAGTGTGGCAAACTATTAAGCATCAAATAATTTCCATGGAAATTACCTAGATTAGATTACCTAGAAAAGATTAAAAGACTTTAATCTTATTGAAAAATACAATATTGTATTATCACTGTATTATAGGATAGTAAATGAAAAATACAACTTTTATCTGATTGTAGCTCTAATAAGGAGGAGTTAGTAGAGGCAATACAAGTTAAATTTTCAGGGTGCCTCCATTACCATAACACTCATCTGCATCTACCTGAAGATACAGAAATACTTCCATGGAATAATCACTTGTGGCTTACACTTTCCTCCTTTAAGTCGAGGTTGCTGTTTTTGTGCTTGGAAACAGGATCTTTTGTGCAGACAAGCATCTCTTCTCCTTACAAGTATCCAAGGAAGGTTATTGGAAAGATTTTTAACATTACAGCAGTCTTGCCCACCTGAGTTTGATGCTTTGAGGGAGAATCTTTAAGAAACTTACTACTGCTTTTCAGCATCAATATTTTGCACTATTTTTTCACAGTACTAGGCAATTCACAGAGCATGAACATTTTCTTATGACCTTCTCTTTCAAATATTAGGTGTATCAACAATGTGACTCTGTTTAGATGCTCTGTTCATATGCATTCATTTGTTGCTTAGAAATAAATTCCCAGAGATAATTTCAAACCACTCCCATGGTCTTTTCCTGAATTTTAGAATATTACAACTTGAAACCACACGTTCAAAATTTCAAGACACTGCCATTTCCTTTCAAAATGCAGAAATTTTCTTAAATGTGCCCCCAAACACAGAAATTGTTTTAAATGGCCTTCTGTGCACTTGCAAAGATAGGAAATGATAATCATTATAATAATGAATAAGAAGATGAAAGAAAAAAGAAAACAAGCCTTCCATTTTAAAGCAATCTAATAAAATTTATAGCATTTAATACTTCCTCATCTTATTCCAACAAATTTCATTCAACATATTTTATTTTCAGTACAATATCTATACTTGAATTATTGTGTAAGTCATGAATGATTATATTCATTTCTACAAGGTTTATACTATAGTTTTAAGTCTCTACATATTAAATGTATGAGATTCAAGGACTTCATATGATTTAAAGCAGTTTTTGAAAGATTTTGAGTCATTTACATTTGTGATAGATAGTAATGGCCACACAAGTTCCCTTAGTCTACAGTGTCATGCCACACAAATCAGAGCTTTAGTGCTGTTAAATATACTGCTTTAGAAAACATAAATTGCTGGTAAAACACTTTGTTAAAAAATATTTAGTGGGAGAGAAAGAAATATACATAGAAATAGAGGAAATATTAGTGTAAATCAAGATCAGTTGTTTTCTCTTGAAAGTGTAAACCACAGATCAAGTCTTGAGATGCCAGTGTGTGTGTGGAGAGTGGAGGAAGGGATAGGTATAGGTTTTTTCCCCCACAGGTGGCAAAGTAGTATAATGCAGGAAATCACTTAACATAACTCTCCAGTCTGTTCATTAAAAGTATAATTTTATAGCCATAATTACTATCCAGTGTTTGTCTTCCACTAAAAACTAAATGATCCACAGATAGAAAATTGAGCTCTTCTCTCTATAGTTGTTTCTGGCCACCTTAGATACAATATACTCAAACCCTTTTGATCTTATTCAGCAAATAATGCATTACTATTACCCAGAAAACCTGTGCATATTTTCACTGAACCATTGTACTGATCTCAACTCCTTTTGAAGGTCTCCTATTCAAATAGTCTTGTGAGTAGACAATAAAGTACTGAAAATTTTTCAGATATTATTACTTTCTTCAATCAAGATGTTCAATAAATTTTTAAAAAACAAAATGGATAAAGAAAGGCAATATCTGAAAACTGGAATGAAACTGTTGCAGAAATTTAAAACTCTGCACTGGACAGTTATGGAAGAGTAAAATTTAACAATTGGGAGGTTATTATTAATTAAATTGAATGAACTTGGTGAGATGTTCTCCTGCCTTTTTTTTTTCCAGAAGACACAAAACTTTAAAAATATTATTGAAAACTAACCAAGATCCATAATGTTTTTTAGAATTATTGATATTCAGGCTCCCAGACATACCTATCCAGAAATGAAGGACAAAACTACTGTCTATGCAAATATAGGAGCATAAACTTTGAAGCAAATAGTGCAATAAAGCAGGTAATAGCCCTCACCAGATAAAACACTTCTTAGGCTATTTTTAATGAGTTTTTAAAATATATTAAGGCTAACAATCTTTTTTTCATGCACCTCTTTATGGGTTTTGAATACATAAGACAAAAAATTCTAAAACTAAACTAATTCTACTCTATCTTTGGTTAGAGGAAGCAAAAGATTTATTTAGAGGAGGATATTAGAGAAAGTTTGAACATATAACAAAGGGAAACAGATAATGAAAGCACACTCAAATACAGCATCACACAAATCATCACAAGAAACATCAAGTGAAAATTTTAGTTTCATATGAGAAGCCCTAATTACATTCTCCCTTCATCTTCTTCCGTGACAATGTCACAAAATGGGCTGTTATTATTGTTTATCTCCTGTCTGTGTTTTAGAGAACTTTAAAGGCTAAAGCAGTTACACCTCTAGCTAGATGCTTTTCTCATAGATAATTTAATTCATATCAATGCTCCTACTTGTAAGCACCCCAAGTCAGAAGAACATTTTATATGCATTTTTATCATGCTTCAGCATAGGTTGACACACATCACAGAATCACAGATTAAGCTGAGTTGGAAGGGACCCTCCAGGATCATCAGGTCCAGTTCCTGGCCATCCACAGGACCATGCCCAGGAGTCACACCATATGCCAAGAATATAGTCAGTCTTGTATAACACAGCTAAAAACAAAGACCTTTGTCAAGTCC
Source organism: Euphonia xanthogaster (assembly GCA_034509185.1). Classification (NCBI taxonomy): domain Eukaryota; kingdom Metazoa; phylum Chordata; class Aves; order Passeriformes; family Fringillidae; genus Euphonia; species Euphonia xanthogaster. The sequence continues at coordinate 36,930,038 of JAYDZK010000113.1, read as the reverse complement.
AAATGAGTGCTTATGAAAACCATGCTTATAAAAGGAATATTGCTCCATGTTCCCAGAAATATGAATAAAATCAAAGTAGAGAGACTCTATTTCTTCAATCCATGACTATTTTGTGATACCTCAATCCATGACTACAAAGCTGTAATACAACTGAAGATCCTATATCAGACAGATCTCCCCACTGCATTTCTGAGGCAGCAGCATCATAAGAAGAATTTCTCTCAACATTTCTCATTGACTTTTCTCAGAGCACACAGATCATCCATCAAAGATGTGCTTGTCAGAGCCACAATGCAACAAATGCCTGGAAACTTATGCTTAAATTTAAGTATGTTGTCAATCTTACTACTTTCAATACAGTTATACATGTTCTGAGACACATGAATTCAACATTTTAACAGACAAGGGACCCTTGAGAGATGATCATAAACACACTATTTTCTTTAAATTCACTGCAGGGATTTAAATGCAGTATGGCAATGTCCTGAAAATACTCCATAAACCATTCCTCAGAGCTGGAGATTTAAATCAGATAATAACTTTAGAAAAAGAAAACTATTCTGGGGAAAACTGAGCCATTATTCAAACTCTGGGGGAAGAATATCAGTATCCTACAGTACAGTGTTTGTGGTTACCAGTAACATGATTAGTCAAAGTCTCTTCTAGTGCCCCATGCACATTTCTTTGAATACATTTAGTTACAGTGAATGTGTGATTTCCTGGACTACAGACCTAAAAATCTAACTAGAAAATATGAAGTAAAATTTACAGAAAATCTTCTTTGTTTTATTCTTCTTACTTAGCCATCCTATTGATCATAGACATGTCTTTGCTTTTGACTTACTGATATAGACTCCATATTTCCAGCAAAATATATAACCAGAAAAGTAACACTGAGCAGTTCACCATCTTTCAGGTTTCAAATGAATATTATTTCAGATAAATCAGTTAGATAAAGATTATACTCTCTGGTGCTTATATTAAAATAAACACATTTATAACACAAACCAGTTATTTACACCATTATCAAAATGTTGTAGCCTTGAGTCTACTCTTTTTATAAAGTCACCCAGGTACATCAAGTGGGCTTATTTGATTTAGTACTTTTAATGCAACATTAATTTATGACTGATTAGAGTCACAGCCTCACTCATTTTACACAAGGCATCAAGGATGATCCTTGATGATCTGCATTGCAGAATGCAAGTTTCTCACTGCAGCGCTTGAGAATCTTTGAATGTGAATTTTTTGCATTAATGTGAAAGAGTCCAGCAAGATCTAATAGTGAACATAAAATGTACATTTAGACCTTAAGTCTCATGACAAAACAATGACCAAAGGAGGAAACAAATATTTATTCATCATAACATCTGATTCTTCCATCAGCCATATCACCTACCAGTCTTACTGTCTACAATAAAGCTGACAGAGAAAAGGAATAAACTTTTCAAAAAGGGAGGGGGTTTACATTTCCTGTTTCAAGAGAGGCTCCTGCTTTCATTAGCAGATACTTGTCTTTTCAAACCAAGACACTTTCTCAGAACCCATCTGAACTCTTTTCATGTTCAAGAAAGACATCCCCAACTTGGCTTATTTCTTAAAAATGATAGCTTCTCCACCTGCAAGTAGCAACAGATCTGAGCTCTGGTTTGTCAGTGTGACAGCACTGAGTGATACTATAACAGTAAAATCTTGGGGAAAAATCTGTTTGACTCTATTCAGGGATTCTTTTCAATCTTCAGAAGTAAATTGAAAAAAGATACTACCAAAAAAAAAAAAAAATAGACATTTCTTTGGTACAAAGCAATTATTAGATATGACCTTGTCTCCTTTTTGATTGTTAAGAGATAGAGGAATTAAATGGATCACAGAAATAAAAAGTTTAGAAAATGGATCAGATGACAGACTCTAACCTCTCAAATTCTATCCCAGTTATAAATATAGCATATTGATATTGTACATGTGTGCTATTGCAGTAAGAGTTTAAATCTTACATTGATATTTTTAAAAAAATCAATTTAGCTTGTGGTCCATGACTCTTCTAAGTGTGAAATAAAAAAATTACCCCATAGATTGAGAACAAAACTGTAGGGCACATCCATATACTGGGAAGGTTTGAGGCATCCCCAGGGTGAAACAAGGGGTTCCAATCTTCCTTGAAATCAAATGTACCTTTAGAGTAACAGCAGATCTACCCAAATAAATTTAAAGTTAAAAAAAAAAAAAGGGTGATCTAAAGTTCACATAAAATATCAAGCCATACAGCTAAAATTGATTTTCTTTAAATTCATGAAAGGGATGATTATTTCCTTTTCTAAAATATTATTAATTCTGTGAAAATCCTAAATGTCAGAAAAGAGATCCCAAACAACCTCCAAACAAATCTTACCGATGATAAAGAGAATTTCCACTGCAATGTCACTGACAGTTGTGCTTCGAGTTGTAGACAGCTCATCATGGCCAATAAAGGAAACATTGTAAGGTACAGTCACAGCAACATAAAACGTTGCTAGTAAAATAAGCCAGTCCCAGCCAGCTTTAAAAGTGCTAAAATGCAGCAATATGAATTTGGATTTTTTTGCATCTGAAACTTTGTATTCTGGAAATGCTGGTTTATCTACGAAAACATTCTGAAAAAGAGAGAAAAAAAATTAAATGAGACAAAACAATTATTTGATTACACAGAAGCCTTTCTTGCAATGGAGCCCTTAGGTAGTCGATGTTTTTGTAAAACAATCACAATAACATATGCAGGCAAGAAAAAATGTTACATTTTTTTGTAACCTAGACCTCACATTTGGTCATGGAATAACTTTTGTGAATGTGGAGGCAGGAAGAAGACTAATAAGTTATAGATTAAATGGAGAAAGAGGGGACTGCATCTGGCAAACTGTTCCTTCTTCTGTTGTGGTAATTCTCACTGCAGAGCAATATTATTCTGTTGGTCAGATAGGTGAGAGCTTTCTATACACAAAGACAGAGTACTTTAGATAGGAACTTATGGAAAGAAGTAACTGGTATTGAAGAAAAACATCCTGTACACACAGCTGTGAGGAGGTTCTTTCAGACTATCTCTAGCCTGGTCCTAGGGACTGAACAGCTGCAGTACTTGGAGCACCTCTCCTGGTTTAGTTTCATCTGCAGGAATCCAGTTCATATGAATGAAAGCACAATTAGTAGGAATAACTTTTTGTTTTTCTTTAAAATTGCACTCCTGATCAAAATCAAAATATTAATCTACCATAATATACCTCCAGAACTGGCTACCTTTCTCACTAGATTAGCTTTGTCTTGAGTTTGTGTCTTACCACTGTTTCATGCAATCAAGATTTCAGTGTTAAGCTGTAGAAATTCTTAGTTTTCAGCTTTCATAGCTTTAACAAAAAAGACCCACCCTCCCCAAAAAGCAGCATGAGGGACACGACCTGTCTTCCATTATTTACTGACAAAATTCTTGCTCACTGTTAATGTGCTCCTGGTTAATGCTGTTCCAGTAACAAAGAGCCTCCCAATCCTATATTGTGCATTCAGCAAGCTAAGATTACTTCTGATCTTGAAGTCATTCACTATGGAATTAAAAAGACAAAACCTGCATAACCGTAGACTTAACTACACCTGCCTTGTCTGTCACAGCCTTTCTCTTTGTGTTTCCTTTGAAATACTGATGTCATTGCCTTCTCTATTATTGGTTCTTATTCATGAATTTAAGCAGCTGAATTCTCACTGTTCTTAGAGTCAGCCCATTTTTTAATCATGGAAAGGAAAGCATTCCTCATATTATTTCCAACCCATAGCTCCAAAAATCCATGTACTAAAGCTAGTAAATTAGTCTCAGAATAAATGTTTTAAAATGGTAAAATAACATCTGCACTAGCATTTTGACAGTACAGGTAAGGCATCAAACACTATTTAAGAGTCATGTTCCTAGAAAATATCATCATATTTCTATACAATGCAAATATCTCCAGAAGACCTGATCATATTTTGTAGGGCTTTTTGTTTATTATTATGCCTCTTCAATATGAAATACTTGTAACTTAAAAAAAATTAACAATTTTTCAATATTTAATCCGTTTTCAACGTCTGAGATTTAAATTCAATGGAAGTGGCTGTATGTCCTATGACATATAAAGAAGTTGTGTACTTTCATGTCCTTAGTCTATACCAAGTATTTTTGCTTTTAATTTGTACTGCACAAAGCAGGAGAGTTAGTTTTTCTCATTAACATTTCTTTAGAAGTCATTCTGTTGCTATATTTTTGGTTTGTCTATGGCTTGATTTAGTGTTAGCGACATTCACAGCATGTTTTGTGAACTTATTATTTATAGTTACTGGGGAATACAGAATTAATTTGAAGACAGAAATATTACTACTTTAATTAGGAAATTAAAAGATAAATATCACAGAAATTCACACGAAAACTTGCCTAAATGAAGTGAGACCGTTTGGAGCTTAACAACTTTAAGAGTTTCAGCTAGAGGAAGACCTTGAGTCTCTTTTTTTTTTTTTTTCTGGAAAATAGTAATAATTGAGATAAAATAATTGAGATGACAAGGTAAATTGGAACCTAAAATTCTGAGACCCTTTGGTATCTAAGTTTGAGAAATTTCATAATGTGGCTTTCATGGCATTAAATGTCTGTTTACAGTATGATTAAATGCACTATCTTGTTATATGGTAGCAAACACCACAGTAGGCAGAAATATGCTTCAGTGAGAAACATTCTAATCCTTGTTGCTGTAAAATTGTGATCAGGATATAACTCAAGTACTCCCTAACCTTTTACAGAACTTATTTTTTTTTAAGTTAGTGCAAAGTCTAATTCTTTTTTTTTTTTTTTTTTTTGCCTGGGGGGACGTAGGGGAAGAAAAGAGTTTCACCTACATTATTAATTTTTAATTTGTTCTTCTCTCTTCTTTGTAGATGTCCAGAGATGTGATAAAGGACAGCTCTACTCCGCCTGCGTGCTGACTCAAAATGCGATCCTGCTCTTCCTCTTCCTTTCCATTTTTCTGCAGAACACAAGTGAGAGTGCATTAAAGATCAGGAAATAACACTTTAACATTTGGGAGCTGAACTACTGGCATTTCAGACATTGATAGAAATGTAAATATTATGCACACCTGTTCTTTTGTTTAATCTTTTGCAGCAAAGAAAAAAAACCCCTCCCTCTCCTGAAGGGCAAATAAAAACCACTGTAAAGTTTTAATTGTCAAATGCCTTCACAAAACTCAGAAGCAAGTAATTGCAACATTTGATTTCATAGATAAGATAAATGTACTTTCTATTGTTTCAGACCAGAAGGAAGGATGTCTAGAAGTAACCACTGAAAATATCCTTGAGGTGATCCTACTCTCTCACTTCACAGAAAGAAAAAAAAAATCTCTCTTAATTTTAAAAAACAGAGTCTGACTTGTACTAGGCTTCCATTATGTCAGAATATGCTAATTTGTAAGCTTGCTAATTAGTAATAACCAATTCTTGCATTCATGTGTTTAGATTCTTTTTCCCATCACATGGCCACGGGCAAAATCGTGTGACATATTCCTTGGTGACATGAAACCCATTAAGAGTAAAGACTGAACATTATTTTGGAAAGGTTTGTGGTTTTTACCTCCATTCAAATGTCTTTAATTGTCAATCATGGGAACAAATTTTGTTCTTGCTTATAAAGCAGTAAATTCAAAGTAATTCCAGTCACTCTGATGGAATTACAGTGAATTGATGCCAGAGTAAATGAAAGCAGACTTTTTGTGATGTGTCAGGATTTAGAAAAAAGAAATTATGGGACTAAAGGAAGAAGCCGTCTGTCAAGGAGATTTAATTAAAGTCAATTGAATGCATACAAATTAAGGGGAAAAAAGTTAACAAAACAAAACTAATTAGCAGAGCCAGAATTTAGAAGCAAGCAAAATAGCTACATCTTGAAACCTGCCTAGAAAAGCAAAAAAAAATTTGTATCATAAGAGACTGATGTATTTTTGGCTCAACAGCACAAAACCATACATAACAAAATTTGTAGGAGGAAAAATTTTCCAAACTTCTCAGTAAAGAAGTTTTGTGTAATTCATGCAAAAGCACTCTCTAGCTGAGGACTTTTTTTTTTAACTTGTCAGTAAAGAGAAGGGGAGAAAAGAAAAGTAAGAAAACAAGAAGGGAAAATCTCTGTACCGCAAAGCCAAATCGCTACTCAAAAGCTGAAGGGGGCAGATGGAGAAGCCTCAAACTTTTCCATCTCCAACACGCATTAGTATCAGCTACAATAAAGAAAGCTAGAACAAAAACACATTATTTCAGAAAAGACCCAAATAAATTAATGTTGTTTTTTAAAAAATAATCTCTCAATCATCAAACCACTTACACTCAAACTAAATTTTGAGTCTTAAATTCTGGGTAAGAACAAACTGCTAAGCTATGGTAGCCTGGTTTTGTCATATGACTTTGAAATTCTCTTTGAAACTATTTACAGGCCTCTCTTTTTCCCCTTTCTCAACCTAAACTGCCATGTTGTACGAGGCCACACAGTTCACTCTACTGAGCCCAAAAGAAGTCAATAAAACAAGCTTCAGATCTGCTAGGAGTCAGGCTGGGAAAGCACTTTTCTTGACCTTCTGGCCAGCAATATTTTTGAGATGCTTTCGCTACAGGCTTCATCCTCACGCTGTACCCTATCTAATACCTGTCCTTGTCCTAAGCCTATAGAGCCTGAGGCAGTCCGTGCTGGCAGATGGCAGATAAAACAGCCTTGGTGATGTGATCCGTTGTGAGACCCACACTGAGCTATGTGCAGAGCAACATGCAGCTTTCAAGCTATGGATACACAATTGCCTGGTACAATGGTGTTATACTGCCTTCAGGTTTTTTCTCTATAACTCCTAAAGCTCAGATATGCCTTTCTGTCCTGTGCTGAGCACTGAGCTGAAAGCTGTCCATAATTCCATCTCTTTCCAGAATGTCATGAGACTATGGAAACAGTCAACGTACACATATTCAGTTACTGCTTCCTTTTCCCCCATATATTTACTGACACAGAGTTTCACTTTCTGTCCACTCTTTAAATGAGGACAGTTTCCTTGTAAGGTTTTAAATTTATGTACCAGCAGCCTGATAATTTTTGGCTTTACACAGATTCCATCTCTCCTACCTAGGTTCTGAGTTTCAGTCCCTAAGGATGTTGTACTCACTAACCTGCTCAGGCTGTGGGACTTTATATGGCACTTAGAATCACACCAATTGCATGTTTTCACAGCAAGTGGCTTCCATCACATGCTGATTACACTATTTGCAAAGGATTAGTGCTACCTCTGTGTTAATATTGGGAGTCACTCAACTCCTAGATACAGAAAAGCATGCATCAATAAGGAAAACATTACATTCATTATGAAGTAGTAATTTTCTTACTAATCTCTCTTACAGAAATAGCAAAATAGGTTTTATGGTTGTTATTAGAAGTGAAAAAAAATTAATTTATTGTAAAGATAAGATGCCATCAGAGCACATGTCAGTAGCTTTTAAATAAGTGAATGACATTTGTGAATTCTGCTGCTTTCTGGTCTCCCAATGCCTTCAGGAAAGGAATCAATCCTGAGCCTTGGCAATCTACATTGCTCAGGTGTGCATCTACATGCATCTGGTTATTTTCTGTAGCTACTCTCTTTTCTTGTCATACTCAGTTCACAGCTCACTATTCTGGACGAGACAGCTCATTTTTTATAAACTTCCATCTGTTTCTCTCTGGTTCTTCAAAAATTTAGGTACCTGACAGACTTGATTTTTTTATTTTTTTTCCATGGCTGATCTTAGAAAAAAAGATTCAAGAATAAAATCAATCATAAGCAGAAAGTCACTTTAGTACAACTGGCTTATTTTTGCACCATGCTTAAAATCAAAATGACTTCTTATCTCCCCCAAAACAGTGAGAAATCTTATTCTAGAAAAATCCCAGATTTTGGGGTCTATTTCTTGGGGCTTCTACACACCCCTTCCTGTGTAATGGTAATATCCCCCCCCCCCCCAAGATAGCTCTTAAAAAGGAAGCTTGCAATTTAGCCTTATCTCCCCTTTATCAGAAAAGTGGTAATACATTTTTTAAGTCTTACTGCTGTCTTCCGATTGTTCTTCTTTCAAACGAACATAGATATAGTGCCACAACCATCAGACATGACAATTACGAAATATTTTCTAAGAAAAGAAAATCACAGAACACTTCTCTGCTAAGCTTAACATTAGCCTTCTAACAGCTGAAGACTTCTTACAATCTTGAGAGGGAAGGTTGCAGCAAAAGAAAGCACATCCAGACAAAAATGTCTTTGTAACTCTTGTCTTTTCTTGTGTTTTTATAAGAACATGAGGCTTCAATCATCCATTTAAGGTTAATAGAAAGGGGAGGCATAACTCTTTTCTTGTCCTTTTGGAAAAAAACAAAAGACCCACTTCTTCGGTATAAATCAGAAATATAAACCCTGACAGCTTCTGAAAAGCTTTCATAGGTATATGCTGCCCTAGCAATGCAGAAGATCTGGAAAGTCAGCTTTACTGGCTAAATTGACACCAAATGTGTGTCTGCTCTCCTTCTAAGCAGCTCATTGAATCCTAGAATAATTTGGGTTGGAAAGATCCTTAGGATCCTTAGGATTCACAATCACTAATTGTGAACTTGACCACTAAACCATGTCCCCAAGTGCCACTCTGATGCATCTTTCAGATATTTTCAGGTGTGGTGACTCAACAACTTCCCTAGGCAGCCTGTTCCAAGCTTGATAACACTTTTGGTAAAGGATTATTTCCTAAAATCAGAATAGTCAGAGCACAGCATTAGATAGAGTCCAGAATTCTTTATGATCTATAATGAACTCATTCTCCAGGTAAAGTCTGACACATTTCTAGAATCATAGAATCATGGAATGGTTTGGGTTGGAAGAGACCTTAACCTTCCTGCCATGGGCAGGGACACCTCCCACTAGACCTGGCTGCTGAAAGCCCCATCAACCTGGCCTTGGACACTTCCAGGAATGGAGCATTCACCACTTCTGTGTTCCAGTTGTCAGCTGTCCCAGTGCCTCCCCACTCTCTTAGTGAAGACTGAGTAACCCTGATATGACCCAGAAGCACTATGGTCACTCCATAGCAGACAACCTGTGGCATGAGAGAGACCATGAAATGCGTTTTTTTCCAAATACCAAAGTGATCTAACCTGCTTTGGCCAGAAATTTTGCAGTTTATTTCCAAAAAAAGTCTCAGCCTTGGTAGTTTTCCCTCATTCTTCAGAGCATTTGTTTGTATCCTTTCAAAATAACTGCTCTCACTTTCCTCATTCGTGCATTAATTAAAACCACTACCTACAGTTCCCTCTGATGTGATACATACCAAACATACTCTTGTATGGAAACATCTCCCAGTCTGATCATGGGTCATTACCCATGATTTTGTGCCGAAAATTTTCAATACAAGTGTGCATGGACACAAAATATAAAATTAAGATCTAGCATTTAATTCATATGACACCGGAAAATCCAAGAGATTTGCCCGTGTTTAGGTAAAACAGAGAGAATGAATAAAAGCAACCTGCTGCTCACCAATTTAACCCAAAACACAAAATCCTGGCAGAATGTGAATGAAATAGAGAGGGATGATGTAGAGTAGCCTGGGAGTTTAGTTATGGAAACACATGCACAACTGAGTAACTTTATTCAGAGATGTTATTTCTACCAACAACCAGTGTGACAGAGTTATCCTAAAGGCTGTGAAGCTGCAGACCTGGGTCTCTAAGCAGGATTTCTGCAGTACAGTAGCCAAGGAAAGACCAGTTCACCACTAGGGGCAGGACTGTGACTCTTTGCTGCTTTTTTATATTTTCACAAGAATTTTAGCTCCATGCTCAAAATCATATTCCAGCCTCAGCTACTTGATTGCCACCGCTGTCCTGTTTGCTTGGCAGGTGGGGTTGTTAGGCTTAGGGTAAGATTGGTCCAGGCACATTGACTTTCCCCTTCAAAGAGTGTAAATGTGACCATCTCAAGTCATGGTGTGTAACCCTGACTGGACAAAAGTAGGAAAGGTAGTATAGATATGGATCTCTTTAAACACTTTGCACAAAGAGTCCTGAAGAAAAACAGTGAGTTCCAGATTTACATGGATTCTATAGTGGATATTCTCTGTGAAAATTCTAAAATTTAGGTTTATTTAGCAGTGTGGTATATACCTTTATAAATATATTCCATAAAATAATGAGATTAGTTCATTTTAGCTATACTGAGAGCTAAGCCAGGAGTAGGAGGAGTAAAAATATAAAATTTTTATTTTACGAGCATTTTACCCAAAGGACTAGGTAAATTGGCATAGCAGATAACAACTTCTCATTTATTTCATTGTTTACAAAATTAAAGTCAATCATGAGATGAAACAGCAAGTAATGCCAACTCCTACCTAAGAAAATTTATCATAGAAATAACATCATTTTGAGGGTGTAAACTAGATTTGAACAATAACACCAACAACAGAGTAGAACAGAACAAATGGACTCCATTGCTAAAAGGTATCCAGCTACAGACAGACTTGGAAGAAATCCATGATGCTGCTCCATGCACACACTGGAAGGAACAATGTGAAAATGCATAGCAACCAGGTTAATGCTGTGATTTTTAATGCTGGTTGGACCCTTCCCTGCTCAAGACACAGTCGCATATTGTTGTACCTGTGTGATCTCTCCTGCTGCTCTATTCTGAAATCAGGCAGGGAAATAAACATCCCCCATTAACTTTCCTGGGTATATCTTTATGCTGTCACAACCACACAGCCCAGTCACACAGAGATGTGTTTTTATCTGGAATATCTTACAAGTACTGAATTGTTCCCTTTTGAACCTGCGTTCAGTGAATGATTTGTTAAAGAATTTGTCCATCATTTATTCATCTTACAACTCTATTTATAAAAGGCTTCCTGTAAGAAGTGCAATAAAGTTCTTTTTGTCCTTTTAATACATGTCATGAGAAACTCAATCACTTGCATCATAAGGTAAGGAATAGCACAACAGAAAGTGTGACCTTTGAAGGTCCCCATGAATAACCCATGTGCAATAAAATATATACAATGATGTCTACAGGAAACACAATGGTTTAAAAGCACATCCAGTATCATTGAAACAAACACATTTCATAGGCAGTCCTCAAGGAAAGCAAACCACCAAGGAAATTCTGAAGGAGACAACTGGGGTAAAGCAACTCTGAATGAACACGAAAAAACCCCTAAAACCAGATTATATGGAAAGCTGGTTTAATTTTTTTCTAGGCTTTTAAAAAATCTAGAAAAATTTTCAGTGATTATTCAGGGGACAGCACACCAGCAGTTACCAATAAGTAGAAAACTGATAAAAGCCTTCTTTGGTGTTAATGACAGAATAAAAGCATTACCATGGGCAAGAGGCTGCAGGAGTTCTGTTGGTTCTATGACACATTCTCACTGTCGTCAACAACCAACGATTCACAAAACTCTGCTGTGTGGTGGATCCAGGCTAGCCTCTAGCTGCTTTTTAAATTCTGTTAACTGATAAATTGATTAAATAAGATGTACCTAACACACATACCAGCTGTACCCTGTAAACATTACTATAGAACATTTTTTAAAGGGGCAAATTTTACACAGAATCAACAGTATGATTATCATAATTTTAGTATTGTGCCTTCAGAGAAAATTCACTTTGAACAGAAAAGGAAGCAATTTTATACATTACTATTAATGTTTTTATGAATTAGAAAGGCCTTCAAACAGCTTATGAGATAAAAATCCCCAAGCACATTTTAGTCTGCTGATTATTCCACTTTGAAGGAAAAAAAGGTGTGAAGAAAGAGACACACAAACCCCAAAGAAGGGTTCTTTCTCCTCTTCCATTTTGGTTGTTAATGGCAGTATACAACTAAATAAATAAACAAATTTTCCTTTTTACATACATGTATTTGGGTCTATCTTATAAATATTATAAAAAGAATTAGGAAAAAAATTCCAAAAGACATACCTTTCTTGAACTGATTCCAATAGGCTGAGTTTCAGCAGAAGAACTCTGAAAGTGAACTATTTTAAACTATTTTCTCTTTTATTAATACTACTGCCAAAAGTTACAGAACTTTTGTAATTAAGTAGAATATTCCAAGTGAAAAATAGCTATTTCTTAATTGTGTAAAAATAGTTTATTTGCCAGCTTTCTACTGTTACTACTCTAGAATTGTCTCACAAATTGGAAAATTGTCATTTTTATCATGTCACCAAACTTGGGACATGTCTATTGATTCAACTGAAGTGAGTGGTCATATGCTGTTCTTACAGAATAAAGTGTAGCATTGAATTTACAGCTGGGTCATCACTCACTTCCAGCTGTTTTAAAAGTGCCTGTTTTTTCCAGGAATAGTTTGCATTTCCCCCAGGAAATTCCCACAAAGCTTGTGAGAAAGCGATATGCTCATATATCACTATGAATAAAAATGTAACTGTAATAATAAAGAGAATATTTGAAATATTTTTAAAGAACCCCTAGAACTGAAATAATTCCAACTATTTAAGTCACCAAGAAACTTCTCATTCTCTCCAGCAAGTGTTAATATCTCTTCCTCTGCAAGCGTGTAGTATTTAAGGACATAATATCATGAAACCTGGGGGTTTTCTTTTTTCCTTTAATTCCATAAAACTTAATAATGTGTTTTATCTATTGACATTTTTTCCTCCTTTTTTTTATATTCAGAAAAGATTATCATAGTTTCAAAGTCATTAATTGCAATTTTTTTAAAATAATTTGCACAGATGATGATGATGTTAAAGTACACCTTGCTCACTCAAATGAAAATAGCAACATATGTACCAGAAAAATTGCGATCTTGTAAAGAAAGCATGTCTTTTGAGAATGAAGACTTGTGTTCTTAATAGATTTATGTAAAATATAGAGCCAGATAAGTCCCTCATAAAAATGTTTAGAGATCCCCGGAACTTGCCCTGAGTTAAAACAGCAGGGGGAGGAGGAATAGATTTTTTAAAAAACAGTTTTTAAACTTAAGAAACGTGTAAGTTCAAAATCCTGTGATGTCTGTGTATATGTTCCATGTGGTCATTTAAAGACCCAGAAAGTATCTCTGGTTTCCCTCAAGGAATGATATGCTCAGACTCTGAGAGTGACTGGCCATAAGCCCAACCTGTTCTACAATTATAAGCAGAGAATTTAGGATGGATAGTTGTAAATCCATCTGTTCTACAGTTCTGCAAAACTCACTTGTAAGAGATTTTACCTGCTGGGTCTTTACAGGACTTCAGAATTGCTCTGAGGAGCTGCAGCACAAACTACATGCCCTATAACTCTAATTATGGTTAAATTTTATAAATTGCCCAAGATCTCCTAAATGTGTTTCTGAACACAAAGTACACATGAAATATGCATTCTAGTCCTCATGGTTCCTCAATAAAATGTAAGATACCAGGCTGGGTCTAGGCCAGTAAAAGTCTTTAAAGATATTTCTCCCTTTTCAGATTTTTTTTCCCCCACAGGAATAAGAAAGATTGTAAATTTTATAAGAAAGTTGTAAACTGTCTGACTCATTAAAAAATCACCTACCACACACACACACACAACTCTGAAAAGTGCTTCAGCAACAAATGTACGGAAGATATTCCCTGTTTCTTCCATGCTTTCTCTTGTCTGTCTTACATGGCTGAGTTTTCAAACTTTAAAGGGAATGTCTGAAGATACTTTTCAACAATCTGCCAGCAAAATGAAAAATAAAACAAAAGAGAAACCCAGACAAATGACTTCTCCCTTCTCCCCCACCTTGATAACCTTGTTTTCTAAGGAAAATCTGGAAGCAATGGCATACATTTATCTAGGAACTGGTGAGTATGTACTTTTTGGTTGCTAATGCATATATTCTCTCAACCTTCCAGAATATCCCAGAATAGTCTGCTGCTCTGCATTTGCTCAGGGATCAGATTTTGCTTGTCTTTTTTATCATTTTCATTCTACATATATCACAAAGGACACTTTTCCCTCAGCTCCAGAACATGCCCTGTGCCTCTCTGAGAGCTGCTGGAATGGAACTGCCACTTGCATTTAGCACTCGGTGGAAGGCTAAAGCAAGGGCTACAAAGATTGATATGTCTCTAAAGATTCAAGGCTCAAACAAAACTTATTTGCTTGGATAAGAAGGTGAAAAGGTGAGAGGGAGAGCATCTACGTCACAAATGCCAAAAGGAACAGGGAGAGAAAGGCAGCTCTTATTTTGTCCCCTAATTATTTAAACTATAGTCCACAGACCAGGAGGAAAGGAGTTTCTCTTCAATGATGGCAGAAGAGTTTCAGACCCTTCTTACTCTGAGGGTGAGCCAGGAGCAAATTCATTCTAGGGGGGATGTAACTGAGTCATTACAGAATAAAAGGTTCTTCAATAAGTTCTCCCTTTGGGCAGCAGGAATATTGGGGTAAAACTTGCTTCTATTCCACCTCCTCCACTGACAGAACTGCATGGTGCCTATGCACCCTGAAACAATTTTAACTGCTTTGGTTATTTTAAGTCTAGGTGACTGTATGGTTATGTTCCCCATCCCAACATACTGCCTCCTGACAGGTATAAGAAGCTTTAAAATGAAAAAATTGTCTCCTGAATATTCTCTGCAGTAGCTTGAGCAATCATGAAGTAGCTGAGACAGTAATTAAGCAGAATAAATCAAAGTACACATTGCAGACTTTCTTACAAGAGACCAGTGCTGCTCCAAATAGACATTTTCAACATAAAAAATCTGGAATGTAAAATGTTTGCCACATGGTATTTCACTTCTGGCACGCTGAAAAGAACAACTCCTCCCTCCAACAAATGATGTATAATCAAAATAAACCTGTCTCCTCAGAAATTCATACGGACCTAAGGATTACTAAGAAGCCAGAAAAAGCCAGACAGTTGAACCATAATATGCATCTTAGTTTAATCTGTTGTGGCAGAAGGCGTAGTCCAACTTTTAATTCACATTATTTCAAGAGTGAAGGCATCTTTACCAACAGGCAGACCAACCTAAAACATGAAATTGTGTTTAAGAAAAAACTTTGATTTTGCTTTGTGAAGAGTCAAACACTGGAACAGACTTCCCAGCTAAGTTGTGGAGTTTCCATCCTTCATGCTATTGAGCACATGTCTGCATGTGTTCCTGGGCAATCCATTCAATCTGACCCTGCTTTGAGAAGGGGACACTGGACCAGAAAATCTCCAGAGATTCCCACCTCAAATATTGTGTGATTCAGTGGTTACTATATATTACACACAGTTTTATAATAATTCTGGAATAAAGTTGAGAAAATCTGTCCTAAAATAATTGCTTTCAAACAAAGAGTTCAAAATTTTCATAATAAAAAACAAAACAAAAGCAAATAGATTACCAATATCTTTGTGAAACGAGTCAAATTAATCAGAAGAATTTTAGCAGTGCTATAGCAGTGGAACCCTGCATCTATGTAATCTAAGTTATTCCACGTTAGCACACAGATTAGAGGTCTAAAAATAGTCACGGGATAATTTAATTTCTTATTTTGCTACCTGGATTCCTGTATTTCCACTAAATTCCTGTATATGTTCTAGTGCCATATGCAGAAATGAAAAGGCAGTAAACCAGCCATGCCACACTAGAGTCTAGTTTTGGAGAATAGACTTTTCAGTTTAATCACTTTTCCTCCAAAAGGCCAACAGAATTTTGAACCAGTTTACCAAAAAGTAGCTCATTCTAAGAGAGGATGCTAAAATAAACTCCCATAAATCCATATAAGAAACAGTTTATTAAAATAAAAAAAAGCAGGAAAACCTTTTCCTGTATATTGAAAAGACCATCAATTTCCTTAAAGTGCACAGTTTTAGGAAGAAAAGGTGCCGAGTTGCTTTTCACAACACCAAAATGATTAGAGATATTATTAAGCAGCTGGAAAGCAGAGCATATTTCTACAGTAAACTTACAGGTAGGGCAAGCATGTATTGTTGAAGGCAAGTTAGTAATATTGAAAAACTGAATCCTTTAAGGATATTGTCAAATTGACTTAAAAACCAAGCCCAAACCAAACCAAAGATGTGTGAAAGTTGCTGACTGTTACAGGAGTTCTTAAAAACTTTCAAACTTCTCAGGCATGTGTTTTTCCATTTTTCTTATGTGAAAGTCTTAGAACAAAGTCTGCTTTTCTCATTGGTTGATAGGGCTCTTTTCACTGGAAACTTTTATAGAGAGAAGAAAAGCAGGAAAAAACCCTGTTAAATTTGTATTTAGAATGACACATTCAAAAGAAAAGGTCACAGACGACATCTGACATTTGGGCTGGGTAAAAGAAAATAAGGTAAAAAAAGTGGACTTTTGCAAGGCACATTGGCACAAAGGACCAGCTGAAGTTGTGTGAACAGATGAGATAAAATTGATAAGAAAATGTCTGCAGAAAATCAGACAGCATTGGCTCCTGAGATTTGCAAAAGTAAATACACAATGCCCAAGAAGAAAGAGGCCATAAAATCAGAAGATAAAGTTCAGGAAGGTGTCATTGTAAAAGTACAAGGAGAACAAGATTTTACAGAAGAAACAGGTGATATCAAAAGCAGGAAAGACCTGAGGAAGTAGGAGTCTGGAGAAGGCTTTTGGAGGTCTAGCCAGTGAGAGTGTGCTACCATAAAGTGCTGGTGGATGTCAAAGGAGCAGATTTAAGAGAAAAGGAACATGAAGGAATTTTGTTAGATAAGTTTTCTAAGGAGTTTAGAAATTAAAGTGAGATGGAATATAACTATTAATGACCCATACAAATTATAAAAGTCAGTTCTGGGCAGAAAACAGAAGAGAAAGACTGAAACAGAAACATTGCTAAAGGGGCCTTGCATGGGCAGAATAGTTTCACACCAAGAATGTTTGTGTCTAGCTTCTCCTTCCATACACAGTCTAACCTCAAGAGATATGCTAAACAGGCAATAGAAAACTGTGCATGATGGCAATTACCTTGTAGCAATAGCTCAGTTTCAACTACAGGTTTAAAAATTATTTGATTCTTGAAAAGACAAATTCAGTAATCCTTGAAAAAGTAAATAAATCTCTGCACATTAAAAAGGTTTTTTCATACATCCAAACAAAACAGCAACTCAAGAATTTTTTAGTCCAAGGTGCATCTTACATTCCTGATAGTAGTTGTGGTCTAAGTAAAGAAGCACCAATTACTTCTAGAAGTTAAACATTCTGAAATTTCAGGTACTGAATGAGCTGCACAGATTGTACTGGGAATTCATTTCTGAAAATAATGAGATGATATTCCCCACTGGAGGATAAGTAAATCACTCTGCAGAGGAAGAATTTTAATATTATTAAAAAAGACCTGGTATACCTCTACATTTATTTTTATATAATCAGGTGGGTATACACAAAATTAAAATGCTGAATTTAAAAAGAAAATTTGAATAAATGGTTAAATCCTGTTTGTTATCTCACTCTAGTTAATAAAATGCTATAATTGTCAAAGCCCCACACTAAGTGCTACTTTCTACTTCCATGATGCTAATAACATAAAATTAGTGTCATGGTTTTAAAATCAGTATGAAGGGATGGAACAACCAAGTTCCAGGATGGTGCTCCAAAAAATACATCATGGAAGAAAGCCAAGTGTCAATATTCATTCTTGTGGCAATTGAATTGGCATTTGCTGGTGTGGCTCTGCACAAGTGCATTCCTGTGTCAGCACTCAGCAGAGCTGTATTAATTTGTAAATGTGCTACAGGAAACAGGAGTTAAAATCTACTTAGGTTTATAATTTGATAAGAAACCACGTCAAAGACCATCTTAATCCATCCTAAAACAAGCACGCAGCTACAAAACTTTCATCAGATAAACAATAACTGACATTTTGCAAGTAATCAGCAACACACCTATTTCAAGTCATCCCTGGCATACTTAATGTGATTTCTCAGTGAGTCTATCCTGAAAATTTGCATCACTTGTAAGTAATCCTAAGCCTTTAGAGCACAGATGTTCTGACCATCTCTCTCCTACATGGTTCCATGTATCAGGTTTTAATAAATTACTTTCCTAAAACTTTTAAAAGAGTAAGGTTTTCTAGGCTTAAGGAGAAAAAAGGTAAAATATTTTTTCATAGTTTTTTTTTTTTTTTTACTTAGCAATTTGTTGAAATTGAGTGTAAGGAAAAGCAGTAAAATGTACTTGTGTACTACTTCAAAACCATTTTTCAGTCCTCCAGCTTTGAAATTTTCAAAAGTATTCAGTGCAAAAAGTGAAGGATGCAAAATTCCTCCACCCCAAAACCTTCTAATATTCAGAGCTTGAAAATGAAGTAAAAGGTGAAATTATTTGTCCAAACATACACAAGAGGCAGGCATCGTAAGTATAAGTGTTAATTTATAAGTATTAATCAGCGCAAGAGAGCATAAAATTTCATAAAAGAATACTGAATCACACACCACTGAAAGTGAAATATAACTTTTTTTTTTATAAATGAACATTTAAAACATAAAAAGTTTAATAATAATAATTGCTCCCCTACTTTAGAAATCCACAAGGAGTAAATGTGTTCTAAGGGCCATAACTATGTAGTTTTTGCAGAGACCAATGGCTATCATGGGGTGAAAAATTTAAATAGGTCCTAGAGTAGCACCAGGTTGGAAAATTCAACTCCAATGGCATTTTAAAGAATTTTGAGACCCACTCTTGTTGTCTACAGATAAACTCTTTTTAAGCAGTTCCTTAGAGACTGAAAAATTACAAAACTACAGTGTTGGTTCACTGTACCTTTAAAAAATGCAAATCTGGAATAAGTTCATTGGCTTTGGTGCACAACTCAGTGCTCACTGCATAGCCTTCATTCCCCTACACTAACTTTGTTTTGTGTTAGCAATATTTAGCAAACCTTAATCACACTATACAGTCAAAATTATTTTATGGCAGTTGGGAGCCATTACCATAAGACAGTTTTCCAAATTCATGGAACAGAATCTTTGCAACGTTTCCTTTCAGAAGCAAATGAAACTGAGGAATTATTTCTTATACTATTGGATAATTCTGATGACATTTTAAGTCTTATAACTTCAAGTGTAATTCAAATGAGATGACACAAGAAAATATATGTTTATCAATAGGCAAAGTAATTTCTAAAGCTGTTTTAAATTTTGCTTATTGGAAAACATGAAAAAACACATTCATTTACTCTCAGCTATGCTGAAATCAGATTCATAGATGGAACTTTTGGAAAAGGCCCAAAGCTTCTCCAAAATACCAAAATATATTTCTGTAAAACCAGAAAGTAAATACATTAAATCACGGTACATAAAAACAATTTTAATTTTTAGGACAAAATACTCTGTCTCCTAAGTTCCATGTTTACAGAACCTGGAGCAGTATGTAAATTACAAAAAACCCAAACAGATTATTTATCATTCCATGACATACATTAATTTCTTCTTTGGAAAAAATCTAGGAAGTCTCTATATTGAATAGTGTACATGTGAGAGAATGCTCATGCCGGTGCAATTCTTAAAAACATATAAATATTGGTTCTTATCAATGTTTTTGCAATTTTCACAAACCTTCCTTTTTGTCTTCTGCGGCAATCTTCACTTTTGTGTCTGTTATGTCTTTGAAAGAGGCCAGAAAGAGTACCACATCTCCTTTTTCATTCTTTATTGGAACAATATCCAGTAAGCACCAGAATGAAGACCCTGCAAGGATAAAGAATGAATTTAATTCAAACAGCTGTCTTTTAGCAGAGAGAGGGGGGATAAAAGGTGAACTGCTTATTTAGGAGGTCAGTAGTCAGGGAATCACAGATGTTCAGCTCGTGTAAATCACTTTGCATTACTGGTTGAAGCTCTGTAATACTGCTTTCTCCAGACACAAGACATTAATTTAAATGCAAAATTTATCTACAGGGATCATTAATAGAGTTTAATGAAGCTGCCTACTCCTCTGAAACCATGCTTTCCTTTGAACTCTCCACTGATGTTGCTTATTTCCTGGAATAGCTTTCACTTTGTTAACTTGGCATCTGAAGCATTCATGTCTGCTATAGAATCATTCTACCTTAATCATTTGACTTGATACTCATTAAAACCTCTTGACAGAAGACTTGATAGTCAGAGCATCATTTCACTAATTCAAAGATATTTAAATTAATCAGATATCAGACTTAGAATAGAAACATACTCGTTGCACAGACAGTGAGATATATAATACCACACATCATCTCTAAAATTAATATCAGCTATCTTCTTTACTTTCATAGTGTTCACCTTTTTAAGACTGAAGTTGGACAAAACTGAGTTTGACAATATTTTTAATTCTTGTGAACGTTTCTTTGCCACACCTGCTAAATAATGGGATTTATAATAAATTCTTACTGTTTTCTTCACATGTCTGTTTGCAAGATATGTTGTTCATTTCCAATGACATAATTCATAAGTTTTCTATCAACACCACTTGGAAGAAGAAAATATTTAATGCCCAGATGCAAGCATCCTAGGTCCCACTCCCATCCATTCTGGGGTAACTCAGCCCAGTACCAGACCTTTGTCTCTTTCAGGTTTTAGGTATCAATGCTAACTACTACCACCCACCAACAGCCCACAAATACTATTTATAAGAGATATAAGTACTACTAGAGAGTTTAAAATTGATTTTTGTACATCTTTACACTTCCACAATCTGCTGCTTCACAACGTACTATTTTTAGCGTTCATTTACAAACAAAAGTCTACTTAAATTCAGAAAAAGAAACAGGACTGGTTCCCTGGACCACTGCTGCCCCAGCTGACTACTGCCAAATGATCAGGTGAGCTTTGGAGGGCTCCTTGGGAACAGCAAGCAGACTAGCCACTTCCTGCTGTGCTGTTTTCTGAAGTTTCCAGTTTTGAAAAAGAACTGGGCACAGGAAGATCACAGTTAAGTTTTATAATTTAGATTCTCAACTGGAAGTTCCCTGGCTGCCTTTTGAACACTGTAGATGAGCATGATAGGTGAAAGAGCAGCTTTTCTTTTGAAAAACCATGAGAGTTAAAGGTAAAAAAAATGGCTTCAAAGGAAATTCATCTGGCCCTCTGTGCCCAGATCAAACTTTCCAAGAGTCACACAGGCACCTTTGAGACTAATATTACTAGCTCAGCAATCTGACAGCACTTCCACTTAAGGTATTTAAAGAAGGGACATGGAGAAACTGGAACAAGAGAAAAGAAAACTGGAGGACAGAAAAACCTGTGTAAAGAAGCAGCCTGGCTTTGTATTGGGTTTAAATATTCTTATTTGAAAACAAAGCAAGGAAAGATTCCCTCTTAAGGTAAAACATGTCAGAATCAGAAGGAAGCATTTCTATTGTTCTTTCTCCCACTTTGATTCTCCATTCTCCTTTTTTTTTTTTTTTACAGACTTGACTCTATTAAAAATTCTGGGAAAAACTGCTCAATAGCATTACTGTCAGAAATGTTTTAGAGAGTCATGCTGTCCCAATCTGAAGTAGTCCATTCAAGGAGAAGAAGCATTAAGAAACTTTACTGCTTAAAAATAGAATCATAAGTCTACAAAATACCATCATAACTTCTAAACTGGCCAAACTCCTACTGGCAAAATAACTTTCTACCCAGCTGCATTTTACCAGTAGTTTCAGTGGGCAAAAAGTCTCTCTCAACTCCATCTTCTAAACACCACCAAGAGGGCAAATTATCTTTTAAGAAGATGTGTCTATCTCCTCCAGAAGCGGAAGTATATCTTGCTCTTTTCAATTGTTACATGCCTTTTCTACACACACACACACACACACACACACACACACACACACACACATTAGCCATTAAGGAATGAAAAAAAGGTGCAGACACAAGAAATTTCAAAGAAACCTAGCTCAGTTACAGTAATATTGTCCGAAATGGTAATTTGTAAGTTTAAGGGAGTTATTACAACATGGCTAATCATTAGAGACAAATCTATTTAATATTTAATGGTTTGATGCATTGGTTTTTTTGTATAATTAAAATGCATTTGAATTCTTTAGAGGTTTGTCACTGAACACTGGCCACTGAAATTGTTCCACATCCTGTCATCATTTAGTTTCTCTCAATCATATTTTCTTTTCTTTTCTTTTCTCATTCTCCTTCTCTGTAAATATATCTGAAAATATTTTGACAAAGCAAAGCCAACATCTATAAAATATGGCATGTGCCACTAAAGAAAACACATATCCAATACATGCACAGGCTACTTCTCTCCTGAAGAGGTCCAGGCTAATACCCTGTGCGGTGGGCTGTCAGTTCTGGCTGTATTTATACAATGAATCTTTAGAAGTTCTAAATCTGAGCTGGTGGGTTTGGTGGGTTTTTTCCTGTGTTTTAATTTTATTTGTTTTTTCTGCCTTTTCTCTGAAGGGAGCAAACGAATATGAAGTTGTTTTCAGACTGAGTGAGATGATCTGTTTTAGGTCAGGACTAGGTCAATACAAGGTTGCATTCTGCCAAGAACAGAAGAGCTCTCTCTCTTTCACTATTGAGGAGCGTCCTTGGAAAAACAAGCTGCAATGCAATCTGTTACATAGCTTTTACTGAAAGCCAGCATCACATAATTCTATAAACCAAAAGCAGAACTTTCTCCACATCAAAAAAAGTAGCGCCCTATTTTGTTATGGTTCTTTTGAATGCACTCATCTGTGAGACAGAAATTCCTTCCCTGCTTCAGATGATGCATACAAAGGTTTTCTGTATTGTCAAGAGTCACCTACCAAAGAAATTTCTTTTGGAGGTTTATTTATATACAGACTATTTTTATTGCTTCAAGCCACCACTCTTGGAGAAAGAGTCTAATCTTTCTCTTGCATTATGAAGGGTCTAAATATATTTTAATATCCTCAAGGCTTATATAAACACATCACAGGGAAGGAGAAAAGAAACCAAATGAAGCATGATCTTATCAGAAGGCAATTTGGCTATAGTCCACCTTTTATATATACAAAAAAAGAGAGTTCTTTATGGTCACTCTCTCAACCACTCTTTCTACCTTTCCTCGTTTTGACAGCTAGAAGTCTATCCTCAGACCGAAATCAAAACAAGGGTCAACAGACCACAGCATTTAAAAGGGAGATTTTATACAAAACTCTGTCATTAGAATGCCAGTAGCCTTCAAAACCAAGCACTCTTTTCACTAGAAAATAAAGCCTGATTGAACCACGGGACAGACTGAGACCATTAGCTCTGTTGATAAGCTGTGTGCACTCACCGTATGATAAAAGATAATCTGTAGTGATGCCCACCCCAGACAGAGCCCAATGAAATACTCAGAACAGAAATATCTTTGGTGGATGTTTGGGAATTGCAGAGGTTTCATAATAGAGATATGATGTGGGATGATGTTTATGTAATTCTTTAACAAAATAAATAAACTCTACACCCAACTTGTTAGAATTTTACTTCATACTTTTTTATCAATACAAATATCTAAGAAATACTTGGAATGACTGCTACTCATGCCAGATATGGCTTCCTTTTGCCTTTGACAGTCTTGGACTAGTTTTGTCCAGGAAGAAAAGCTTAAGGCTTCTTTTTACTTTTTGACTGGTGTGGTTATATCCATTTCCAGACCCTCAATTCCTCAGGACTTTTCTTGCCACACTGCTCTCCAGAGGGATGCTGAGCCACTTTATGCTGTCCCTTCCATCTTCAGGGGTCAGAAATAAGAAACACACAAATTTCTGAGATCTATCTTCACTTCTCAGTGGCACAAGGAAGAGGGGTCAACCTCTTTTGGGAAGCTCTGAATCTGCACATAACACATCAAGTTAACCAAATGCAATGGTTCCTAGACTAAGAGCCCAAGTATCTGAAGAAAAAAAGAAAGTTTAAATGGTTTGCATACTAGATATAAAAATCTTACGGCACAAAACAATAGCTTTTCAAGGAATAATTATGTATACGCATAAGAAGGCAGAATTAGGCTTCACAAGCCATCATAAATATGGAATATTTATTTTTGTTTAAGTAGGTGACTTAGTAAACTAAATGCTCTTGTAGGGATATGCAAATCAAGCCTTAAAGAAAACTATTAAAACACATCACCCTATCTCCAGGGATTTATGTAGAAGACAAAGATAAAAATGTTTTCATGTAGATAGTTGTAATAACTTGTCAAGAAGATTGATGCTAAATACTCAGCATTACAATCCTCAGTGTCTCATTGGCGGTTACAAATTATTAGCAAAATAAACCTGCATCATAACACCAGAGATATTTAAGCCTGATCCTTTCCAATTTTCCATCACAGAAAGTGTGCACTTCAAAACTGGCAGGCTGGGATGCCAACGACTTTGTCTGAGGAAACCAAACTCTCTCTTTCATCAGCTTACCCAAAAATTTCCAGCCTCACTGATAACACATCATTTCGAAATTTAAGTGCTTTTGACAAGATGTCAGCATTTTGTTGAGGAAAGCAAAGTGCAAAGAAAACAATGCTTAAAAAATTGCAACTGGACTGAACAGGAAAGGAAATGAGCTACAAGAAAACTATAGCTGTACATTCAAGTACTTTTTCTTTTGTAAATATCATAACTTTGACAATGATCAATTAGTACGGCTAATGCAAAGTTCTGCTGCTTTAAGCAAATTAGCACCTCATTATTCTCCATTATCCCCGCAAAAATCAAGTTTATAAGTTAAAAAAATCTATAATTTATTTTTCTTGAATTCTGCTCCTGAAGGTGCCAGCTTGTCTGCTACCCCTAGTGACATTCTTTGGCTAGAAAAAAATGGAAAATTAAGAACTCATGTGGGCTATGATGAAACTGACTTACATGGAAACAGGTGGTTGTGTTAGATTATCATACAAGTGGCAAAGAAGACTCAAGAACTTGCTTCCCCTACTTCTGTGTGACCACCAGATCACACTTGTATCCTGAAAGTCTCCTTACAAGTTTTAATAGTCAATGTAAATCTATTCCAAAATGGATTTTTAATCCATTAATGCATCCAAAATGGATCCATTCCAAAATTTATTTACATCTCAAAGCAGAATACAGTTGTGTCCCAAGAATTTGGTAGGTGAAAGAAGATTGTAATATACTATAATAACAAAGCAAAAATTGTATTTCAGTATGAATAAGTAGGGAATTAATAATCCTGTGGAGTTGATTTAAAACTTGTTAAAAATAGCACCCCAATCCTCTATATGCCCTATGGAGTACCATGTGCAATTATTCAAACCTATTACATCTCATCAGAGATACACAAATCCATCCCTCCATGTCTTCCCAGCCTTTTCTGTGCCCAGCTTCAACCTATGCTCTGTCTCTTCTGCTGCCAGGAAATCCAGTGCCTCATATGTCTTTTACTGCTCAGCATGTCCAACTTTCTCTGCCATGTCTGCCATGATAGAGAGATGAAAAGAGGGAAAGGATGCCCTAAGAGAAGACCCTTTTCAACACAGCAATCTCCAATCATTGCCTCTCCTGCAAACTGCTAATATTAAGCAGAAAGAAGCTTAATTCACAGCCCCAAAGTTTCTGTTTGTCACTTTTTGGACACAGACTGTCAGTGTTATGGCAGCTCCTAGTTTGAGTCTGTGCCTTTTCCAGCCTTAGTGGAACAGTCTCTGCACGCAACAGCTAGTACAGGCTGAAGTGAATGTTTTATACAAACTGATTTATGAGCTCCAGCACATCTACATTTCAGCTTTGTTTACTCAGCTTTCTGGTCTTTCCTTGTATAGCTCCACTATCTTCCCCAATTAATAAAACCATTTCAAAATCCTCTAGTTACCCTGAGTTTCCTTGGACAAAAGCAGAGCACTAAGCAATGCCTTTTAATGCCATGTGAGATACATTATCCTTAAGTGTACCCCTTTCTTTTTGTCTGCCCTAATTTCCCCTTCATATCTCCATCCAGATTTGAAAAGAAAAAGACATTTAGGAAGATAAGCACTTCCCTGATGTAATACATTTACTGGGTTGCAGTTATGACAATTAGCAAAACATACAGGATTATCTAAAAACTCAGTTAAGTCAGTGAGATGCATTCTGTTTAAATGCAAAAAGCTTCAGGGCAGACTCATAAACATTATCAGTCATTGACTTACTTTTCCTCCCCTTCCAATGATAATTACTTTGTCACAGTTATATTAGTACAGGGCATTTAGCATTTGTCAACTAACTCCTGGGAAAATACTAATTGAGACAATATACTTATATAAACAAATATACAACATCTATGGCTAAAATGAAAAATAACCCAACCAAACAAAAGCCACAGAAAAAACATATTAGAGTTTCTTCAAGATCTTTATACAGACTGCTTTAGAAATAGCCAGGCTCGATCCTTCCTCATCAGTTTAGTCTTTACTTCATTGCTTTAACTCAAGCAATTTCCAAAGAAGCCAAATTTTCTTTCCATTGAATACTGTAATTTTGAAATCTATGGTTAAAACTGTGTTTATAACCTATGATCCTTATTCCTTTTGGACTTTAAGAATCAACATGTAGATATAAACACAGCAGTAAATATGATTTCTCAGCCTACTGAGGGATGCGCTTCTGAAAAGAAGGCAAGAAATTATTTTAAAACAGGATGATCTCATATATAATTATGTATTTCTGCATATATATTTGCACATATATTCATATATATATATGAATAAAAATGTATTTATTATTAAAATTTTTCACCTTATATTGTTTTCAAATTACGTTCTTTTGCCTTTAAGCTCATTATTTTATAATCTGAAAAAAGAGACATCAAAGATGATGTGAAATTTACTGCAATCAAAAAACCCAGCAATCTCCAAACAGACCACCACACCTATGAAAAAAAATTTCACATTTTAAGTTTCAAAAAACAAGTGATAATTATATAAACTAAAATATCTGCAAAATAGTTTTGTGATTCTCACTTTGGTGTCTCTGGAAATGGCAGCCCCTAGAAACAGAAGTCTGGAATCTGCAGAATGGGAGATCTCCCAGCACTGAAAGAAGTGCTGGCTGCAACCTTGTGCTTATTCATAAAGTTTTCTAAAGGCATGACATGGACAAAAAGGGGATTCTACTGGTTACACATCCACTTACACTGAAAGGCTACATTTTAGAAACTGATCAAGTTTTTGATCTATTTTATACTGCTTTTCCCACAGGGTTAGGTCAGAAAATATTTTGCTTTATAATCCTTGTCTATAATCCTTGTCTTATCTGTTCACATTATTCAGAAGTTTTCAGCAAGTTTAGAGATTTTCTGTTGAGGCTGTGATCTAAGAACTTGAACCTGTACTTTGTGTGCAGTCCTTGGGCACCTTTCTGGAAGGAGGGGGCTAAAGCTGGGGCCTGAGATGAAGCTGAGTCATGGATCTGAACTGATAATCCCACCCTGCCAGGTCTGAGGGTTTTGTACAGAAGGGTTTTGAAACACACACTGAGCAATTATGTAACATGGCAGAGAGGAATAATCTTCCCAATTCACCACTTCAGTCTATGTGAGCACATGCTGTAAACAGTCTCTGAGCCTGTCCAATGAAATTATAGTAACCCCACCGTTTGGAAAGCAGCAGGTTTTAACCTTCTAGTTATTTAACTGCTCTATGAAATCAAACTGCTCTTGCAATTCCCTACCCAAATCAGTGGGAGGGTTCAGTAGACAGTGCTAACATGAGCCTCCTACCACCTTCCAAAAAACTAAGGAGCTAAAGTAAGAACCCATCGTGGTGGTCAGCCCAGGAGGTGGCATATAGTCTGCATCATAATCCAGAATGTGGATTTAAGGATCAGGGACGAAATTAGGAAATGCCAGCCAAAGAGAGGCATATGGTCATCTGGAGAAATGACACTTTGAACTTCCTTTATCCAAAGAATAGCCTAACTCATGGTGAAGCACAGGCACCCAAGTCAGCTTTTAGCCAAAGCTTGATTTAAATCTCATAAAAAAATAAAAGGCAGCAGTGTGGACATAAAATTGTGGGAAAAAATTTGAAGAGAAAGGTGACTGGTCTGATGCCTTATGAACATCCTGCTCCAAAATTAATACCAATATCTCTTACTAAAAATGGATGTATAAAAAGTAGCACAATGAAGTGTCTTTTAAAAACTATATTAAAAAAAAAGGCATCCAGCAGTACCAACAGCAATTCATGCCAGGTGCAGCTGGAAGCCCAGCGTGCCTGTCTGGAGACACTAATTGCATCTGTTAGCAGTGGAGGGCATCAAGTTGTAGCAATATAACAAGGAACAGGAAAATTTCACACAGATTTATTTACATATCAATGTGGTTCTAGAAGAACAAGTCTTTTCTCAGTGAATTATGCTTTTAATACATCATGTTGCTGCTGAAAGAAGCTATTAGCTAATGTCACTGAGAATGCATCGGAACAAAGTATCAGCACTGTCAGCGAGATAGAGTCTTGTTGATGTCTCATTAAATTCTAGAAAAAGACCTCAGATGGTTTAGATCACTTTGTACACAGGGGATTTTGCTGCCATTTTTTTCTTTTGCCTTGTAACCGAAATTCATCCCCTTGTTTTGTCTTCTTTCAGGCTTTTTGCTGACCACTCAACCCAGGCCTCTGTAAAGTTTCAGCCAGGGCACTACAGAGGAGCACAAGCCTGCTCTGCCTTCCTCTTCTACTGCAGAAGCTGGGGCTGTCTCTAGAACACCAAAAAATTTCAGAGGTACACATTAGCTTTCATCAGAAGCCATGGGTCAAGCAAATGAAGGGTTTGGAGAGAAAAG
Source organism: Euphonia xanthogaster (assembly GCA_034509185.1). NCBI lineage: Eukaryota > Metazoa > Chordata > Aves > Passeriformes > Fringillidae > Euphonia > Euphonia xanthogaster. The sequence continues at coordinate 36,901,320 of JAYDZK010000113.1, read as the reverse complement.
GAGACAAAAATTTCCTATTCCATGAAACAGAGGAAAATAAGGACATGTCTTCTGTCTATATTCTATACCGCTTTTTAAAGAGGAAGAAAAAAATCAGTGAAATTTTGTAATGATTAATGAGTTATATGAAAAGAGGAAATGAAAAAGAACAAGAAAACAGAAAAAGAAAAAAATAAAAAAAGAAAAGAGAAAAGAAGAAAGAAAAGAGAAAAAGAAAGAAGAAAAAATAAAATATTCTTTTATAAAGTTACAAATTATTTTTTATGGGTCAGGTAACTGCAATTAGACATTACCTTTAGATTAATCTTTCAGTGTTGCTTGCTTTGTTTATTTCCCTCCTCCTGTATTTTGTACTATAATTTAGCAAATGTGAGCAAGCCAACCACAAAAGCTTTTTAGCTTTCTTATTTTTAGATGAGGTTTTCAAGGCAGAGAAGCAGTGGAGCACCAGTGAGGCCACATTGCTACAAACTGCTCTGTCAAGCAACTTGTCAAGTGGCTTCCTCTACATTAGTAACTAGAAAATTGTCACTAAAAAATAGTAGAAAGTATTCACAAGAAAATTGAAGTCTCAGTACAGAAATATTTTTCAGTCAGAAAATTCTAATAAATGCCTCTCTACTTATTGCTGGGCTTAACTTTCAAAAGACATTGTGTATATCAGGAATTTGTTAAAGAAGGCACATAGTTTTTGTAGAGAAGCTTGAGGAAAATCCAATTTTCACTCATTTTAACAGAAATTAATTTATCTTCAATTTCTTCATAATTAATTAGTTCTTCTAAAATTTTAAACAACATTGAACTCTGTGTCTAAAAAATAAATCTTTTCTGTTTTCTTAACACAAGGAATGCATTAAATATAGATGACGTTGTGTAGCCTTTGCTGTTCTCTAGCCACATTATTCAATCACAAACATGTCAGAGGCGATGGATGGTGTCTCATGGCCTGAGCCTTATTTCATTTACCTGTGGCTGTCATTGCTGACTTCAAACAGCCTTTTGCCTGATGAATCCAGGAGCTCAATAACAGGGTCTGACTTTCACCCTTTCTCTATCCATACTCTGCCCATCTGAAATACCTTAATCCCAACCTTCCAGATATGGATACAGCCTTACCAAAACAGATATTCTCATGCAGTGATGAGAAGAGATAAAATACTTTGATTTAATCTTACTGACTTGTAATAAATGAAGAAATAAATACAGAAATTGAATACATCTTCCTGACTATACAATTTCCTTAGCAAACCTTTAGGGACCAAGAAGATGCCTAAGACACAACCCAGAAAGTGTTTAAATCAGTGTACACATAGAAGCTGACAAAATGTTCCTTGAGTCCTCGTTAACTGTCACAGACAAAGCAAACTCTGCTTTCACCAAAGTCCTGAGGCACCTTGTAAAGACAGTCCCAGCAACATCCCCTTGCTCCAGTCCTCTCACAGTGAGGATTTTTAACTATGCACAAAGGATTGTGCAAACAGCCCTTTTTCTGGGGTGCGCAGATATGATGGTCACCACAGCGGAGCCTCTCAAATGTCCACAAATCACAAGTGGCCACTGCTGATTATATTGTGTTTCACACAACTTAGACATACACAGAAAGAGGCCGATTTCCTTTCAGTGAAGGAAGGCTGTGGAATTATTGCATGTTTTAAAAGGCTGAATGTAACCACAGACCTCTTTTCAAACGCTACAAACCTAATTTTGAGACAAAGGAAATAAATCTGATGGGGTCGTAGGGGACCCAAGCTGTGACCTTCTCAGCAACTGAAGATGGAGAGCTTAGACTGGACTAAGTCACTGATTATAGATAGGGCTTATTGCAGCATTATCTTAGGCTGTAATAGAAAAGGAAAAAAAATCCACACAGCTGCTTAATTGTACTTCAGTTTGAGGGAACGTGAAGACCACACGTGACTACCTGTAGTCGCTATTGACAAATGTGAGAAGAGGTGTGATGGGGAGAAAAAGAAG
>JAYDZK010000113.1:36882015-36895573 GCA_034509185.1 Euphonia xanthogaster | reverse complement strand
CATCTGCTCATTTGTTTCAGCACCAAGTAAGAATTTACAGCTGCAGCTCTTCTGCATGACTTCAGTCCGTGCAAATCCAGCAAGCTCACAGAAGCCATCAGAGCAGTAAACAATGGGGAATCCCTTAGCCACCTGAGCATTTGCAAGGATAAAGTTACTATCTGCAGAAGAACACAAAAGTAAAATATGAATTAAAGTCTAAATTCTACACCACTTGACACAGTACTTTCTATAGCATCATAAGAAGGCACAACTGGACAGATATTGTAAAGCAAAGTCCAAACTGCCTGCAAACAAGAATATAACTTCTGGTTTCAGACTAGTATTCTGAAATTAAGTCAAAGATCTAGTCCACAGATCATATACAAAAGTTCTTGATGGCTTTGTACAGTTTGCCTCATTGTTTCCTCAAGGAATACTTTATGATAGTTGCCTCTGAGATAGAAGCCAACACACTGAAACAACCACTTGACCAAGGACTGGTGACAAATATCAAAATTTTGGAGAAATTTCAAATGTTATGCTGCCACTCAGACTACTCTGCAGTCTTGACAGGCACAGCTACATCATAAAACCCCAAAAAATCTCAATAAGATAATGCTGACCTATGTCAGCAAACTAATTTATTCTATATAATTTTGTGAGGAAATCCTTAAAAACACAGTTGAGTGACACGCCAGGGAACATGGAATTAGGGACATTCTAAACTACAAGGAATCATCTGTCCTTTATGGGAGGTGGGGTTGATTTTGTTTTGGTTTATTTGTTTGGTTTGTTTGTTTTGTTTTTTGTTCATTTGTTTGCTTTTAATTTTCTTTGTTTTTGGGGAAAAAAGATTGCATTCAAAATCAGTCACCTGTCTTTTGGAGCCCCACCATACTTCTCCCATATGAAACAGGCACATCAAAGATTCACCATTCTGTTATACTTAATGCTCTTTGTATTTTTTCAGTGTGTTTAAGTTGCAGCTATTGTCTATGATACATTCAAGAGTAGAATATTGACATGGACATCAATCAACCAAATGTGGTGTTCTAATTTGAATTCAAATCTTTGGCAAATCTAACCTCTGAGTTGAACCTCTTGGCAGCCTAATAGCTCATTCCAATCCCTCTCTGAAATGTTTTTGAATGCTTTGTACCGCAGAACTTCATCTTCAAGCCATGTCAACAACTCTGACCCTTTACCATATTTTTCAGCTATCAGGGAGACCCATTCCAGATAACATATGAACCTGTATTACAGGTGTTTTGCCTGTGTGTCCTTACCTTGAGGTGGAAAAAAAAAAATATTTATGGGCAGAATCTGCCTACATTTCACATGGAGGAAGGAAGGACTATTTTTTACCCTTTGCTTGTTAAGGAATGTTTACCTTACAGCTTGGTAGCAGGAGCTTAGGAGCAGTCTAGTCCTGAGACAGACACCTCTCATTTTTCAGACTTATGTGCAAGTGAATTCATGTGTATGTATTAAGGGGAAATACTATTAACTAATCCATAATCCCTTGATAAATATTCATAAAGTTAAAGAAAGAAAAATGAATTATTTTAATGGAAAACTCAGGTTGATATACCTAATACCCATACAGGGATATATTATTTATGACTGGGAAGGGAGGAACAGAATCCATACACTAAAATAGTGGAAAAATAAGTCTGTTTTTCAATCCGAACTGTCACAAGAGTTCTACATTTGTGAAATCCCAAAAACCAGCTATGTTAGTCTTTAATTACCCACGGGATAAAACACTATGTCTTATACTGCTTTCCGTATTTTAAAGACAATGGAGGTTTATTAAATGACCAATTTTCTCTCAAGATTCTCCTTTAGTTACCCACATTTTGCACAAATTTAAAAAAATTCTTTCAATAAACGATTGTAATGTTAAAATAGTGTTTTCCCATTTACCAAATAATGTGTTTTTAAAATGCATTCTGGTTCAGTGAAGTGCTTGACTTGGCCTGTCATTTTTATTTGCCTAACTGGGGAATAAGTATCATTACCATTCATGCACTAACATGCTGCTGCCCCTGTCAACACAAAACTAAATCCCCACGCTGCCAAAAAAATTAAAATCGTATGCTTGCAGAGCATAATGAAAGTGTGACAGTGCAAGACCAGCAGATCATTCATACCAAATACATTTTTAGCTGGCAAATTAATTTTCTTCTCTGTTTCTTGCTGTTTATGATATAATTATGTGATGCAATGACTGCTGTGGGGTTTTGTTTTTCTTTTTAATTCTAATTGTTGAGAGTTGTATGAAGCAGAATCTGGAGCACCAAAAGGACACAAAAGGTGGAGAGGATGTGCAGTAGTGAATGAATGTCATTATGAACAGGAATACACTGGAGCTTACCAAGCATGGTTGGTTTTATGAAAAATATAAGGTGGCCAAAGTCTATTTTCAGTTACACCAAAATTAATCTGGAATAATTGTGGTTGCTTTAACATTAATGGAATAAACCAGTTTACTTCTAAATGCCAATCCAGTACTAGCTAGAATAACAGCCAATCTTTCTTTTAATATCAGCAGGTGTCTGATAAGGCTTGCAAACCCAATTTTACTGAACTTTTTGGAGTACAACAGCAAAGCATCAGGAAAATGCAATCAGAATTATATCTGCTGCTCTTCTTGAGCATGCACCTGTAATCCCAAACTAAGAGACATATCTAAATAATTTGTTGAAAAAATTCTTGCCATACTAAAAAGGACCAAGGGACATTATGCCCAGTAATTGCATGTATCATCCAATTCTTCAGCAACATTTGTATAGTGATTAATATTTACCTATTGCATAAAGAAAATTTAAAAAAAATAGCCCAACAAACCCATACTGTAAAATATTCTGGTTAAAAGTTTGTTTAGTTTTGTAATTTATTTCTATAGGTTCAAATCTTTACTATCACTTGCTATTACTTGTGTATGTAAAACATTATAAAATATTCCAAGAAACAAGTATTGAGGGTGAAATTTCTATCATTCAGTCTCTGTTGTGGCACAAATAACAAATCCAGCACTTAATTTCAATTAAAAAAAAACCCAAAAAAAAACTACTAGCTGGATTTTAAAATCTAGTACAAGATAAATGACATTTTCTTAAGAATAATTCATTAGAGACTTATGGACTAGAAAACAACACATTTGCATGTTTTTGAACTTGCAGTAGGAAAGCTGCAATGAGTGATACTAACCTGTTGGTCTGTGTATCTAGGTATATGTTTGTGTGTAGATTGCAACACTTCCATAATAATACAGAAGTTGTGGAATTCCATATTATGCTTTCAGCACTTTGGCTGGAATATTAAGCTATTTTGTTGATCCAGGAGACAATATTAGATTACTGGTGGATGTTTCTTTTTAATTTTATTTTTAGATGAGAAATACATCCAAGCAAAATACTTGATCTATTGAGAAAGATGTAATCCTGAGCTTTGGAGCAACAGAGTAGAGCTGCTGAAAATCTGTGTAGGAAAGAGCAGATTTGGAGTATTTAGGAATAAATCTGGTGCAGGTACCTCAGTTTGCCAACTGCTCACTGAGATGCAAATTGAGCTTTCAGTGGAAGCCCGCGATAAGAGACCATCAGCTGCCAACCCTTTGGTTAGCAAAGGGTGCAAAGATGGGTGGATGGACTCCAGGAGACACAGCAGGAGCAGAGGACTCAGGAGAAAGAGAAACTGTGAGGGTATAAAATCCTTGGGTTTCCTTTGCTGAGGGTCCTCCTTGGAGGCATCAGCTGAGGCTGTTTCTGTGTTGCTGTGCCATGAGCAAATGGCTTTATGGAAAGAGTCACCTGAGCTCTGCTCTGGGAGAGCTGGGGTGGATCTGGGAGGGACACCTGGTCTGACTGTGTGAGTGTGGGGTGGGAAGGAAGTCAAGCTGGCACCTGTCGGGTCACTGGAGCCACCCACAGGGAAGGGGGCCTTGGTGCCAGCAGTGAAAGTCTGAGCTGGGAGTGAGACTGCCAGAGACTCCAGAGAATGGGCAGAGTGGATGCTTTTTTAACCACTGGACCCTAGGTTTCAGCTCAGAAATTAAGTGGTGTAAGTCTCTGCAAAACAAATTTTAAAAAAATCAAATTGGATATTTGGATATTAGCTTTGGATAAAAATTCTTGATTGTTTGTCCAAGTCTGCAAGAGTGGTGTGAATAATGATTTAAAAGGGCTCCTGCTAACACTGGAAAAGAAGCTTAAACACAAAATGTCCAATATTCATGAGGTTTTCCTTTAGCAGCAAGTCAGCAGAGATGGATGAATATGAGACTCAACCCTGGCTTGCCAGTACAATTTAAAAGCAGATTACTTTCAATTGTGATTCTTTTACTTTAAGCTCATTTTCCATGAAGATCAAGTTATTTTTTCACATGAAAGTTTGAAGGAAGACTATTAGGAGCTTGCATGCCTGCCTTCATTTCAGAAGTAGAACATACTGGAGAGGATAGAACATTGATCAATGGAAGACACACGTGGTTTTCAGAAATCTCTGCCAGAAACACAGCATAAAGCCAGAGGCAATCAAATAAGAGGAACCAGAACCAAGACAACTGTACCTTCAATCACAGGCTTAGACAATGTTGCCCGGTTTCAATGATGTGATACCCAAATATCAAAACTGGAGCAACAGAAATTTAGATCTCATGCCATCTGATACAGAGAATCTTATTCAGCAAAAATCCCATGACAGAGTTTTAGAATTGAGATAAAGAAAAAGGCTTTATGCAATGCTCTTCCTCCTAATTAATGCCCACAATTTATGTGTTTGTAATGACACTGTGTTACATTTATACTCTGCACTCCCTTCATGAATCCTACTGTCACATCCCGCAAAAAATGACAAAAGGATTTTTGCTTTAATGCTGTGGCTATGTCTGCTGTAAATCTCATCATTGTGCTTCTCTGGTTCTTTTCACAGTTCTTTTCAATCAAAGTCAGAAATTTTCATGAGGAGAACACCTGACTTCTTTTGCAACTGAGAAAAGCCAACAAGCATTCTAATTTTAAAAGTTAAATTATTTAAGAATTAAAGAGGAAGAAAAAGTCCTACAAAAGAAAAAATCTTTAGCAATCGAAGGAGCTGCATTAAATAGGCAAGTGACTCACATAGTTACCCTACATCCTGTAGAGCAGTCCCCAAGTCTTCTAGATGAAAGGATGTACTACACTTAGATTTGATTCCACAGTTTGTACACAAGCAACTTAACAAGGGAAATCTCATTCCAGGTTCATGCAAATTACCGTGACAGAGAACACAACCACATTAACAGTTAAGATTACTGATTAATTAAATGATTAAAGCAGGGCATGAAAACATTTAGCTTTATGTCAGCACATTTAGATGCAAGTGAATTTAATTAGAGCTCAAAATCGTTTGCCAGCTAGTGTCCTTTAAATCTGATTGAGACCAAGATGATTTTTACAATGCATACACTTCCAGACATTAAAATTCCTTTCGAAAAATCTCAGTGCAGTTGACTAGGTCACTAATGTGAGGCAAAGATTTATCTAGATCTAAATTAGAAAAAAAAGCTGATTATACTGATATTTTCTCCCACTCTTCTCTGAAAATGAATTCATATTCCAATGAATTTATAGTAGTACAGTAAGAGGAAAAACTATTGCATTATAAAGTACAAGTATGGACTGATGAACAAAAGACCTACCTCTGTAACTCACTGTAACCTTCATAATTGATTTAATTGGCCTACTCATTTCATTACAAGGATTCATAAAATTGGGTAACAGCGGCAAATTTAGAGTTATGAATCACTATTTGAAGTACCCAGGCTTATGGACTCAGCCAAAGGGGTGAGCTTCCATAGTTCCCATTTGACCTGAACTGACAGGAATAATTTACAGCAAGTAGTAAAGTTCTGAATTCAGCAGCTAAGAAAGAAACCTTTCACTTTGTGTTTACAAAACAATATTTAGTCTAACAGTGAAAATGTTTTACTATATACAATATTTATAGCTAAAAGAGGTAATCTGCAATGCAGTTCAGCATGGAGGTATCTAAGCAAAATTTGGGCATCTGGTTGCTAAATCATTTCCCAGTCTTATTGATAAACACAAGACCATAAGCCACTTAAGAGACTCGGTGTTTAACGATCTCCAACCCAGCTTTCTTTGCCATTAGTGCATCAGGTCAATACTGGAATAATGACTGCAGCTTTCTGCATGACCAGTAAAATTACCTACTCCTGTAAGAAAGCAGATCAAAAAGCCAGACTCTGTCAGAGAGAAACAAAGTGAGAAACAAAAACAGCAGTGAACCTCATGGTGAAATGGGCTTCTGGCATCTTAGCAAGGGAAAAAAATCATTTGTTCCTCCGTTAGAAATCTTTGTGCGTGTTCCTATTGCTTTTCCAATTCCAGTATCATTTGAATCTACCTAAACTCTAAGACTGAGAAGGACTTTGTTGAAATAGTAGTACTGCTGTGGCAGCTCATTTGTCATCACAGAGCACCTTTCAAATAAACAAGCAGTGCAATTGTAAAAGGTGGACTATAGTAAAGGAGAAAAACTTTCAGTAGAGATGACTTTCAAGTTCTTCAAAATTAAGCTCCATTAGCAGAAGCAAACAGCTACATCTTTTCCTCAGAAGGAAATATTAATTAGTCTAAAAAAAAAAATCTTTGCTTTTGATTTTATATTCACCTGGAATTACAAACTTACATATGTCAGCTGAATCAAGGTTGCAATAAAATATTTCTTCTCCCACTCTTAAGCTTTTTGGATGTTAACAAAATTTCATCTTTCAGTAAAAAACTATTATTTGATGAACATTCTTTGTGTTATTGATTGTGCAGTGACTGCCAGTGCACAGTGCAGATGTAACTAAAAAAGCTATATTGCAGCTCTCAAATATTTACATGCCAGTTTCATAGGCATTGAAGTGTTGCAAGTAAAACAGCACATGGCACTGGGGAAAATAATCAGAAAAATTAAGACATCACCAATCAAGAGACACTGCAACTCATGAGTCACCAGCATGTTGTGACAATGTGCAGTGTCATCCAGAAGTTACTCGCTGGGTGCTTGTTTTTCTGACAGAACTGCACCCTATATCCCTCGTGAGGGAGTTCAGCTGCTGTTCAGTGCATTCTGTGAGCGCCCACTGCACAGCAGGGTGCACAGGTTCACATTTCCAAGGGAATCATGTTTTGTAATTTCTCGAATAAAATACATGGAAATTTTAAGTTCATCCACTAGGCAGAAGAACCATTTGTTTCGCCCAGCTATATTTGATTTGCTGTTTGTTTTGTTTTCCCAGCTGTTCCATTGATTTAAGATTCACCTGGAATTTAGAAATGGAATTGTTATAAATCAAATTAACACATAAGGTTCTCATAAGCTCAAATCATATAGCCCAATGATTTAAGAGCCTGGGACCATGACTTGCTTTCAAGTGTTCCACTGAGAAAAAGGTTTGCAGACAACGGTCTTCCTGAATAGAAATATTTTCAAAGACAAGGGCCACATCATCAACAAATATTTAGTAAAGCGATCCTGTCTGTACCTTCCTTTGTCACTTGTCTGAAGTGGAAAAGAAATAAGGAGTTGAAAGCTGTTTTGTTTACAGCTGTATTAAGCACTATGCCACCTACTTACAATTGGTGCTTGGTTTACAGGCATACTAAATTTTCACCATTTTATAATATTTTGTGGGTTTAGTATCTTACACTTGCCTTTACTACACACATGCCTGATGAACCTATTTATAATGCTATTGCAGTGGAAAACCCTTTGATATTTGCACTCTATGTATGCACTGCTACTGATAGTGCAATATATGAGCAGTCATATGTTGCAGATTCTGCTGAAAGCTAGTGGAAGAATACAGAGAAAAAGATTTACCAGACATTATTGCACAACTGAGAGAAAGAGCATAAGCTAGACATTTTGAAGCCAGTGTGAAATGGCTTTGAAAGATCATGTTCCTGGCTCTTTGAAATCTAATGCTCCTTCCTTCTTATGAGACTGTGTTAATTATGGATGGTAGCTCAGGGGCGTGGAAAATATCTTGATATCATCTATATTGGAAACAAGAAACTAATTTTTTTTATAATGTGATGATGTGATGTTCAAGGAAAGTTTCACCTTATCACTTGAAGTGGATATGGTCTGGAAGACTCAAAGTATCAGGAACTTTTTGCAGTAAAGGACCACATATATGAACACACAGCAAAATTGCCAGGGATTTGAAATTAGTTTTGAGATTTCATGGAAATTTTTTTCCCCTTTAAAGTGACCACGTTAAAAAAAAGTGTGGCTTCTATAAGTCCTATATAAAAGAATGTTATCAATAAGGACATAAAGCAAATCTTTTCAACACAGAAATATAAAAAGATATTAGTGCAAAGAGAGTGGAAAATGGTCCTTCCATTTGCTTCTACCATGTGTGGCCAGAAGGTGTTTACTGTCCACATGCTGAGCAAAGGGAACTTTCAGCCACCATTCCCAAGAATGAAGGAGGAGAAATTTCTCCTGGAATTGACCATGGAAGAAACAGACCAAGCTGTCCCCTGTGGAGAGACTCCACTGAGTTGTGAATCATAACCATACTAATTCTCCTCTGGTGACAGTGGGGCATTTTACACCAAGGTTCCTCACCTGAACAAAATTATGTATCCTCAGAATAAAACCAGACCCTTCATCTGGGTTTTAAATTGAAGGCAGAGGGGACAGTGGCCATACTTCCTCAGCACCATCTGCCTAATGCAGCACTTGGGCTCCACAGAGGGTGATGCAGGATCCTTCCTCATTTTTGCATATGATTTTCATTTTCACAGGCAAGATACCCACATGACAACGACAAAACCACTATCTGTTCAGATATCACATGTTGCTATTATGCTCTGAATAAGAAACTTTTTTTCCATTTTATACAAGTGCTACACTAACCTGAAGATGTTACTCAAAGAGGTTCAAAGCTGATTTTCACGTATACTAGCCCTTATACATAAATTCTGGGCTTTTCACTGTCACTTTTATAATCCCCTATGACTCCCATGACAATTTCATGACAGCTAGTGGCGAGTTTTACTTATTGATTTTCCCTTATAAATATTGTACTTCAATATTAAGGTGTCAGAACTTTAAGAGTAACTGTTTTGAATCTTTATAGTTTATATGCTCATCTCTCAATCCCTGAAATTAAAGGATAATCTTGAGTTAATTTTAATGAGGAGAAAAATCAGACTCCCTTGTGCCTATTCCAGAATTCTCTGTAAACAGCAAGGATTTCTGCACACAGTTTTCTCAGAGTAGGAACACTAATCTGAAATAATGCCATGGAAAAGAATGCCTGTTCCAAGAATGCTCTTCTGAAAAATTGACAAAAATCATATTAAAAGTGGTTCATAAAATATGACCAGTGTCCAGGAAATGCCATTTTCCAGAGGGGAGAGTTGTATCACTATCTGCCATAATAAAGAGTTACACAGTATATCCCAAACTCACCCTTTCTGAATAAAAATATCCTAAGAATTTCAATATGGGGATCACTTACATTGTCTTGAGCAAGATCTGAAAAAAAACCAATATTTTGAGGGTGGAAAATGATGAGAGGGAGGTTACAGGTGAGAATGTTATTAAGTTATCATATTCAAAGGAAAACTAATCATTGTGTAGTGGATTTCTCAACTAAGAATGATCTCATAAACAATCCAGGGGAAAAATGCTAAAACTATGTGGAAGGATGAGTTTTGTTGTAGAATAAACAAGTAGAATAACCTTAATGGAAAAGCAGATGTGGGAAGTAGACATGGGACATTATTTGTTGTAATAAAGTTTCTATGGACCTCCTGAAGGGCTGGCATAGTTTATATCAGGAGTACCTGAGCTTGGACCTCCTGATTTAGGTAAGATATACAAAAAATTATGGAAGAAGCTGCTTGAGGAACCAGAAAGTCTTGAAGTGAACACTGCAATAAGATGGTCCTCTGGACAAAAATCCAGATTTTGGCTGAAGAAATGAATATGATCTGAAGATAGAAAACATCTGGTACTTCTTTGCAATAAAGGAATACCTCTATAAATATACAGTGGAATTGTCAGGTTTTTAATTACCTTTGAAGGAGAAGAAAACAACTTTGGACTAAGTATCATCTCAATGAAAGAAATGAGGTACAGGAAGAGATTGCTATAAAAAAATCCACTGAACTGAACCTCTAAGGACTTAAACAGTGCAGATAAGAGAAGAAATACTGAAGACAAATGTACCCAAATCTAGACCTTTTCGTGCCTGCTTGCTTTGTTCTATTTCTAGTTCTGTTTCACAGGAAATAAAGAGACTAAGTATCACAGAACCAGCTTTGGTCTTCCAAAAGCAAAAGTTTTATTCTGCCATGGAACAAAACCAATACCCCTTCCCACCTCTTTTCCTCAAAGCGCCACCTAAACATAAAAAAACCCAAACCTCACTTCAGAAAGAGATCCTCAGGAGAACCACAGGCCAGTGCTCCGTAATTAATGTGAGTCCCAAACCTCCAAAATCCCAGGAAAATGTTACCCATTAACTGTACTGCAGTGAATCAGTATCATTAGGGAACCAGGTAATGTTTCAGAGAATTCTATCAGTCAAAACATACAAATTCCACTAGGGTTTTTAACTAATTTCTTCTAACTCGTCCAAAACATTTTAAAGTTAAAAAACCCCAGTTGCTGGTGGTATTCTTGCTAGACAAAAGCAACATAACTTTTTTGTTCCCCAGGAAAAAGGTATAAGAATGCTGCAGTCTAATTCCTGTGTTTTGGGAGGTATTTTGAAGTTTTCCTTAGTTTTTCTGGAGCCTATTCTGAAGAAAGTGATGAAAAGTATCTTTACAAATGTCAGCAGGTGCTTGTATCTAGTTGCAAAGTTTTCATGCTAGAGAGAATAATCTTTTTGATTCTGAAAGTTTGGAAATAATTTGTAGAAAGCCAGATATTTATATCTTTATCTCATCAAGTAAAAGTGGCACTGAGCAAACAGAGAAAATACTAAAAATACAGAAATAAGGTTCCATAAATTGCACTAACTGAAAACACCAAAAGTAGAGGAAACCTATAAATTACAACATGATTATACTGCCACATTTCCTATGCAATCTGATGCTATAAATGTGGAAATTCATTGCTGCTCTAAATACTGTTTTGAAAGTAAAAAAAATAATTCAGAGACTAAAAATCAGTGGAGAATTTAACCAAGAGCATCATATACAACAGCAAAAACGCTATTTGCAAACCAGATGGTGGCCAAACCACCAAAGCCGTGTAAAACCTTTCCTTTAACCTCAGTATTGAGGTCAGGAATTTCAACTCCACTGGAATGTAGGAAGTGATATCTTCAAGGCATTACTCAGAATAAGGACTTATATTTATCATATGTGGAGGGTGTGGTGACCAAAATCCTTCAGGTCTATCATCATCTTAAAGCAGAAGAAGTGGGTAACATCAACATCAAGCCAGGATAGAAATCAGAGCACTTCTGTACTACATTTACACAGCCAGGCTCTAAATCTTGAGTAAATGTGCCTGACTGTGCTCATGTCTTCCCTTCTTGCAAATAAAAGTCAAATAACATCTGTAGCTGAGATACTGTAGAACTAATTTCTTAATTTGAAATTGCTCTGAAGAGAGAGAAAAAAGGTAAATGGTTTTGTTGCTGGTTTTGGTAGTTTTCTTTTTATACTAATTGAATAAGGTGCATGAAGTAGGAGACTGAACTTGTGGATTGTATTGTGATGTAGGAAAATTATTCCATTTCAGACCACTTCACATCTGCAAATATAAGAACACACTGTTCAAAGCAGCATAAATTAACTTCCTTAAGTTACAATAGCAGTAATGAAAACTCTGGGCAAAACTTCACAAAATCTACAACTCCTGGTCAAAAATAACAAACAAAAGGTATGAAGCATGACTTTTAAAGTCAAATAACCTCACACAAGTATAGAAAACATGACACTGGATTTGCATCAAATGTTTTGTGGTGTCTTTGGCACTGTAGCCTTGGCAACACTGGAGCTTTGTAACCTCTATGTGCAATATTGAGGCAGTTTTCAGCCTCTGTAGTAGTATTTTACCTTATTCTCCACATGCTGAAGTTCTTATATCACACTTCTGCCTGCCTTGCACCTGCATGGCTGAATAGTGGTGGCCTCTCACAGTAAGCGCCTAACACTGGTTTAAGAATGACCCCTCTGTTCCCACTGCCTCCTTATCTCGCTTCACAAGATATCACACAGAACTGAAACACCGTGCACACGCAAGTAATTAATACTGATCTATGTATCAATGAATGCTAACCTGCAAAACGTGTATACACAAACTAAACAAGTAATAAATACACCTCACTGCTGGCTAATTCATCAACTGGCACTAATGCCTCATTTAATGATAACAACCAGTGGTGAAGAGAGGGAGGGAGGGTTAAACAAGGCTCTGATAAAAGTGAATAGCAATAGAGAAAAACCAGGTGAAAAATCATCTCACTGCCAACCATTGCACTAGAGAACTGCCCCGAGCTCTTCAATGAATACTGTCACTGTTTTCCAAGGTGGCTACTGAATGGCTTTCCTTTTCCCATTGCATTCCCTATCCTTTGTCAGTGTTAGTAACTAACTGCACTTTGTTAGATGCTTATTCTAGGGTGCTTTATGAGCATACCCACACAAAAATTTAAAAAGTCCTCTAAGCCGCTTTAATCATGAACAAAAATTTAAATTAGGCTACACTAAAGAAGGGAACACAGAGAGAAAAAAAATAGAAATAGGGTAAAAAATTTGATTAAAAAATGGAGGTGAAATCAGGAAATTATGTTAGTGATATAATTGGCTTGCCAATTCCAGAGGACACAGTGGGATACAGATGTCTGCAGAGGTCAGATTGTTAACCGCTTGGCTTCACTACCTAACTCCATTTCATTAAAGATATTTCAAAGAGAAAAGTGCATAAGCAATGAGTTTTAGATATAATTAAGATATTCTTATTATTGACGCCATCATAAGAGGTATTTTTTTACAATAATACCTTGAAGTTTATTTTTCACTATATAAAAATATGTGATTGATTACAATTCTTCAAAATTAATTGGAATACTGTCATAGGATTAAGTTTTGGGTCTGTCCCAGAGCAGCATTTCCCCATGTTTCTAGCCCACCAACTAAATGACTATATTTCAAAGGGTTCTTCAGAAACAGGAAGTGAATTATGTATTTCTCTGGAAGTGCTACTAACTAGCTTTTACTTAACATTTAAATTTGCTTTTAAAAATACCTTGTCCATATAATCTCTACATTGTAAGAGCATGACTTCAAAAATTATTTAAATGCATCCATGTATTTTAAACTAAGACTAAAATGAAACAAAAATTTAATCAAAGTTTCAATAAATGAATTTTTATTATGAAAAATGGCTTTATAAAAAAAATAAGAAGAAACCAAAGGTAATAAGGATAAGCTCTTTTTTTACCATTTCATGCACCATGGTAATGAAAATATAAAACAGCACACAGGGAAAAAAATCAATTAAGAAAAGAAATAAAGAAAACCATTTCCCAAAGCTTTTGTTC
>JAYDZK010000113.1:36871203-36881915 GCA_034509185.1 Euphonia xanthogaster | reverse complement strand
AAATATAAAACAGCACACAGGGAAAAAAATCAATTAAGAAAAGAAATAAAGAAAACCATTTCCCAAAGCTTTTGTTCTTTTCGGGATATAGCCTCAATAATGCATTAACCAACATTTTTGCAGCAGGCAAGAAAAGTAAATATGCTTGGAGCTCTGGAAAGTAGTACACTGGTGACATTTCAGTAAAGGATTTTCAGTTTGGCATTTTATCCCCACATTTTAACAAATGAGCAAATTGGTAATGTATAAATGGCATTTAGAGGACCAAATTCCATGCAATAGACACTAAATTTCATTCTCCAGAGGCACTCTCAGCAGTTTCATTCACTTCTAGAGGTCATCCAGGCCTTCTACTTTAAACAATGGTCAAGCTTATTTCTCATCTCTTTACTCACCTGCTCTGGCCTCCACTGCCACTGCAATTCCCAGAACTATCACTAGTTCTTTGGGTGGTTTGAATCCATAGGAAAGGGGATTTATGCTGATTATTATAGTATCTGTCTGACTGGATTTAGGAGGCAGGAAGTAATGAGAGTGGGACAGAAATAGCATTTGCCTCTAACTTGAATTAAGCAAGAAACTGAGAATCACACGTTCTTGATCTTCAATCTGTGGTACTAAAAGGTTATAACACAAAGGTTAGTCACGTGGACCTTTGCAGCATTTAACAACTAATCTCCTTCCTGAAGAGCTTTTTCTTCTATTTTGGCTTTCCCAGAGAAGAATGAATAGCCTCATTCAGAGTTTGAGTCCCTTGATCTTATCCCAGCCCTCAAGAGATACAACTAAACCAGATTCTTCTCTCAGCTGTATGCCCACAGTAGAAAAGTGAGTAACCTAAAAATCTTTTGTACATATTTCAGCTTCCACAAGAAGTGAAGGAAACTGTGAAACTTACATTTAACATCTTCCTTTGTAAAAAGAGGCAATGTTAAGGATTTCACTTAACAAGTATATAGCATGTTCCAACATTTTCAATTAATCCCAGTGACATTCACTTTTTTCAATATATTCGTATGCAATTATTTGAATATTTAATTTCTGATTATTAGTTCCTCCATTTCTTACTGACATGCCAGACATTTTCAGGTACTGCTCTTAATTATGCTGAAGAAGTGGGACCTGATGGTAATTGACCCAGTCCTATTCAGCTGTTGAAACTAAAGAGTAGGTGTTCACTTTCTGTAACTCAAACCAAACTAGAAGAGACAAGTGGCCCATTTATTTTATTTCACTTCCAAACCCAGCATGAGTTGTTTCTAAAAAAGACTTAGAGAAAAATTAAAATCCATATCTAGCCAAACACTTCTGTTGCATAGACATGTAAGCAAGATTTGTATTGATCATGACATCCTATTTTTGTAACTGAGGTGTTTCATTTCCAAAAGGATTTTTTTCTCTGCAAAGTCACAAGTAAACAGAAACCACACTCATAACAAGATTAATATGCAATCTATAAAACATTTCAGGAACATGATAATTCACAAGAAGCCTGTTTCTCTGCTTCTTGTCTCATTCTCAGACAGATGTGCCCCACTGATGTTCCACTGCATTCAGCACCCCATGTCAGAACACAGAATTACTGATGGTTGACTGGCACCATCAGTGATGCTGTCACCCAAACAATGTTTGTTTTGAAAGGGAAATGAGGTGCATGCAAGCTCTCTGCTTTGCATTTGTGTTTTCTGGAGTAAAATTCAAATTTCAGGAATATTTGCAAGGGGAAAAAAATCCTAAGGAGGCAATAGAGTTATAGCAAGTTATAGCACAATAGATTTATAGCAAGTGAGTTATAGACATTCCTTAATTATTAGCTGTGAAACAAAAATTTGGGCTTCTTTAATGTAATTTATAATAGAATCATGGAATTGTTTAGATTGAAAAAGGCCCTAGGACCATCAGGTGTATGGATATGCAGCTCCTAGCCCCTAACTTCATAACTGCAGTCCACTAGGAAAAGAGCGTCTTCCTAATTCCTTTCCTTATGCCACGGTACTTAAAATCCTCTTCTTTCTCTATTGCAGTTTTCCTTACATGCTCCCCTCATGATTTCCCCAGTTTCTCCCTTTCTTCTTGAGGTCCCTAGTTCAAGGTGAGCAAGCCAAGTCAAACTTCTCAGATGCTGAGAGCCAAACAAATGGCTCAAAATATTTTTTGTGGCTTCTGATTATTTCTTCTGCAGGCCAGTTGCACAAACTTAATATTTTTTAATTTAACCAGCAAGTTCCCAAGATTCCTTTCTGGGGAAAGAGAACTGACAGAGAATAATACAACACACATCTTGTTTTCTTGGAATCAAGGCAAAGAGAAATGTTTGCATTATGGTTTTAATTTTAATATTCAGAATTGTAAGATGATGCAACAGCATTGCATAATGAAAATTATGAAAGTGAAAATCTCTAAACAACATTATTTTCTTGACACAGATTTAGATCAATTCAAATTTAGTAAAGTCATTGATAAAGAGTATGCTTACTTTTGTTTGGAATTGTTAAAATACACTGCTTTTGCTCATCCAAAGGTATTAGCTTTAGGTCACTGCTGTACCATGTTTTGCACAATACAAAGGTCCAGTGTATATGCTATTGTAATTTTTCTGGGCAGAAGAGCCCAAATCAAATATGACTCTCCTCTTTCAGTCGCTGAGCTTTTTAGCCTATGACTCTTTAGGCAAAAACAACCCCACCGGTTTTTGTAGTTGTTTGGTTTTGTGTTTTTCGGTTGGTTGGTTGGTTTTCCTTGTTTGTTTGTTTTTTCTTTTCTTATTTAAGAGTTTTTGAACCTAATTCTTCATTTGGGTTGTTAATCTGTTCAAAATTAAATACCATTGATCACAGTTCAAAGACACCACATCCATAACTAAAAAGTAGTAGCCAGAATGGAAACTCTCAAGCCTGTTATTGACTGGATATGTAAATAGTTACAATGCTTCATAAGATTCCTACAGGAGCTTTGAGAGCATTGAAGTCCCCTTTATTTCCCATTATTATTATTTCTCCCTCATTTTTTTCCTTTTCTTTACTTTGATTTCAAATGTATGCAAAAGCTGTCTCATATCATCTTGTTTTTCTGTCACAATATACATTAAAAAAGATTATTCTTGTAAATGTGATATTAGCAACTCAAGGTTAAATTCTATACTTTTATTTCCCATAGTTATTCTCCATTTAATAGATTTTGAATCTGTCTGAAAATACTCAGCTGAATGGATCCTGACAAAAGCTTGTTCAAGTACAACCTCTTTGGTTTCCCTTGATGTCTCTTTGGAGTCGTGAGTGTGCAGACCAAAATCATGTTATCAAAAAAAAGAATAAAGCAAATCTGCTGATGACACCAAGCTGTGCAGTTGGCATACCTGAAGAGTGGGATGCTATCCAGAAAGAGCTGGACTGGCTCAGGAAGTGAGTCCTGGGAATCACATGAGGTTTTGACAGGACCAAGAGCAAGGTACTGCACCTGGGTCAGGATGACACTCAGTACCAACACAGGCTGGGCCATGAACAGATTGAGAGCAGCTCTGTCCAGAAGGACTTGGGGTACTGCTGGATGAGAGTACATGACCCAGGAGGGTGCACTTAGAGCCCAGAAAGCCAATTGTATCCTGGGTCAGCAGGGCTAGGTAGGTGATTCTCCCCCTCTGCTCTGGTGAGATCCCACCTGGAGCACTGCATCCAGCTCTGGGGTCCCCAGCACAGGAAGGACATCAACCTGTTGAGGAAGGCTACCAAGATGATGAGAGAGATGGAGCACCTCTCCTAGAAGTAAAGGCTGAAGGAATTGGGATTGTTCAACCTAGAAAAAGAAGGATCCAAGGTGACCCAATTGTGGCCTTCCAGTACCTGTAGGGAGCCCACAGAAAGCTGGAGAGAGGCTTTTTACTAGGGCATGTAGTGGCAGGACAAGTGGGACTGGCTCCAAACTGGAAGAATGTAAGTTTCCATTAGACACTAGAAGGAAATTCTTTACTATGGGGGTGGTGAGACACTGGAATAAGCTGCCAAGAGAAGTTGTAGATGCCTCATTCCTGGATGCGCTCAAGACCAGGTTGGACGGGACTCTGAGAACCGGATCTAATGAAAGGTGATCCTGCCCATGGCAAAGGGGTTAAAACTAAATTAACTTTAAGGTCCCCTCCAACCCGAGCCATACTATGGCCCTATGATTCCATGGTTCTGTGTACTACTTGAAATGTACTTTACTGCTTAATATAAAGGTATAAAGCAAGGTGGGAGGGAAGAAGCAAACAAAAACCCTTTCCTGATAAACACCATGATTTCTTCTCCTTGATTCCCTAAAAAAACCCAGTTCATATTGAGAAGGAATTAATGCCATTTTTATCTATGTATGTTCTTTCCACATTCAAATCTTCATCTTCAGAGATACATATATTTAAAATCACAATCTCCATGCTCTCAGTTACTCTGGTACATCTCCAGGGCAACTCATTTAACAGTAATAAATTTATCTTATCCTAGAAGAGATGGAAATCTGGAAACTTGGATTAAGTTTTAGTACTTTTGAAAGACATTTCATTTGAATCCAGCACTTTTACCCTGGCAGCTGGCAAATTAGATTCTGATTTCAATAATATTCATTTGCATTTTTTGCAAAATATTTTCTCTGCATACTGAAGGAGAGACAATGATTTTAGGATCACAATCTAGCAATTAACCAATTTTATTGAATTGCAATATTGTTATAAGAGAGAACCAGTGAAACGGCAACTAAGGCAATAATCATTTTAGGTTGCTGTTTTACTGTCAATAAATAGAATTTGTTTCTAAACTTCCACATTCTCTCTTTTATAAACTGTTTTGTTCCACTTTACAACAGCTGTTACATTATTTATTCTCCTGCTATTTTTAGCATATTGATGTTGTTTCATTTTTTAAATTATTTCTCCCTGCAAAACATGGGTGACAAACAGCATTCAGCTGGCAATTTGAAAACATGTGACAAGCTTGAAACATGTATCGATAGGTTTTTCATCTTTATCTGTTAAGGAGAGAAATTACAATAGTATCAAAAGGACTAATTGCTTGATAAGTTAATACACTTAGAATCTTCATAAACTATAAAAGAAAAGCAACATCAATGGCATCTCTCTAAAAGCATGTTAATAAACAGTTCAAAAGATTTTTCATAGAAAAGACATTCCAAAGAGAATAAAAGTATTATGCAAACTTTGAAATTTAATTTATTTTATGATTTTTCCAATGATTGATGCACAGAGGATTAAGTAAACTTTAGAATGAACTTGCATCTTCTGAGATCTCCCTGGCAATTGCATACTGAGTATCTACTCCCATGATTCAATCCCTTAAAAATACCCATTTTTTCTTTATAAGAACTATAACACTTTAAGCATTTTCCCTGACACCAGATCAGAAGTTAATTCAAGATTCATTCATGTCAAAGCTCTGCAACATTGCATCTATCTGCAAATCTCTAACAGCAGAAATATGAAAAGATTTCAGAAAGCAAAACCATACCTTCGTTACTACTTTTAAAAGAAAAGAGAACTTTTGATGGATTTTGTTATGTGACCTGCCTCTGCATGGAACTGCTGTCTGAGCTGATCCTGCTCCAGCATACAGGGCTTGCTGGAGGAAACTGTAGTTTAATACTCATTCTACAAGTCTGCTTATTAAAGATTATTTTGCAATTTTAGCAATTGATCTTTCACCCAAAGTAAAACAAAACAGAATAAACATGAAATTCAAACCTAATCAAAACACAGAAACAATTATAGTAGATTTGTGCATGAGATTCAGTGCCCCCAGGCTGAATTATATAAAAATGGGTTTCAGTCTTCCCCAAAAAAACCCACTGGATCCATATGAATTATTATGCTGGGGATAGGGATAGTTCAGGGTTTTTTGTGACATGGGATAGACTTAAACTTCTGGTTTCCCTCTCATGTTTATTTTAGTTCTCTGACTTTTACTATCTCCCCTTTCACCTCTAATTTTTCTCATTTATATTTTTCTGACTAATTTATCTAGCTCAGTACAAGCCATTTCTAGTCCCACATTCCCAGTCAGAAGATTACTGGAAAAGGATGCAGAGGTGCTGCCTGCAACTGAGATGAAAGATTGAAGACGGGAGTTAATTTTTGTCTATTATTTTTGAGCTTGGAAATTAGTTGTTTGTGACCTATTTGGGCAGCCAGTTATAATGTGCAATATAACAATTTCAGAGAGCAAAGGGTAGGTAACCTTCCTGACACCCAACTGTTTAATCCACTAATATAGCTCAACACATCTGTGGTATAGACACAGGACATGTGGCAGCTTTCCTTGCCAATAGTAACCTTCTTCTCTGACTTGCAAGAAGATTGTCACCTTGAAGAGATTCATCAAGACTGGGAAAAGCTGACTGACGTTTATAACTTCCTTTAAGCTGAGACATTGTGCTCAGCCTCAAGGTTAAAAACACAATATCTAGAATAAATGAAGTTGGCTTAAACTGAAAAAGTGTACTTATATTTCTTCAAGCACAGACAGAAATAAGTATTAATTAAGCAGTCATTATGTCACTCGCAACAGCTACTTACCATTATTTAACAATATTTTCCAAGTCAGCTAATAAAAGCTTAAAATCATAGAACTGTTTTGGTTGGAAAAGAGCTCTAAAATTGAGTTCAACTATTAACCCATTACTGCCAAATCCACCACAAAACCAAGTCCCTGAGAGCCACTTCTACATGTCTTTTAATTACCTCCAGGGATAGGAACTCCACCATTTCTCTGTGCAGCCCATTCAAATGCTTGTCAATCCTTTTGGTGAAGACATTTTTCCTGATAATCAACCTAAGTGTCCCTTGTTGCAACTTGACTCCCTTTCTGGTTGTTCTGGTTGCTGTTCTTCTCACCTGGGAGAAGTGTATGACCCCCACCTGGCTACAACCTCCTTTCAGGCAGCTGTAGAGAGTAATAACATCCCCCCACAGCCTCCTTTTTTCCAGGCTAAACAGCCTCAGTCCAGATCCTTCACTAGTGCTCCAGACCCTTCCCCAGCTTTATTTGCCTTCCTGGACACACTCTAGACATATGCAGGAAAGCAACAATAATCTGAAGTAAAACAAGTGACATAAGTCACTTATATCAATAAACTGAGCCTAACAGGGCAGCATATTTCCAAATTAGCAGACTTCCCATTATGGATAAAGAGCTGTAGCAGGCAAACAGGACTTCCCTACTCTAAAACTGACATTTGATTTGTTCTGGATTTCATTCTATAAGTGAATGAAATCAGGGTATTTCCATCAACTAAGCATACATTTATTATGTCTTCTACCCTGACAGTTCCAATTTAAAAGCAATGTTTATGGAGGGGCTGCATTTATTAAGCATGCTTTGAAAGTGGCCTCTAGATACAGTGATTCAAGTTTATTACACTGTAGGAGCATAAACTTGAGTGGCAACATGAGGCATACATAGAAGAGTCACAGAAGTATTTGTCAATTACAACTTCAGCAAACTTGCAACAAGATTGAGACTTTAAACTCACAGCCTCATTGAACTGAGTACCCGGAGAGCCAATTTAATCAGAAATGCCGTAGTCTGGAAATTCAGATTTTGTTCAGCATGAGGTGCCTCCTCTTCCTAGTAGAGAAGGAGATTTGCATGCATCTTTGTCCTTGTTGCCTTCCTTCTTTTTTACCAGGAATCAGAAATTAAGAAGACTGGACACTTATCCAGCATGCAAGATTTGATCCCAAATGGGTTGAATCTGTAAATACCCGGATTATTGAATTACACATTCAATTTCTGTATCTCAGTCCTTTCTACCCCACATGAAAGATAACATTCACTGAGTCAGAGTGGCTGAGCGGACCACAGTCACCAATATCCCAGGATATTACATATTTTGTGTTTTAGTCACCCCTAATATCTTTCTCCAGAATTTTTTTCTAATACTAATAGATTGACTGAATTTTTTAAAGAGTATATGAGAAAAAGCTGCCTTCTTTTAAAGAAGACAGACACCACCACAGTTTCAAATGTACTATTAATTGGAACAAAGGAAAATTTTAGCCATCTTTCTTTTAAATTACTCCTTCTGTGACATGGCTGCCATTGTAGACTCCTATTTCTCCTTCACAGGTCTGACACCATAAAATCTATTGCAAGATCTAAGACAGAAACAGCAAATACTTCAGAGTTTATTAGTTTTGATATTAATTGTTTGCAATTCTCATATTATAAAATAAGTATTTTATAAACAGAGACTTCAGGATTCCATGCCCTTGCCACCCACATTACAGAATGTTCTGACATGTTTGTGTAGCAGAGTCTTTGAAGCTATTTTCTCACCAGAGGTACCTAGACAACACACATACAGGAAAGAAAAGGTAGACTGTATATATTCACTGTACTTTTTTGAAAAGTCCGTTCCTTAAACCTTGGTGAAGTCTCCCCTGATTAGATATACTTGGAATCTGAACTAGACATCTAGTCTAGTAAAGACATCTAGAGGGATGATGGGTGTTTCCTGATCACCATTCATCTGTTTTAATGTAGGTGTCACAGTGAGGTCAAATGAATCATGCCCTGAATTTGTCTATTCTATCCCCTGGTTATAAAGTGAGAAGATGGCTTCTGCTTAAGGTGGATATTTAGGTAAGAGGAGCAACCTATTTAATACAGTCCAAAAAGTCATGGAAAAGCAGAGGTCACCTCCCTTTTGTTATTCCACTCTACTACTCTTTTAGAAGGTAAATCATGGTGTATGAAAATCTGGATAACAAATTTAAATTCAATCCTTTGAAAGGTTAAGCTCCATTTTGTGCCTGCTTCTGCTTACAGAAGACACCTGCACAAACATTTCAGGATTCCTCTACTCCACTATAAATGCAAAAGTGGTTCAAACATCCTCTGACTTGAGGTGCCCTGTGACTTTGTCCTGGAACAAGCCTTCAATGCAGTCTACAGAGAAGCACCAGCTAATATGCATGGTGCACAAATAATCTACAAGTCAGGTTTATTTTCTCAAGCAAGAACCAGCAGTCTAACCTTACCCAGTACAGTCCCACACTTCTACATGCAGTTATTCTCATGAGTCATCTTGTATGATTCATGTTGTTTATAAATAGGGGCAGAAATACTGAATGTGCCCTTGTGTAAAACTGTTTGCAGAACAGGTTCTACATAACATGTTTTCTTATAGGCAGTATGAGGCCTGGCAAGGCAATGGAATCAATTTTAGCTATATATGGCCTTGTTTGCTATGTACTGTGATTTACCTGGACAGAGTTCTCTGAAAAGAAGTTAATTTCAAAGACAGACTTTAAAGAACCTAGGGCTTTGGTATATCAATCAGCTAGATATGGCAAAAAGAAGACAGGAGAACAAAGAAAATATGCTTAAATTTGTTTAGCATCACACATTCCACTAGTAACACAAGGTCAGGTTTGTGCTGTGGCTTCCCACCGTCACCTACAGCATGCAATAAACTTCAGGTTGTGCTCACTGACAATATCTTGGCTTTCCCAACAGTCTAGAGAGTATATTGGCTATTGAGAACACACTTGAAACACATTTCCTTTTCTGTCCTCAAATACTTTTAACATCTAAGGCTATTTGTGAGATACACCAGCATCTGGTTGAGACCTGTCTTCTCTGGCAGAAACTCTCTACACCTACAAGCCAAAGAGGAGGGAGAGCTTGGATGAATCATACTCCGCAAACAGTTTGCTCAGGACATTATGCACCATCCTCTGAAACCTCTCACTTTTCACTAATAACTGATCATTACACCTTTCAGGAATTTTAGTAAAATAAATTACATCCTAAAATACTAATGAAGAGTAAAACTTGCAGTCTGACTAAAATATAGGCAGGGGGTTTTTTGAAGTGCTTTTTGTTTGTTTTCAGTTTGGTTTTGTTGGGTTTTTTTAAACCTAGAACAAAAAAAACAAACTGAGAATGAAAAAACAGTGAATTAATGATTTGTACACATTTTCTTAGAGATGATATTTTACACCCATAAAATTAATATTGGAAAACTTCAAGGCAATTCTAGTAGCTTGTGATATTATACTGAAAGATTGCAATGAAATAAAAATCTAAAATCTTACTTATTATATACTCTTAATGTTATCATGAGTCTAGATTTATAGGGAGGAAATTAATTCCACACTTGCTGACAATTCTTTTTTCAATGTAAGAGTACAATAACAATAATGATTTCAGTGAAAGACTATAAAGAATCCTCTAAAATGAAATGAAATGCCAGTGTAAGTTATATTACTGTTCAAAAATGAAAAGGAAATTAAAGGAAATAAAATCCATGTAAAGCTTATTATTAAGATTTACAGGCATATCTGCATATATGTTCCATTCCTGTTTTCCTGGTTATATATCACAAAACATAAGTTCACCATCAACCTAAGGAATACACATACAGAACTTGAACAGGAAGCTTCTACCTCAGCCCTCTGATTGGGGGCTGCACCCTTTCACAGGTTTGTTATAGCCTGTGTTGTTTAACAACATCATTTTTTGAAACAACTGGATTAGAAGGACTTCAACGTTAAAAGAAAATCACTGAAAAAGAATTTCCTAGTTTATGACTGAGCCTAAGGGTAAACAGCTTTCAAAAATTAATTTCTCAACTAAAGCGTTTTTGGAAGGTGTCCTGGGTTGACTGTATGATGCTTTTATCCCCAATCGTCTTGTTCTGTTTATGCTGAATAATAAGTTTTGCGC
>JAYDZK010000113.1:36854362-36866000 GCA_034509185.1 Euphonia xanthogaster | reverse complement strand
ATCTTTGGTGATTAGTACAGCTGCAACTCCTCAGGTGTGAGGCTACCTTCTGCACTATCTTTATTTTCTTACATTCTGTCCCTCCACAATATACTAAATCTTTCAAGACGCTAGTTAATAAGAAAGGTTATAATTATGGATTTCTCAAAGGGTTCACTAGAATTCAAAGATATTTTAAAAAATGGATATATAAAGAGGGAACAGTAAGGATAAAATCTTACAAATACACCTTTTAAAGACTGGTAGCAAAACTTACATCTGCAAGACCCTTCATTCTTTGTATGGTTATTTTTTTGTCTCTTGTTTGTACAGCATTTTGTCAATGCCAAAAAAAAAAAGAAGGCAAAAAAGACATGGCATAAGAGCTGTAATGGAATGATTATTAAAGCTTGCAGAACTGGAAAGGCAATGCTTGAGTCTACTGAACTTCTGAAGGGACCTCTATGAACAAAACCCAGGTCAGCCTTGCCCATTGCTTTGTTCAGAACACAAGATCTAGTGACAGACACCGTCACAAACACATGTTATCTGACACTATGATAAAAGTTTCATCAAAAATAACGTTTAGCATGTCTATTCACTGTCTCATATCTCATCTGCTAGGAAAGACTATCCCCAAGAGCAAACATTAATCAATTTTAATTCTTTCTCTCCACTGGTTCTAATAGCACTGTAGGAGATGTAGTAACTCAAATCTATCTGTTCAGTGCTCCTTGCACCAGCACAACATATTTTTCATATTAAACTAAGTAACGATTTTGTGCCTCAGGAGCAGCTCTGCAAGAATTGGCTGATGATGTTGGTTGAAGGAAGAGGTGTACAGATTTTCATATATATATATATATATATATTTAATCTTATGTGCTTTAGAAAGATGACAAATATGTGAACTTAGCAACTTCTGCTAAATAAAATCTACCAAAATCCTTTGTACACAATTCAGTTATCTTTTAAAACTTCCTAAAATTCAGCTAAAATGTGAACCCTGTATTTTTTTTAAAAATCTCAGAATAACACCTTAGAAAGTCTTTAAATCCAGTGCCCTATCTCAAAATCTCAAGGCACCACACTGGTATTACTTTAGGCACCTTGTGATGCTGTTTTGTGCTTTTACCAAGGCAGTTTCCAGTAGCTCTTTCCTCTCCTTGCCAGCAGGTGTATGACCATTTCAGTTGCTGCTCATTTCCCCTACTTATGCCAGGAGCACATGGTTTAACATTTGAAGAGAAGCAGAGACTGATACCACTGCCAACAAGGAATTAAATGAAATCTGAACAGGCTAAATCCTGTTGGTAACAGCAGACAGATTTCCTATTTTCTTCAATGGAACTGTGAATGTCTGTGTTTGTCTAGTACTTGCACTCATTATACTTGTAACCATAGCTGCATATGCTGTAAACCTAAGCATATGTGTAGAGGTGTTTACTTAGAGACACAAAATCTAGTTTGCATTAACATCTTACACGCCAGTTTGCACATTTAAGCACTTTACTCAGTACTCACAGAGAATTTTAAAATAAATTTTATTCTAATAATGCATAAACAAGTTCCAATGAAAAATAATTGTTATACCAAAATAAAACTGACATGAAAGATTCACCAAAGCATGTAATTCATAATGTATTTTTCCATTGTTCCTCTTTCATCTTTTGCATCTACATCATTGCTGACAGTCTGCTGTTCAGCATAATAGAGATGTCAGTCCTTATTCCTACCTTTTTTTTGAGTCAGTAATTTTAGGACAGGTATAGAAGAATCTGTGCCTTAAATTTAGATTGTGTGCTTCTCTGAAAAAAAATCTGGGATGAAATGGAGAAGGATCTAAAGGAGGTAATAAAGAGAAAAAAAACTTAGTTTGTTTCTGTATCAGAATGTCTACATTATGTAAAATAATTCTTTTCCCTTTTTACACAGCATTTTAGTCAGATGAAAGTGACACAACTAGCTTTGTTTTGCTCAATAGAATAATTTTCAGCCATACTATTTTAATGCTGATCATGTCTTCAAGTTACAAAAACAAGCAAAAAAACAGTGCTAAGTTTTTTAAATACCAAGTGGAATCTAAATAGGAAGAGTTCAGATGACTATATCATTCTACAGCTAGATTCTTCTCTGTGATGATACATCCCAACACTTGGAGGGAAAATGAGTAATTCCCTTATTTATCCTTTTTAAATGCATGTGTAACCAGTATGTCTTTCATTTCAGGTTTTCAGCTTTCTTTAAAGAAAGCTCTTACAAGTTTAGCTCACTATGGTAGGACTACTTTCCTCAGAAACAGTTTCTTAAATGCAGTCTTCAGTTATCAGTGATCATAATGACAGGTCACAGATTCATAACCTTTCTGCTCAAAACTGGAAAAGACAGAATGAAATGTTTTATGTACTTTCCTGTGACTTACAAGTGTGATATGGAAAAGCAATATCAAGTTCATAGGTTAATATTTACCCATACATCATTCCTGGGACCACAGCACTTCAGTTTTAGGCAACATTATAGTAATAAAATTAATACTGTATTCCATCTATTTTATGATCACTTTACATAGATCTTGTCAGATAATTGGGATGATTATTTTAATTTACAGTGAATATGCAAAAAGATCTGGCAACCACTACATTTGAAGTCTTCTGTGTTGTAATTAGAGCAGGGTGAAAACCACAACAAATTTACTTTAATTACTTCCTCAGACTTAAAAATCAATGGGCCATATTCTGCATTTTTCCTTCTACACCAAATAGGTCTGAGAATTTAGTAAGTGCTCCTTCCAGTATATAAAACCTGGTTTCCATCCCCTCTTGTCTTTGTGATTAAGGGAAGGAAATAGAGAACGGATAAGAAAGAGGAGTCGACCCCTTTCTTTTTTTCCCCTCAGCTACAGCTGGTGATGTATGACAGAGAAAGGAGCTCTCAAGGCTTCAGTTGTTCCTTACTATTTTCTTGAACCACCTGCCTGCCTCTGCCGAAGGAGAGCAGCACCAGAGAAACAGCTGCTTTTCTTCCTCCAGGATTCTACTGGGAATAATGGGAGAGACAACAATGGGTAGAAATCGAGCCCCACACAGATAATTTACTATCATTGCCCATCCTCATAATTTCTGTCTTAGGATATATCTGCCCTGAAAAGACTCTACTGACATTAAAGGAGTTCTTAGTGGCATAAGGTAGTAAGCAGAGTCATTTTCAGATGATCAGTACTGAGTTTCTGCCTTCCTCTTTGAATCTGTCTTCACCGGGTGAAACCACGATCCCATGTTTCAGTTACCATATATTTCTCCTGAGTATTCCTCACCGCCTCTCTACAAAGTAGGCAGAAATTATATTAATCTATGTTGGCTGATTTTTGCACAAAAACATATCAAGAACACTAATAATATCCATTACACTGGCTGCACTGTGATGATACTAATCACCCCCAAGAGAATACAAACATTGTAAATCAACATGGCTGTTTGTGAAATAATCATTAGACCATGGCTGAAGGGAATGATTGCAGACTCTGGCCCTGTTGTTATTATTAGTGAAGCTGGAATTAATTTAAAACCATTCTCCAGCAGAGTTAGCTTGCTGGGATTGTATGTGAAATGCAGTCTTGACCTGAAGAGCAGGTTTTGTCCTTTTCTATAGAAATGCCATGCATGCTTCAAGCTGAAGCTGAAATTGCAACCAGCAGTGTGCTGAGATAGTTCCTTTCACCACATATTGACAGGGAAAGCTCTGAGAGGAAGCTTTAAAGAGCTAGCTTGAGTGCTGAGGTAAATGACTTGCAGTGGCTAGTGTACAACTCAAAAATCAAAACTGTATGGAAAGGAAATGAAAGAAAAAAAACCTGAAAAACCAAATTGAAATAATTTAAAGCAGACTTGGTTCCAAAAAGAGAAAATTTCATATATTTAGAGAAAAAAGAAAATCAAAATTAGACTAGAAAAGAAAATAATAATAATAATCCTTATCAACACTTAAAATCCACTTAAAGTTACAAATTTATGACCACTATTTATGATTATATTTCTTAAAGTCTGTTTTCACAGGCTTTTCACCTCCTTCTAAAGTTTACATACCAAATCAGCATATTTTTGACAGATTACTGTCTATTAAGTATGGGGTTTAAGGTAGATTTATAAAAATATTATTTAATCCAAGTTATATATTCATAAGTACTCATGTTCATTTCTAAACAAATCTTTGTATCTACATCGAAATGAAACAAACAATCATACATCATGGACTAAAACCAATCATAATATCTTTTCCAGTTTGAGGAGTCTTTTGTCATTTAGGACTCTTTAGTTTCATATCTATTTAACAAATCTGAAGCAGAAAACAACCATTGTGTTATTGATTTATCTCCACTTTGACAGAGTTCCTTAAACTTTATATAATTACTTGCATTTATTATAATCTGTCTACCATCAATGTAGCTCTCACAGAAATGCTAAAACATCATGCTGGGCTGCTGTGCTGACAGCAGGTTGCCTGCAATTTCCACCTGTTACACTGCATTAAAATAGATAAGAGAGTATTAAATACAGTGACAACACTACTTAGGGTGAGGATGTTATTCCATCATTACTGAGACACACTGCAGTGCAGAAGATAACCCTAGGATGTAGCATGTGCCAGGAAACTGGTTCTGACGTGTTCTGTAACTGAAACTAAGCCTAACAAAAACTGCACTACAAACAAGAATGTAAGTTAAGTAACAAGTGCTCCCTGAACCACATTTTCATAAATTTGAGCTAACACCACTTACTGGTTGAATTCTGTGGTTGGTTTCATCCCAGAGACTCTGACCAAAAGGGGAAAAATTGTTCAAATTATTTTGAAAGCATTTAAGATCGCTACAGTTCTGGAAGCTTTTTCACAAATGCTCCAAAATTCTTTTTTTGTTTAGTTTTTAGACTCTATTAGGCTCCCCAGATTAAAAAATCTAGTATTTACCCAGGCTCATTTCTAGTATTTCATATAAATTTCTTTATACAAAATGAAGTTTTGAGATATACATAAATACTTACACATACATACACAGTAAATACCTAATCATCAAATTGTGATTGCGGTCAAAGAAATACAAACCCTGACTAACTGAGGAACACTCAAGGTTATTGAGTTAAATAATATGGAAAAGCTAAAAAAAAGAAAGATCAGACAGGTATATTAGGAGGACCATCTATTTTGTCAGGTAAAAAATAGACACCTAATGACCCCAAAAGTAGTATCTATCATTTTCTTGATGAAATAAAGGAATGTACTAACTATATTATATAGTTCCACATTTCAAAAAAACAATTGTAAAAAAGCTGAGTAGACATAATCAAGTAAACCAAAAGATGAGTGACAATCAGGAGAAAAAAGCCTATCACTTAATGTGATGTCCTTCCTTTTCCACTAAGCAGAAAATAAAGAAAACAAAATAAAGGGAAAAGAGAAAAATAAAGACTCTAGATTTGGACATACATTTCCTCTCAAGTTTCTGTTTCAGTCTTTTCTTAAATCAGGGTTTTGGCAAGTACTTTAAGCAAAAGAATGTGATTTATCCTCCCAAAGATGTCCCCTTCCCCTTGGGATCTGATATATATACAGAAACCTATTCTTAATCTCCCTACAGAGAGGACTGGAAGATAATTTGTGTGATGATAAAGCATAAAGAACAAAAAGAAAAACAACTTTGTGAGAGAAGTCAGTGTGATAACAAGGCCACTTATCAAAGGAACCAAATTGCTGAGCAGAATTTCAAACCAGCCACTGGGACACAGAACATAGGCAAAGGATTTGTCCTCTGACAAAATAATCAGAGCCCCACTTTTTTTTTTTTTTTTTCTAAAAATGTAGGATTTCACTGTGCTTTTCAGTGCAATCAATCCCAGATGAGTGTTCCCCCCCACGCTGATTTTGCACGCATAGCACTGTCTAGTAGAGAAATGCTCTTCTGTTCAGGAGCCACATGTACATCTGGGTAATTTTTTGCTGCAACATTTGGAAACACTGAGAAGGGTAATTTCACTTTCTGCTGCTTCTTGTTACTCCTTTCAGCATTTGAAAACTATTAATAAACAGAATAGCTTTGTAGTGTTTTTTTCTACACTATAATTAAACTAAATGGATAATCTGATTGTACGGGAAAGTAGAAGGTGCCCAGTGCTGCTTCACTTTTCAAAAGCACATCTGACCTACCACTTCTAAATCACACATGAAAAATGAAGAGGAATGATCCTGCAGTGATAAACAATGGGAGCATTTGGAGCCCTGCATGTCATTAAAGTAGGTCATGATCATAGTTTTACTCAGTATTATACCAGAAGTTAAACATGACATCATTTGCTGGTAACTGCAATTGATTAAATAAAAGTGTAATATGTGCCTACTTAACAACTTGCATAATGCAAGATATTTAAACATTTCTTGTTCTCTGCTAAAATCACTTATCTCCATGTCATTTAATGGAGCTGGAAGACCCTAAGACATAATGATATGTGATATTTAGAAAAGCTTAACTTACAACTCCATTTATAATAAATTGCCCACATATTTTTGCCTCTGCCTCTAGTTTTAATTGTGTGTTTTTTCAAAGCAAAAATGCAAATATGAAGATCAACAATTAAAATTATCAAAGGGTTTTCAGGGAGAAAGTGCTACAGTCTACAAAATTCCAGAAGTGAATGGAACATATCACCACTGGAAAAGATAGCAGGGAAAGGAATGATTTTCATCAAGAAATTAATTCCACACATAAAATATGCTTAAGAAATCAAAGTAGTTGATTAAAAAGAAGTATTCTGGATTCAAAATCACACACACAAGGAAGAAAATTATTTTCTGTGATAAATCAATAAGGGTGGGGAAAAATGATGTTGCATTTTTAATCAATAGTTGAGCAGAATTATTTTAATTATACTTTTGCGTTTTGATATGTTTATCATCTGATCATAATACACCCAAAAAAGTTTTCATAGACTATTTCACAGAGAACCATTACTTAACATCATGATTTTCGGAAGTGGGATATATATCAGCTTTTTTCCTTAGTTGATTTACTAATAGTGTAGTAATATTCTCACCTAGCACTGCAATAGCTTAAAAGAAAATTATAGTCTGTAGTCACAACTAACAGTGTGAATATAGTCTGAATATATACAGAATATACAATATATAGTGAATATACAATATATAGTGAATATATACAACTAACAGTGTAATTATAGTCTGTATTCACAACTAACAGTGTCTGCAAACATTCTTTTTTCTGTGTATTAACCATTCACTTCATCTCCTTACTACATCAGTGTTTAGCTGTTACAATTTGAGAAGAAATTTTACAAATTTTTATTGCATATATTTATCAGTGTTTCAAAAGGTTGCCTTAAAAGTTATGCTTGCTCATTCTTGTCACAGCCATACATTATTTATTAAATGTCTGTATAATGATAGATTATTTATACTCTGATATTTATGGCACATCTTAATCTGAAAGTCTGTATGAAAATGTTCAAGAAACAGCACAAACTGTAGCACATAATATGAAAACCTGTTTTTAAAAATGGATGGCAAACAAGACTTATAATGTTGTTTTTTAAAAAAACAACATATTTTCTCCTATTGTCTTTCAAATAAAAACCTGATTTAAGTTTCACTATTCATCATTTATTATATATAGATTTTGGCTCCACATAGGCATAGGAATTTTTTAAATATTTCAGTCTGAAAAGTAAGATATTGGTGAGCTATAGTGTCCTGTAAATACTTTTCCTTCCTCCGAGGGTCTAAAGGTAAAGATTTAAATAAATGTGAACTTCTGGAATTTATGCCCATGAAATAATTATTTACTTTACAATTCAGAAGATATTTTTCTTGCTAAGATTGCATAAGACCTTGTTTTTATACGTTTCAAAGACTATTTTTGGTGAAATCTTAAAGAATATATTAAGATAAAGTGCCACCACTCCCGTGATTTATGGACAAAAGTTAAAGAGTGGGCCTGAAAAAACTCACAGAACACAAAAAAGGAGGAAACACTAAGCCCTGGCCCATGATAAGTCAGGAGTCAACAGGGTTGAGTACACTTCTTTATGAGCCCGTAGACCATTAAGTTCCTCCTAAACAAGAGTAGTGGATGTGATACCTGAACAGCAGCTGGAGTGACAGCCAGCTGTGCAGCTGGAAAGGATGAGGACCACAGAGGAGAGCATTTGTGATCATGCTCTCCCCTGCACATGTACACCCAGTGTCTATGGGAAAGCAAAAAAAGGCATTATAAAAATGTAAAAATACACTGAACAGTATGAAATGATGTAAAAAAAAACAAACAGAAAAACCCAAAACAACAAACCCAAACCAAAACGAGACTTTCGGAAGTCAAGGAAAGGAAGGAAATGGAAATTCCAGGAACAGGATTTCTAATAGGTCCATGATAGTGGGATTTCTCTACAATAAGTCCCTGAAAGAGTAATATGTGTCTGCATTTTTGACTTAAGATTCAGCAGTCTTCAACAAATAGGATCTCTGGTCTTCCAGCTATTAAGTTCTCTGATCTGTCCCATCCATGTATCACTCTGACTCCTAGAAAGTGGGTGTGGAGCATTCACCCACAGAAAGGAGAAGAATGTAAGTACTATAACTTTAAAATGAAAATTAAGTACCCAGAAAAAAAAAAAAAAAAAACCCAAAACCAAAAAACAAAGGAGAAGCCTTTCTAATTTGTTTCTTATTGTGATGTTTTCAAAGAAATTACATTGCATTAAGAAAGAATGGATAACTGCAATTGAAAAAATTTACAAGAAAACAAAAAAGAGAGTGTTTGAGGCACAAAATTATGAGGAGTAATAGCAACATTATATATTAACTTTGAAAAAAGCATGGAAAGAAGCCCTTGTCTACAATATATTTCAGTTTCAATTAATTTGGCAATGGTACCTGGAGAACATGAAACTACACAGATACTATAAATCTTCCTAAAATAAAACTGGCAGCATAACTGAAAACCCCAAAGTTTTGGTTAAGCTGGAGTTAAACAAACAAAATTATGGTGTCAGTATTGCTCTGTGGGTGACATTTCACAGCAGCATCTGGAACTTAACACAACCCTACTGCTCTGCCAAACACGGATGGGACTTCCATGGAATTGGCCACTCACCCCAAAGGCGGTTTAAGTGGGATCAGAGTAAAAATAATTTTCTTTTTTAAGTTTAATTGATATATTTTTTTAAAAATATATTCATTTAGAACAGTAACAAAAAATAAAATAATAACAGTGTTAATGGATTTGGGAAATGAATAATTTCTTAGTAATTAAGGAATGGTATTAAGCCAATATTCGCAGATCATTGCACATCTTCAAGATGTTTTAAAAGCATTAAATATTCTTCAGAGCTCCCTCGCAAGTTAAGCGTACATCAAGTCTCATTTCAAGGAAGGAAGAAAAATGATTTAGGGAATTTTGTTATTTACTCAGCCTTGTAACTGCCTCAAGAGCCAGAATGAAGGTATAACTTAAATAATCCAAAATGCTGCCTTTCTACTCAACTCTAGAACTATCAGATATCTTAATTTCCCCTCAGATTTGCCCTCATATGACACTCAGTCTTTCTACTTGGAAAGAATTTAATTTCCTGTAATTTTGTGCAGTATACTCCCATGGTCTTCTGAAAGAGCAAGGTAAAAAGCATGACCATGGGAAATCCAGAAATAGTGGGCAAAGCCTTTACTGAGGGACAGAGCACCAATGCATACAACACGTGGATCACCACTTTCAGAAAACTGCAGAAGTGCAGTCTACTGTGCATATGACTGTGGTCTCACTGGATCTGGCTTGTTGCTACAGGACATCATGCACTGTGCCAGTGATATTTCCTGCCATTCCAGACCAGGGATGAACCAGGTCTCCATGCCCACTCTACCCATCCCACAGACTGCATGGAGTTAGCAGGGCACTCTGGTTGGTGCAATGCATCCAGCAAATGTGAAACACACTGAAGATCCCATACAGGGACCACACCTGCAGGTTTTATCTACACTACAGGACATATAGGAGACCTAGTCTTAGAATCATAGAATGATCAGGGACCTTAAAGTTCCACCCCCACTGTTATGAGCTATTCAAACCACACCTCATTTTTAATGCAAACTCCTTAACAAGAGGCAATGATGTATGTTAGTTTGAGTTAAAGTAATAATTATGTTACAAAGCGCAGACATCAAGTACTTCCTATGTACTGGCTGCCTGTGCATTTTCCCATTATGCAATGAAACACCTTGCAGAGCTGCAAGCAGTATCAAGAGAGATGAGGATAACATTCCCATGGAAAATAGTCTATCTGTGAATGAAAGGATCTGTGGAGTGACATTTTCAGCAGTCTTTCTTTTTTGGAAGTCTGGGCTTGCAAGTTCTTGAGGAGCAGTGAAGGAGAGCATACAGTGGCAGCAGCCAGTATTTTTCCAGCCTGAGAGGGCTTACTCTGAAAAGGCTTATGGTTTTGGTGGGTGCACAGAGCTCCTTCTGTTTACTGGAAAACAGTTTTTTCCCCTGATTATGACTATGAGAAGCATTGTTAGAGGACTGCTCTGTTTCACAGTAATCTCCCAAAGGCTTATGGAATTATGAGCTAACATGAGGTAAGTGGCAAACAACAATCCAGTCACTCAGTCACTCCTGACACTTTCCTTTTAACCTAGAGTGAGTGGGCAGCTTCTCACGTTCATCTCTTTCTACATCTCCTCTATTTACCTCTGCATGGAAAGCCAAGAGTTATACAGGGGTTTTAATTTGCAATTTAGCTTCATTAAAAACAAAAATTAAGTTCAGACCTAGGGTAAAATCAGATCAACTGTGTGAAATATCATTCCCAGTTTTAATTTGGCACACAGCTTTCAATACATTGCTCTGCAGATGTAACCTACTATTGATGATAAATATGGCCAGTAGACTTAAGTTCAATTATCAGTACTAACTTGGTTTGCCAGAAAGAA
Organism: Euphonia xanthogaster; assembly: GCA_034509185.1. Taxonomy (NCBI): domain Eukaryota; kingdom Metazoa; phylum Chordata; class Aves; order Passeriformes; family Fringillidae; genus Euphonia; species Euphonia xanthogaster. Next base: position 36,855,038 of record JAYDZK010000113.1, on the reverse strand, counting down.
ATTTAATATCTGAACTGGTTTTGAATTAAATCACTGCAGCAATTAGAACTTGCTGTAATACATATATACATAAATATAGTTTAAATTAATTTATTTTAAATAATCAATATTCTTCAATTATTGAACTTCATAACTGTTGCCTTTATGGCCATTTAAAGACAATGAAAAAAGACCACTAGTGGTCCCTTTTGTCTTGTCAAATTTCAGGCATTTATTCCATACTTCTGTACTCTAATCAATGAAGAGAAGGACACTTTTCAGATGGTGAAAACACCATCTGGACCCGCCTGTCCCCTTCCTATGTCTGGCAATCTATTTAGTAAGTATGTTCCTAATAAGGACACTGAAACATTTGGTCCTCCAGAAGTTTCAAATTTTAGTTTAAAATTGACTTCATTCCTCAGATTTATCTGAAAATTATATTTCCAAGAATGAAGTCACTTATAAAAAATAATGCAAGTTATATATAACATGCTGACTCATCAGATATGGATGATTTTGTGTAAAATAAGTTTGTAGCTGTATTTTGAGATCTGTCAGGGGAATTTGTTCCTTATTACCCCATTTCTACACATGGAAACAAGAATGCAGGCCAAGGCAACCAAACTGGAGAGTTATTTTTCATTGTTAATGATAAAGCTCTGGCATTTTACAATCATTGATTCTGAAGGAATAT
>JAYDZK010000113.1:36839198-36854262 GCA_034509185.1 Euphonia xanthogaster | reverse complement strand
TATTTAAAAGTATTTCTGTTCTGCTGATTTTGTGTTATAAATGCACAACTTCATAACTCATCCTAACAGTGGACAAAACTATTTTTAAACACTTGATGGCATAAAATATTATAAATCTATGGTTCAGTTTATCTGTCAACTACTCTTATATAATCTTTACCATTGCATGCAACAACAGAGAACGTTGTAAGTACATGATGTTCAGACATTGCATGCCAGATAATGCTGTCATTTTAAGAAGAAATTGTTTTCATGGGGAAAACCACAAAAGACTGCGTGAAAGATTTGGAGTATTGTGTAATGTGTGATTCATTGGCAATTACATTAGTGATTATTTCAGTATTCTAAAAAAACCCAAACAAACAGCAACCAGATTTTCATTCTAATAACAAAACCAGCTAAGTTCATACTCCACCAGTACATTTTTGAGCAAAACCAAAACTGTATTCAGCAATATTAGAGATATTAAACAACCGAATATATACTCAAATAATGGTTCGATTACCAGAAAATAAATTATGTGCATATTAAGACTGCTACCAATAGCATGCATATCTAAAAAAATATTTTTCATACCCAGATGGTTTAAATTTATGGCTATAAATTTGGGTCTGTTCTCAAGTGTCAGAACTAGCTCCAGCTGCTTAATTTTGTGTGCTAATATATGATTTAGCTGAAACAGTGTAAAAATGAATGTTGTTAGAAAATTCATTTAAGTGTCATTTATTTCTAAATTGTTTCAGGCAAATAAATTATTCCACTTAGGCAGTAATTTCTGTTGATGAAATTAGTTCAAGTCCATCTGCATGGAAAAAAAATGCAAGATAAGAAACTAAGTGGCTCTGCCTCTGACCACTCTTTCACTTTCTGCATCAGTTCTCTTAGGAGGTGCGCTTCTCAGGGTGTTATGCAAGATCCTTCCATAAAAGCAGAAAAAGGCAACTCTCAAACATAATTGGCTTCACTATTTCCAGATGTGAGAGATTTCAGAGGAGCTATTATGAGATTCTTATAAGTTTTATGCAGTTATGAAGGGGAGTTACACTGTCTATTTTAGACCTCTAATTAGAGTGCATCCAAGAAGCACTAAAGATTAGGAATGTAAGATTCCCTCTGCAGACAGAAGAAAGAAAAGCACTTTCCTGTACTCCATTCTGCAAATAGCTTGAACCAGTTCAGCAAAGAAAAATAGTGCCACATTCACCATTCCTGTCAGAGGTATTCAGTGCTAGAAAAACCTCCTGTCCAAAATAGCAAGAAGGACAAATAGCATATATGACTATTTTCTGAGCATTTCAACTGATTTATTTTCTCCCTGACAGCAATAGACTCAGAATTAATGCATCACATTTATTTCAGGTTACTGAAGCCAAAAAAGCCTTAAATTGGAAAGCTTCAATACAGAATCAGTTAGGTGTCTATTTCAGAGTGTTCTAAGGGTGATATTTGAACTGCAGTGGATTGCCCATGCTTGCTGAATCTCTCAAGGAAGTTTTAATGTACTGCTGCTTCTTGTAATAAACAGGACTTAAGTGATTGTGTTTCCTATACACCTCAGATTCTTCTCCCCATCTCCTCTCTTCTCAACACTAAATCCCCTGCCTATTTTCAGCAATATTTATCAGGGAAGAAGAGATACAATAAGTTTTATAAAACAGCCAGTAGAAAAATGGCGCCTGCCCCAATTTCACAAAACTTCAGTGTCAGCTTAACTGTACTGGATTACAGAATATTCATATAGCAGCTCAACTGCAAGGGTAAACAACGATTCTTTGGCACACAGAATCATTTTTTACCCCTTTCATATATTTGAAAGAGCTGAAGAAATTTTTATCTCTGATGCTTAAGCAAATATTAAATGTTAGAATTTCAGCACTTTGTGAAATTAGGAATGAAAATTATTAATTAAAACAAAGAGAAAAGGATTATCCAAAGAAATTTGCCAGTTGCCCATCTGAATTGATAGGATTTTCACTGCATACTAAAGGTGACCAGTCCAGGGCTAGGGTCTAAATGATTTCATTTCTCATCACTGATTTTATATTTCAGCTATGGAGAAAAACTTGGGCTTGTGCTGTTGTTCACACAAAACAGTTTGGAACCCGCGTATTATTTATGGAAATAAAACCTCCCAGTACTTTTACAGTTAGCCTGGTGAATGAGGAAGCAACTAAATGTCCCCACACTTCAAGGACAACTCTCTCACACTTGGCAAAAGAAATTTTCCAACTGATCTGAGCTGGGTCAAGAGCTGTCTTGGAAGAAAGTCAGGTTGGGTCACTGGTATCCAGCTGAAATGGAAGGAATCAGAAAAGATACTACATTGAAGAAGCAGCTAAGTGCACTTGGTTGAAGTGCTGGGAGGTTCTGGTCTTGATGATTTTGAAAGCAGGAAAACACACTGTGACACCTTAGAGTATTCACAGTAGCTCTATTTATACTTTCAGTAGATTGAAAACAAATTCAGCTGTCCCTCAGAAAATGCAGTTAATACCAGTAAAAGCCACTCTGGTTTTGATGCTTCCCAAAATGTGGTAGAACACAATATTGCAATCCTGAAGTTCTGAAATAAAAATATATCCATGTGATAAAATACATAAATTTATTATTGCCACATTTTCACCAATGTAAGTTTGTTTGGGTTCCTCTTTTAGTTTTAGGCTATTTTTTTTTTTAATATTTTAAACATTTATGTAATTTGCTTTCTGATTTTGGTCTGAAAGCTATGTGAAAGCTGTGTCATTAGAACAACTTTTTGGAAAGTAGAGTACATTTTTAGAGGAATTTTTTTTCTGCTGGACACTTAAAACCACATTTATATGAAAAGTTTTTGTCTTGCTGACAGAGCGTTAATGTTCTGAAAGATATGCATTGCAAGTAAAGATAGGATTGCTCTTTATAGACGTGCTGTTTCATCATAGTGTAGGTTGTTACAAATCTCCTGTCATGAAAAATCCTCTTCATTTCTTCAAAGTCTGTGATTGAGACCATTATAAGATTAGAAAAAGTGAGATGTTTTCTGTTTCTAATGCAAGATGAGTTTCTGTGGCCTAGACTATCTAGTTTCATGCTTTGCTCCTTCCTGTTCGTCATCAGTACAGTCTAAGCCAAGTTTAACATTTCCAGCTAGTCTGGTCTTGTCAGGATGTCATTTTATAAGAGTAATTTTGGAAACACAGGGATGGAAATATGCGTCTCATGTGCAACAATCTATTCATATAAAGGAACTCTGCTGGAAGGATTAAGGGTGTGAAACATGTCCTTTTCATGGCAAGAATAGGATAGATAAGGTGCAAGGGTGGTTTTTAGTGGTGAAAGTCTTGTATCTGCAGCTCTTATAGTAATTTACACTTCTGGAAATAAGATACAGCCTTCACTTTTTTTACTTCTCTATTTCTTTTCTGCTGTAGCTATTATGTTCTCTAGCACCACATTTTAACAACAGAAATACCTAGATGCTACAAGAGATCTTCAAATTATTTTGGTCATCATGACATTTCTTGAGTAATAAAATGTGAAAAGTTACTGAAAATTACTTCTAAAGCTTAAAACTTGAGAAAATTTCAGGATTGATCCAAAATTTCATGTAATTAAAAACTGAAGATATTTTTTTTGCCTTCAGAAATATGTTTTGGTTTGTTTTCACTAATTACACCACATGTTTGATTTTAAGTGCAAGTATAAAATTCATGTAGGAACTATTGAGGATTTAACAAGTGTGCAAACATACCCCTTAGTGCAGAGCAGCAGTGCTACCAGAAAGAAATTAAATTTCTGTAGAAAATTTGATTTATTTCTGGGGACTATTTTACTTCCTTGATAATATAGAGAACAGCTCTTGACTCTTGCCCCATAATCCCAGCAGACAGGCCTGTGACCATCAGACAGTGCTGTAATTTAGACTCTCCTGTCAGGGGTCCTCACTGTTTACATAGATGCCAGCTCTGACACTTGATTTGCTATTCAAGGACTTATCTGGAAAAGAGGTTCACAGAACAAGAGAAGTATTGGTGCTCCCCTGCAGCAGAACAGCAAGCCCTGCAGCTGGACTGAGACTGGCTGAAAGACATATCCGAATTTTCATCACCAACCTCAGAGATATTCTGCATCATGTGGCCCAAGATGGCATTGTGTTATGTGCCAAAAAAAATTCTGGTCTGTCAAAAAGGAAGGATTCCATTTTTTTGCACAAACTATTAGAAACACTCACTGCATTATTTTGCTGGCACAAACTTTGCTTGCCAAGCCTGAAAAACCTATCAGGAAGCACCTGCTTTCAAGAGCATTCTGTTATTACAATTAGTTTATTGTGCCATTCACAGATCCTCCCTGGAAGTCATGAATTAGCCATGATAAATGAGCACCAAAACATTCAAATGCTGTGCAAACTGCTACAATACTCTAAACATTAAAACAGATGAAATAAAATCACTGTTCTCAGCACAGCAATATGTCAAAATTTAATAGCTAGAAGAAGAGCTACTATCAAACTAAGAAACACTGTAACAAGGATTCTTTCTCATTAACTTCACTTTAGAAAAATAGTTCATTGAATAAATAGTTATGCACATCTTAATTAAATACAAACAATCAATTATATAGACTTCTGAGAGTCAAAAATGTTAGAAGCCAAAGCTTTCATTCTATAAATGTAAAAAACTTCCTCCTTCATTCTTGCTTTTCTTAGAAAGTCATACCATAAAACAGAATATGTAAAGCTGGCAGAAGATGTCTCATAACCTCTAATAGAGCACCTGGAAGCATTATTTTCAATGACAGTTCATATAAACTGACATATCAACTATATCAGCCTGGGGAAAAACCTAATAATATTCTCCCAATTAATTCTAACCTCTTAGCTATACTCATAATTATTTCACTCAGCTCCTAAAACTCCTCTTATTAAGATCCATCCATCATGGTGTGGGTCACACAGTATTTCTACTGTTGGGCTTTCTGGCCTTTGTCTTCCTTGTGAGAGGAAGTGAGAGGACCTCGCCTACACTGAACTCATAAAAGGGAAACTTGTTTTTAAATGAAGAATAAAGCGAAACTGCAAAATAATTACTATAATTCCAGATTATTTATTTATTAAATGATTTTTTTATTTCCCCGAACTTAGTCTGCTGCTTCCCTGGAAGAGACACTCCTCATGCTTATCACTTGCGAGAGTGCCAGTTGAACTATTTACCTATACTTCACATCTGACTTATTGATGCATGAAGTGGCTGTTTTTATTTCCACATTTTTCTTTGAGTAATCATGCCTATTCATAAAAAGTTATTGCTTCAGTAATTTGATATATTCCAGATGAGACTGATACAATGTCAGGTTGTGATTATGTTTAGAAAGCATACCAGCAAAAAAACCCAGCTGAAATTAGCAACATTACAATAATTCACTACAAAAGACACAAACAGAAGGTCTGTAGCTCCCCTGACTCTTCAATCAATCATTCCCAGGAGACACATATCAGCAGAAAAATTAATAAATTAAGTGTTTATCCTATCTGAAGAATGATTTCTTCTGTAATTAAAGCAGGTTATCATCAGCCTATATATTTCTCTATTTAAAAGCTTATTTGAAATACTGAGTGTTGAAATGTCCAGATAGATAATTGCTTTGCTAAAGATACTGTTGGCATCAAAAGGAAGCACATTTTTGATACATAACTGTCTTATTGTATCAGAACAAAAGCAGGGGGGAAAACTGCAATTCAGATAGCTCCAACTGGATGCAGGCAGCAAAGTCTCCGCATTTCTCCAAGAGTTACTCCCACTATCTAATTTGATGATTAGCACTGGTTGTAATTGGAACCAAAATCCCAAATCCCCATCTGGATCCTGCTTACAGCAGTACGAACACAGTTCAACACCTGCCAGCCTTATTTATGTAAGAATCATGACTGATGTGTTTAAATGTCTGCAGCAATTTCCGCCTGTCCATCCTGACTGCTGTTGATCACTGCCTCTGCTGCAGGGATCGATCAGCAGCGTGGGGAAGCATTTGGTTCATTCCAGAGCAATGCCTGCTGCTCACTCAGCAAGCCCATCAGTCAATCCATCTCTGCTTCTTCACAGCTGCTCCCTCCTTTTTCCTTTCTTGGCCAAACATCACTTGTACACTTTACCACCCAGGACTATCCCTTACCTCTAAAAATCAATCACCACTGCAGTTCATTCTGTAAGTAAACTTAAAAAAAAAAAGGATCAATTTTGTGTTTAAGGTTGCTTATAATCTGGGGTTTTTAAAGGTTCTTAAAGGATAAGAGACTGCTTTTTCAAAATTCAGACCTCACTTATGGCTACTCTCTACCAGTACAAAAATTTGTTAAATAATTAACTGTAATTGCTAATGAATTTGAAGAAAACAGAAACTGCTTATTCAGACTTGAAAATAGCAAGATTTTACAGGGAATTGAAAAGAGTTGGATGCAAATCTCCACCCTATCAGAAGAAAATCTGGAACTATGCTTTAACCTGTAAGTGTGTAAAGGATGAATCCTGCCTGTGGTCCCACACTGCACTGCAGTGATTTTACATGACTGATGTGGGTGGCCCAGCCTCCCACCCCTTTCCTTGGGGAAAGTGCTCAGTGCAGTACAATGGAAGAGCATCACCTGCCTAATTCCAGGCAGGAAGACCAAGCAACAGATGCATGGACCATGCCTTGCTCTAACCACTCTCAGGTGCATGCTCTGCAAGGCATGTCAGCAGAGTCACTCTCCTGGTGAAGTCTAAACGTGTCACGTACGTCAACTAAAAAAAATCCCAAACAAACCGACAACCAATACAAATATTCCTGTAAGCATACAAAAGAGGTAGCAATGCCAGTCAGGATTTCTAATGCATCCTGGTTTCTGTTTCCAGTGCAGAAGCAATTCTTGAGCATGACTAAGATAACTTAGTCATAGCTCTGCTTCAAAGAGGGCCATTAAAACCATGTTTTAAAAATCACCAAGACTAATTTACAGTAAGACCTTGAAAGGCCCCCAAAATATAGTGCATAACCACACTATTCTCTCACCTTTTTCCTCCCATGCTGTCACCCAATTATTACAGCACTGAAGCAGACACAACTTACAGCTATATATATTCCCCTGTAAATCAGTGATCCTGTTAATTTTCCTTAATCTTGGCAAATGCATAGCTCAAGACCTTTCATTAATATTTATTAACTATTCTTTCCTACATCGAACTTTTAATTATTTAAATCACTAACATATAATTCTGTAACTACACGTTTTATGAGGTGCATTCTTCTTCCCACTGTTCTGGAAGTGAAAAAAATAAAATATTAAGTCCAAATTCCCAACCTCAAGATCTTTCAGCACAATAAAGAAACAATCCAGTTTAATAAATGCAGTGAATGTCTTATCATCTCACAAACAGAATTCATACAGTAAAAAGATGTGGATTAAAATACCATCTATTTTGATTTCAACCATTAAAAAACACACAAAAAGCAGAGAAAAGAGGTTGTCAATGATACACTGTGATTATTATTGACTTTTGAAGGTTTCTTACTCTCCAAAGAATCCTTTTGATCTTCCACAAAGAAGATTGTTTTTTTCTGCAAAAGTATGTTTCTCTAAAATAATATAGTTTCCCTATTGTTTTTCATATCATTATAAATTTATAAACTAAATTGTGAGAAATTTCTAACTAAAATGTAAGAAAAGGCAGAACTTATGCAAAAACACACTCAGCACTTGTCCAGGAGTTATTTGACACTTAGAAGGAAAAAAATTTGGAAAAAACTCAAGCTATTTGTCCAAGGCCAATTTTCTCATTCTAAACATCAAATAAATGACACAAGGACCAGCTCAGAATTCTCTTTCATACCTTTGGAGTAAGATGCCTAGTCACATATCATAACGAGCTATTGAGTGAGATGGAAGGCAAAAAGAAAAGGCCACAAAAAAAAGCTGTAACAATGAATTTCAGGTCTATTCAGCTCAGAATGAATCCTTCTTTATTTCTATAGGTTTAAAAACGAGAAAAAAGCAAAATAATCCTAGAGTCCTAGTCATCAGAAGTAAGGCCTGAGGAGAAAGGGAATTGAGTGCTGGCATACTGGAAGCTGTTTTCTCTTCAAAAGATCAACAGGGAAGACAACATATTTCTCCATAACACAATTGTCTTCAGCTGTCCCTGAAATGATTGACAGCCAGCATTAAGCTTTAGGGATGCTCAGACGATATTTAATGTCAAGTTCAACGTTGAATGCGCTTGTATTTTAAGAACAGCACCTGTTCCAAAGTCTTTGAATGCTACTATCAGTCCCAGTAAACAGAAGGAGCCAGAAGCTCTTGGCAAGATAAAGTCCAAAAGAAGACTTTTTTTTACTGTTAAGGAAATCTCTCTCCTCTCTGAGATTTGAGAATGTTGTGTTTGTTTCTTATCTCACTGTGCCTCCCCCTTCCCCCCCCTCCTTCCCTTGCCACCCTTTTTTCCTTATTTCTTATTTATTTATTTTTAGATTGAGTGGGCAAGAAAAAAAATTACTCTCTGAGCAGGTTGTTCCTTACCTGCTTTTTTCTTTTAGTCACTTTAACACAAGATGAGCTTGCTTGTGATAATGCAAAACTGCTGTAACAACTGCCTTTGTTAACCCTTTCCAGGCTACAGCATACGTAATATATGTACCGTGTTTTTCTTTCAAAAATTCATTTCCTCAGACTAGTACCAGGAGCAGTGAATTCTCTGTAAACCCATATCTTGCCTAATTTATTTCAATATTTTCATGTACATCTATTTGTTTACACACCTACATGTGCTTGAGGCAGAGTTTTCATTGCATTTTTACTTGTTAGAGCCCTGAAAAATACTCTGAGCATCTTTCCTTTACATCTAAAAAGACTGGGGATGCTTATAAAGTTGCTACCTGCACAAATAAAATAAAAATTGATAAAATAGAAGTTGAATGTACAAATGTAATGGTAACAATAAGAGAAATCTCTTTCCAGGATAAATCTATTTACTTGTTGAAATGTGTAGACAGAGAAAAAAGTAATATATGCTTGGGGAAGTGAATAAAGGGACATTTACAGAAACTCTCCAGTGGGAATCCAGATAATCATCTATGATTTAGAAACACTAAAAAATTTCTTCTATACACACAAAGTTAATTCAAATATATATAACTTCAAATATACAGCTTTGATTTGATCACTACACTGTGTATCAGGTTTCTACCCAAAAACAATTCACAAGATAATATTCCTTTGTTACTCAGGAAAAAAAAATCCCTTATTTAATGAATATTTTCACTCTTAAATCTCAAATGTGTGCCTTGAATTCAAATACAGGGTTTATTTCTGAAGTAATGATATGTGCTATTACTCCAACTTTATATTTATAATACTAATCTTAGTGTGATTACTGAATTATATAGCCTCTGAATGGAGGAACTACAGAATTGTCATCCTATCTTATTTCTGTCTAGCAAAAAATAAGAGAACATCACCCAAGTATTTGAATACATCGGTATTTTTCCTAGCAATACTCTGAATAAAACATACAGCAATGACCAGTTTTCATGGTTTTAAAGTGATTGCACATTAAAAATAATGCCCAAGTACATTTTTGTTTGCTTGAATCAGATCCTTAGGACTAGAACTGAAAAATTAAGCAAAACATGGTCTTAAGATGCCTTGAAAGCCTTCCAATTCCATCTTTCAGGTCCAATTTTAGCTCAAGCAAGAATCAGAAGTTACTCTAACTGCTGAAAGTGAAGAAAAACAGATAAACTGACCTGAAATTATGAAGTTCTGCACCCCCAAAACTTGTGCCAAAAGAAGAGGAAAAGATTTTCCAGTTAGCTGCCTAATCTAGCCACTTGTTTACTTCCAGAAAAGAGCAATGATACAAAACAGGTTCCAACATCCAATCCCTGGTTTATATTAAAAAACATATTTGCCTTTTTTAGTAATGGAGAAAGGTGCAGTGCTGGCCACATCTTAGAGAGAAAAGTCGAGAGAGGAAAGGTCTGCTTTTTTGGGGCTCTGAGCTGAGAACAGGCAATACTCTTTCTGGTGTTGATTGTATATTTTTCCAGTGACAAATTATTAATTCACACCACATTATTTACTTGTTCAAGGCTATGAGTAAAAGCACTAAACAATTCTGCATTAACATAGGAGCAAGAATAGAAGTATCTTTGGAAATTTCCCTCTGGCCAACTCAGCCCATCTCTATGACAAAGAACTTGACCAGCTTCCCTGCTCCTATTCCTTCAGAGGGACAGTTTGACAGACCACCAGATTTTCCACTGTCACTGCTTTGAAGTCTCTTTAACTTTGATTGGTGCTTATCATAGTTTGAATCACCTTTCCTTTGTCACAGGATTTTACAGAATCTCAGAATCAACTCAGGAAAATACCTCTGAGATGGGTCAAGTCCAATCTAGGACTGAACACCACTATGTTTACACCAAGTACCACATCCAGTATTTCCTTACCTGCAGGGACAGTGGAAAATTTCTTTCTAAAGCCCAACCTAAGCCTCCCCTAGGACAGCTTGAGACTGCATCCTGTCATCCTGTCGCTGGTTGCCTGGAAGAGGAGACCAATCCCCACCTGGCTACAGCCTCCTTTTGGGCAGTTGTAAAGAGCGGTAAGGTCCCCCCTGAGCCCCTTTTCCTCCAGGCTAAACAGCCCCAGCTCCCTCAGCTGCTCCTCATAGGACATTCTCTCCAGATCCTTCACCAGCTTCATGGTCCTGCTCTGTACCCACCCCAGCACCTCAATGTCCTTCCTGAATTGAGGGGCCCAGAACTGGACACTGTATTTAAGGTGCAGCCTCACCAGTGCCATGTATGAGGCTATGATCACTGCCCTGGTCCTACTGGCCCACAATTCCTAATACAGGCCAGGATGCCAGTGGCCTTCTTGGCCACCTGGGCACACTCTGGCTCGTGTTCAGCAGGCTGTCACCCAGCACCCCAAGGGACTTTTCTGCTGGGCAGCTTTCCAGCCACTCTGCTCCCAGTCTGTAATTGAAGCACATTTTGTCTTTGTCAGGTGGAACATTCTGATCCTGGAGTCTGATGAAAAGCTTCCTCCTCCTGGAAACTCAGTTGTTGCTTCCCTACATCTGACACTGCTGCAATTCCTTGAGCCTGTTTGAGGGAGAGCCCCCAGGCAGCCAGGAAGCACTTTTCTGCTTTTGAAGTTTCTGTGATACTATTAAGCAGCACATTGACTCGTGTAGAGGGGATAGGATTCACCCTGAATGAGAGAGAACTTGACAACAAAGTTGCAGAAAGTGTTAATTCACTGGTTCAACTTAGCAGACATCGCCAGTTTGTTTGTGAGACAGAAAAGCAAGTGCTGGGGGGTAGCTGGGAAAGAGTGGGGGAGGAATCTGACCCTGCAATCTGGAAAGAGCACTGCATACAAAGCCTTTCAGATCTGTACCAACTGACAATGATGCAAAAGAGACAACCTGGTTCTACCCACAGCGCCAGCAGAAGTATGCTGACATCACATTTGTTATGCTTAAATCTGTATGCTCTCATCAGGTGCTTTTCAATCACGCCTCAAGGGTAACTAAAACAATCAGAAAACTGATTCCATTTTGTCAGGAAGGAAAAAAAACAGTTATGAAAATTGCTGTTCAGGTGCAAAGATCCTTTTGTTAGCACTTGAGCACGATTTTAATTGGAAAATATATTTGAATGTAGAAGTTGTTCAGCAAACAGAATTAACAAATTATCATCATTGACACTGAGCAAGAAGAAATTTACTCAGCTTGATCTTCAGGTTAGATGGATAGTGTAAAATTGTCAATAAGAATGTGAAGTACACACTTAATTTGGAATCTGATCACATATGACAGACAGGAGATAATTATAGATCTTCAGCTGTCATTTCACAGTATAACCATACACAAAATTGTTCTTTTTAAAATACAAATTAATAAGGCTATTTGATGAATCTCTGTTAACTTTACTTCCTGAGAAAGTCTCACAAATTTTCAGAAACCACCACTTTGCTGTGTATTTAATCTATTTAAATAAATAAATAGTGCATGCCCAATATTTATGTATGTGTGTATATACATATGAAAACAATAGAACATAATTTCCTGCCATGCAACCATTTCAGAATGCTTTGCCTAACCTAAATAGGGCTAAGAAGAAACAATATACAAATTTTCCATTCAAAAGCTTGAAGTGTAATAACTCACTTCAGACATTCAGTTTCATAAAATTTGGTGGTGGGGTTAATTAGGTTTATATTTGAAATATTTTCACACTTGAAAGTGCTATTTTGTCTCAAAAATATAAAAAGCAAAACAAAACTAAACCAACCAAAACCCCTAAGCCCCACACCACTCATTTGGAAATGCTTATACTTGTTTTCCACATAGGCAATAAACGCATTAACAGAGGGGACAAAAAGTCTTTGGATGACTTGGTGTTTACATTTTGGATGGAGAGGGAAACATTATGAGAAACCATTAACTTAAATTGAGATGTCAGGACCACAAAAGATATTTTTTGAGTTGGAAGAAGGTGTCAGTATAACAGCACATAGGCAGAGCCAAGAGCTCTGCCATGGAAATCCAGAGAAGCAAACCTTTAATGCTGCTCTTCCACATTTGCAACACAGGTAATGGGAAATTTGCAGGAGACTTCTCCAATCTCCTGCACAGCTAATAGTAACTCCAAAATTAACCCAATTGCTTTATTTAGAACATATTATTGGTTTTATATGTAAAGAATACTGATGTGTAACATACTGCAAAAAAAAAAAAAAAATCTACTGGGAAAATTCTGAGCAGCTGAAGCACCTGCCAAGAACTTGTTTTATACATTTTTTTGAGATATGCAGTATTTCATAGTGTGATTTATAACTGCTAATTAGACATAAGTCACTGCAATAGTATAGTTTAAAAAGTTCTGTCAATGAAATTTTGCAAATTCCGTGCAAAGCAAAGCATATTTTCTAATATTATCTGGAATCCCTTCTTGCACTTTTGCCCGGAATTAGAATTATCCCTCTTCTGGATTAAAGATGCATTGGTGGATTAGTCTATCACTGATGACAACATAATATATCCTTCCCAGAGGCTTAAACTGAAAAGAGGTCTGTTAACTACAGACTGTATTAAAACAACAACAACAACAAAAAAAAAAAAAAAAAAAAAAAAAGAAAAGAAAAAAAATGACAAAAAAAGACATTGGACATGAGACAGTATTTTAACATTTAAGTATCAGTGTGTGGGAGGTCAAAGTTTGTGAAACATAACCTTAGTGCCATGTATTACCCTTTCCACAGACTGTGTCACCCATAAAACTAGTAAGGCATGGAACTGATTCCTGCGAGGATTAGCCATGGGTACTACTTCTAGCTTTATCCACCTGAACAAGCTCAGGAATACCAGCCACACAGGCAATTTAAATGAAAAGTAAATTGGTTTTACTTTTTCTACTTGATGGTCAGATATGTATATATATATATTTTGAAAAAATGTGCTTTTTTATTTGAAGTTTCTTGGCTAGTTAAAGTATTAATTTTATATTTAAATTCAGCATTTCCAAAGTAACAAAGCAGGTGAGCTGCTTCTGAACTGAAATAATTTCTATTTCTGAAACTTTGTTTCAGATGACATGAAGCTGATTCATCACTTTAACGCTCTAAAGGAGAGGTTACGTTATTCTGTATTTTAAGAGACATGCCAGCAGTTTTCCATGGAATAATATCTCCCTGCATAGTTTTTCTAGGTGTAAAACCACCTAGTACATGAAACATCTTTCCGTGTGAATGTCCTGGAACATTTCACATGCCAATAGAATACACCTGTTTAATATTTAAGCCAGATTCTGGAAAACTAACTAAAAAGAAATATTTCAATGACTCTAATAAGTAGATAATGTACTGTACTTTCTGGTGAACTTTAACACCTAATTACATTCTTTTTCAATTATATCCCAGGAAAAAGTAGATGAGTTGTTAGCATTAAATTTCAATGTAAGACACTGGGGTCTGTTTTTTGTTTAAGAAAAGGTCAGTCCTTCCCTTCATGAAAGTCAGCAAAATCATTGGCTTTAAAAGGTAGCTCAATATGGGTGTAGAATCCAGCTAAGAAAAGAGCTTTCTACCACACTTGCCTGTTGGTGTCACTGAGAAGATGGGGATTAGACATTTTTCTAGTGTTTTATTTAATAAGAGACCTGGATGTCATCACTAATGTTGCTTGCCAAATTGAATCTTTGAAGAACAGTATAGAATATGTGAAGTGTTTGTGTGTACAGCTCACAGGCTGTGTGCTCCATCCTTTGAAAGGAAACCATTGTGATGGGGGAGGGTCCTGAGCAAAAAGAAGGGAAGGATTGCTTTTCTAGCAAATGCCAGTATCAGCAACAAAACTCTAATAAGAGCCACATGCTTCAATATGCAGTAAATAATACCCATACACTTTGTAGAAATAAAAGGTTGGAGGATGGGGAGAAAGGACTTTGAGTTCTGTAGTCAAAGGAATTTAAAGGTACATCTAAGCAGTCTTACAAGAGATTGCTTTATAGTGAAGTATCAGTTACACACAACCCTGGATCGTAATTATCTGTGTATCCTCAGACTAGCAGAGCAGTTATAATGCAGTTCTGTGCTTCTCTGCAATTGATCTCTGTGCCTGCATCATTTCCTTGACGTTTTACAACTTGCTGATTCAGTAACCACAGATCAGCTGTCTTAATCACACGGTAATTGAACCATAGAGAGAATGCCAATAATCAAGAAGATACCAAACCAATTTAATAGCAATGTTTTCAGTTAAGAAACAGCTAACAGCAACTCAAATCTGAGTTTGGTTATTCTTCACTCTCGATGTCTAGATTTCTGAAAAGGGAATTAAAAGGAAAGCAGTCAATTTTGGCCCAAATCCGCTATCTCCAGGCTTATTATGCGCGAGCCCCGTTAAAGAAGAAACAAAAGTCAAGATACAGGCGGGTCCTCCCGACGGCCGGAGGGGGAGCACGCCAGCCGTGCCGGAGAAGGCAGCGCCCGGCCGGGGGAGCTGCCCGGCGCGGGCGGAGCCGTGCGCGGCGGGGAGCGGAG
>JAYDZK010000113.1:36771821-36838144 GCA_034509185.1 Euphonia xanthogaster | reverse complement strand
CGCTCCCCCTCCCCGCACCCCTCCCGAGGCGAGGGGGAGGCGGGCGCCTGGGAAGAGCCGCCGTGAGGAAGGACGGGCTGGAAGGGAGCAGGGAGCTGGGGAAGAGCCACCTTTATCCACCTGTAGCGGAGCCGGGTGGGGCGGGGCAGCGCAGGGACCGGCGGCCCCCGGGGGCTGCGGAGCCTCCTCCGCCCCCGGCAGATTCAGACATTTCGGCTCCAGCACCCAAGAAGGGTCCCAGGCATCTCAGCTCGCAGGGACCCTGTTTTATGAGTAACAATATCGCAGGGTAAAGCACAGGCTCTTTACTGCAAGAAGAAACACCCTTGATAGGTAGGAAATGCTTCTGGAGATGCTCACTGGAGAGTGAGACTGGGACATGGATCATTCTCCACCAGTTATGTGGCCTCAGACATTATTTGCATGGTTAGCCTATTTCATTTAAAGAATAGGCATTTTTCTGTGATTGTTAGTACATCCTATAACATTCTTTCAACATTCTTCCCTGCAAAATTCCTGAAATATTTTTTCTTCTTCCAGCCAAAGAGAGAATTAATACATATCCTAGCCCAGAAGGCCCATTGTGTAAATTCCAATAAGTAAATATGAAACAATAGTAATAATAAGTGGCACTCCACATTCAGATGAGTAACCTGCTCAGACAGGTACCATGGCTCTTTAAATGCTGCCAGACAACTCTCCATAGTACAGTCATTTCACTTACTGTAGCAGCAATGGCAGAACTTCCCCATGTTCTTTCAGGATTAAAAGACCCTAGAGAAAAGAAGTGGGAGTACACTCCCTAATCTACGAAGTCACTGTGCAGAGGAAGCCTGTTGGGTTCTTGCTATTTTACAGTACTGCTATTTGTATTTTTTGCTATTCCTGTTTATTCAGGATTCTCTCTTTCTCCAGATGGTTAGAAGACTTTGATTCCCACTTTTTAGCATAAGCAGCACAGAGAGGTTACAGAAAAGAAAAAATGGTCTTCCTTTACATCAAATAATGAAACACAAAACCCCCCCCAGAACCTCAGAAAATGCTGATGCACAGGGTTTCTAGCACCCATAAAGCCTACCCCTAACCTCACCTTGGCTCTGGAAAATGCAGCAGTATTTTGCTGAGATCATGAATCTGTCCAGTTGCCCTTGTACTAGAAGCCTTTCACAAATTAGTTGATATAGAGCTGCCAGATCAGTTTACAGAAGTAGCACATGAACTGAGAGACTGCCTGTACAGTACTTTGGAAGTCTTCAAGATCTCAAAGTACTATCAGTTTCTTGCTACCTGATAATCTTCAAATTCATGTCAGCATTGTCCTTAAAGTATATAAGCAGCAGTCTTGTCCTTAAAGTATACAATTTTTAATACCAGCAATTTTTAATTTTCATTTTTATTCTTATATCTTCCAGTTCAATATAAGCAGAGTCACAAAATTAATTTCTATTTATAGTTTTCCATTTAGCCTCTCTGGCTAGTTGGGTTTCATGGTACATGTACTCACTAGTGAAATAAAGAAAATCCTATTTCAATACCTGGAAAACTCTGAAAAGCATGATCAGGTTTTCACTTTTGCCAAAGTGCTCAGCAGCAGAGGTTTTTAAGATAAATCCAAAGCTTTGAAACCTGACAAAAGGCTTACCTATGGTGTAGCCTGTGGTGCTGCAACTGTGTTTCAGTTTGCATTTTTTTTCCATGGCCTGCCCAAACACCATTTAAGTAGGGATGCAGTAAAAGAGAAAGGAATGCATTCTTAGTCCTAGTACAGGCAGTCAGGAGAAGCAAACCCATATCTACATTGAAACATATAAATGTATTTCTCCATTTTGGACATCACAAAAGGCAAAAGAGACAAGGGGAGTCAAGTTGTTGCCTGATAAGTCTGCAAGGCCATAAATGGCCACACCAAGTCTGAGCTCTAATCATAGTGTTTTGATGTATGACATAACAGCTTCAGTAAGTTCAGAGCTTTATTGAGAGCTCCTGGATGCTTCTTAATCATGAGACAAAAAATGGTTTAATAAAGCCTTAGGACTTGGACAAAGAATGCCAAACAGTTATGCAAATTCACAACTCAGAAAGGATGGATAAATGCCAGAGGAGTTACATGGTAAATTCCATGTTTATAAGGGTGAACACAAATTAGTTATTGAAATTCACCACTAGCCAGGGGGATGTGATAGCAATGGCGGTGGAAGGAAACTCTGCTGATGCACAAGAAAGAAGGATACCAAATGCTGCTGAAAGCTTCTTCATTCCTGAGAACTTCAGGAAAGAGGAAGTTTGCTGTTCTTCACAAGTACTCACAATCATGCCATACTGTTATAAATTGCTTGTGGAAATGGCTACACACTATGAAAAATTAGTAACAATTAAGCTCCTACAAATTTTGTGTTTGTGTTCTATGTATCAGAAAGCAACCACCCAAATGTCTTTGAAGCAGACCTAATAAAATATATTAGAAAAATAATGTACATAAAAAGGCTCAGGCTACAAAAGATGAGAAATTGAAGTGCAGTATCCTGTTTTGCACTCATATTTAGCAAATTCTAGAGACTTATTTATAAGAGTAATTCTCCTTAATACTTCAGAGACCTTACTGCAAAACACAATAAATTCGTAAAGTAGCTCAAAGCAGACAAATTTAACAGGCTGAAATTTTTGTAGGCAAAGAAGAAATAGTTAAGAAAAGCAGACAAGAGCTGAGCATATGTAAAATGGAAGTAAAAGGAGGAGATGAAAGTTTGCAGTCAAGTCCGGGAAAATTATTTTTTAGCTTCAAATGAAAAGCAAAGGTACTCTGAATAGTCACAGACATATATATACATACATACATATATATATGTATATACACACACATACACACACACATATGTATATATATATAAATGCTTAAGGAAAATTAAAGTAAAAACTCGGCAGATTTTTATCTTGTTTCAAGAAGCCAGCTTTCAATTTTGTTATATCAATTCCTAGTATCTGGAATATCTTGCCATAGTGCCTAATATAATACTTATTTTTGCTGGCAAGGACGGTAAGCAAGCGTTGGAACCTAACTTCATTTTTTGTGTATAGGTCTATATCCAATTTACTTAAATAGCCCATTCCCCATATTCTTTTCTTTTTCACTGTGGAGCATTTTGCTGAATTCAAAAGCATAAATAGATGTAAAAATATATGGATAAGAGTTACAGATAAACAGTACCAAAGCTGAGAAATTAAGTCTGATAGCACTGCTGCTACTCTTCAGGGTGCCATTAGCATCCAAAGATTACAAATGAAGTTTACTCAGGGGCTTAGAGTTTATACTAGAAGGTCTATCTAAGAAAATGAGGTTTGCCACTTTAAATTACTCAACATTATATAAATAAAATCTCAGCATTACATTTCCCCCTACTTATCCACAGCTACTTGGGCACTCAACATAGCACATTACATTGTGAGGCATGGTATAATCTATATTATTGCTTGTTACCCAGAAATGTGGGCATGGACAGAGTTTTGCACAAAATATAAGCAAGGAGCAGCATGTTGTAGCATTTTTGCTCATAACTTTTCTTCATTTATGATTTAAGCAACAGAACTTTTCCCAAATCTTGTTATTATTATTCCACAGTATCACAAATTACTTCATGAAGCAAGAAGTCAGGAGTTGCTTCCCTGGCATAACCATTTGGCCTCAACTTACCTGCTACAATTATGCAAATGAAAGCAGATAGTGAAAATCAAATTAACAAGGACTGCCTGCAGCTTACTTTTGTGCTTGAAATTGCCACCCACTTATTTGTGTGTTAACCTTGGCATCCAGCGGAAAAAAAAAGAAATTATGAAAAAGCCTGAAAATACTAGAAAATGGCAAAGAATGGCAACCTGCTGTTCATCTGCAATGAACAGGCTAATTTAGTCTGAAGTAGTGCGTGTTAAGAATATTATCCTGATAAATGATTGTTGCTCTTCAGGAAATTCTGGCTCTTGCTTTTGTTGTGCATAAGCCAACAAGAGAACTTTTCAAGAATAGAGCTGAATAATTAAAACTCTGACAAACAAGGGACAGTTTGGGTTGAAGCATAAATGCGAAGCCAGCACCTCTGGCTCAGGAGGAGGCTGAGTTCCTACAAACCAGATGAAGTTGCAAGCAAACAGGAGAATCCATACATGATGGTACTTCAAATGAAGTTAAAGATTTAAAACTCACTTTTCCTCTGCCCCTGGAGACCCATGAAACATTTGGGCAAAAGCCTCATTTCCTTTTAGTACTGGTGTTAAAGGGTGCAAACCTGATGTTCAGAGACATGCCTTTCACTAATGTACTGGAAAAGCACTGTGGGAGATTTATAATTATACTGATATCACCATTGTATTAGGCTGCCATTTGTGCTTTTGTTTTCTTTTGAAATATATAAGTAATCATGCATAAGGTTTAATTCCACTATACGTATTGCTCAACTAAGTAGATTAATGATTTGTACAATATTGGTTTGTGTTTTTTATGGTTAAAAAGCGCTTCATACATTCACAGACCCAGGTCTTGTGCATCCATTGGATTTATAATGAGAGGAGATGCTTTCTCTTGTCTTCTACCAAGTAGAAAATGAATTAAAATCTAAAAGTAGATCTGTTGTCAAACAAAAAAAAAAAGGTGAATACACTATCAAAATGAATAACACTATAAAATTTCTGTTTTCCACTTTCCTGTCTATAAAAGCAGAATCATAATTTTCACCTCCAAGGATTGTGTGGATATGGTTAATGTCCACAAAACATCAAAATTTCACAAAAACCTCTGATAAAGCTAGAAACAAATTAGCAGTTTTTATTGGAGAGGTTGGATAGCATTCAGAAAGTTATGGAACCACATTTCAAACAACAAGGAATTAAGAAGACACTCAATTGCTCTAACATTAATTGAGCACCATCATGTGGGAAAAACTCATTGGAAAAAAGTACTGCATAAAGGAGAAATGTACCTCTATGCACAAAATTAGCATTCTAAAGCTGAATAAACAATATCTGTTTTCAGAAGAGTTCGGTTTTCATCAGAAAACAAAACCAAATCCCCCAGCAAACTAAAGCCAAAGCTCTCAAAAATAATACTACTAATATTAAATAAAAAGTAAAATAAAATAGCTACACTATGATTCTGGTGACGAACCTTATAGTTAACTAAATAGGAACAGAATTTTCTTCTTAAAATTGTTGCAGTAAAATAAAGATAAAAAGAAAGTTAAATTCAGAAGAGACTGAGGTATTGTAATGGCTTATTTTGTATTTCCTGGGTATGAAAGACATCATAAGCCTTTCACCCTCACTGGGGCACTAGAGGCAATGCTAATGTTAAAGGATGTTGTAGATTATTCCACATCTCAAAAAATGTGGCCAATTCAGTTCACCTGTTAATAAGGAGTGTTAATTTTCTTCCAAATTCTCTCTTTTAAAAAGGAATGAATTCACTTACTGCATATCAAAATAGCTGTTGACAATATTATTTATAGTAATATAAGAACTTCACTTTTTTATTACCTGGGGTTTAAAATAGTTTCATTATAAAATGCAATCCATTACCATTTATCTGCTTGGATTCAAATAGTACGGTACCAGAATTATTTGCAAAGCAAGATTGTTCTCAGAGAAAACAAAGGAAAACTCAGTACAAAAGTTTAAGAGGTGATACTGATTGTATAGGAGACACAGAAGGATGCTTTGAATACAGAATAATCACAAGCACAGCTCTAGATATGGGATTTTCTCTTAAGCCTTAAACATCATCTTCCTACATGCAGGTGTAAAAAGTGATTCCTCCCACAGATCGCTCAAGTTAATTAGAAATTGTGCTACCATGCTTCCACACAGATATCCCCTGAACACTGGGAAATAGCTATCTAAATTTCATGATCACATTCTAAATACCATTATTGAAAAGCATCGCCAAAGACAGAACAAATCCCTTCATAAGTACATCTATTTTAAAATCCTTAAACCAGATTAATCTAAAACAATTTCTTCTGTTCCTTCCCTGGTATTTTTTAAGCACAATTTATATTGTTCTCAAGCTTCTTCAACATCACCAAAATAACTCACATGACTCAGCCGTATTTTTCCTGACTTGCACCAGAGCAACAGAGAGGAGGCTGAGACACGCCAGCTGGTTTGACTTTATTAATTTTTCTGACCTGCAGAGCACCACAGATAATGCTGAAAGAATTAAGCAGTACAACTATGCTGGTCCTTAGCACTGTCGTGGTGCTGATGTGGATTAAGATTTTGGTGGCCATCCATGAAGTGACGAGAGAGCAGGAAGTGAAAGCAACATTGTTTGTTATAAATCACTGCAAGTCACGAAAGACTACCAAGACACAGAACATTCAAAAGGAAACAGAATAGTACTTCGCTAGATGTCATCAGATTTATCACTGCAATTGCCTTGACAGAGGATTCATTAATAAAAAGACTGGGTGGCAATACTAGGTCCTATTCCTTCTTTTCTCTTAGATTTTACTGGATTTTAAAAAGTGAAAATCTAATACTAAAATATAAGATTAATGTTTAAAATAAGTTAAAAGCAATTAGAAAATTCCAAGCTCATAATGTACAAGTATTTTTAATCACTTCAAATCATAAAGACACAGAAATTAGTGCTATGATGTATGTACTTTAGGTAGACCTTTATATTAATATATAAATTAGACCTGACATCTAATTTATCTACTCAAAACATCCTCCTAGAGAGACAGAGGTGAAAATTCCCTGATATTTAAGGGTTTTGATGGTAAATATAAATACCACTCAATTATATGGCTTGTTTGGGTGTTAACAGTAATAGCACATTTTCTCTAAGGTGCAATTGGCAAGCTTTGCAGAAGTCAACAGCAATAACTTGAAGTCAGATATTAAATTTTGCTTTAGAAAGCTCCCAACAGAGAAAAAGGAAGTTCTCCCCATTACGTAAGGATAGCCAGCATGTTTTTTAGTACCTTTCATAATATCGCAATAATAACGGGATGATGTGAACTTAATTCTTTTGGCATCGTTTTACACTGAAATAATTCAGGAGCAATACTTATGGCAGGCCAAATGTACCTTCTACTTTAATACATGAAGTAAGTGACCTTAATTGACATGTACTTTAAAGCTATCTCGAGATGTTTAATCTTTGCCATAGAAGATTGTAAAAACAATGTTCACAGAGACAAAAAAGGGTATTTAATGTATCATTAAAATATCATGAGCAGTAGCTTAAGAAACTTCCCAAATTTTTAGAGAAAAATGTGTTTAAAATATATTCCTATAGTTCCAAAATACCTGTCTATAAAGTGTGAGTGCAGTTTAAAAACTCCAAGATGATTTATCAGTATAAGTACAGACTCATCAAGATCCAATGCTTTGCCAAGAGTTAGTTGAAGCAATAATAAATTTGTCAGACCACTGAATGAATACCTTCTCCTAATTGAAGAAAGAGTGAGGGGGACAAGGAAGAAAAAGGAGTACTGATTTCAAAAGTATTTGGAGTGGGTTAGAGGTTTTTCAAGAATCCTTGCATCAACTAGACAAGGTAAAATTGTTTAAGATACTACAATACATAAATCTTTCCCTAAATAGAAGAAAAGCACCATTTCCCATAGATTTTAGACAAAATCTTTGTTAACTACAGTTCAGGCTACATGACTTTTCCATTATAACAGTGATAACTGAATTTTCTTCTACTTAAGTCAATTGCATGAGTGTTTAAAAATAAATTGAAAACCCCTCAAACACAAGAAATCCACAATCCTTTGTTTTGCAGTAAATCTTACTTCTACATAACAAGTTCTTCGGAAGACAACAGTTAAACAGCAAGTAATTAAGAAACAGGAGTCTAACTTGATCCATCAAGGCTGTAACAGATCAGCCTTAATACTGATTGATTTGCTTTTTAATCTTCTCCAACTCATCAACTTCTTTTCCATCTTAATAAGAGTTTCATTAGCTGTTCTTCTCATGAGGCCATTTAAACAGAAGAACCAGCAGATACTTCAGTAGTCAGAAGTAATGTTTCTCTACCTAGAAGATACTCCAAATCTCCACAAATAAATCATACAAACTACCCTGTTTTCACCCTTATAAGAAAAATATATATCTTACTCCCTTATTTTGGAGACATTTTCATAAATGTGTCTTCCCTGAATGTGTACTTTGAGTTAGACATTTGCAAAGAGGAACATTGCAGAAGGACAGAGATAGAGGAAGAAGATTGCAGGAAAGAATTTTCACTGTTCAGAGAAAAACAATCTCAATGGCTAAGGCAAAGAATTGGCAAAGAAATCCTATAGAAGTAGGCAGTGCAGGAAACGTCTAATAGGTGAAAGTTACCATGTTTGGTGTAGGACTGAGCTTTGGACTAAATCTGTTGTGCAACATTTGTGACAACAGGCAAAACAGGGTTTAAGTAGGAGGAGATGAAATCCAGGGAGAGGAGAGTGGGCAGCACACCAGGTCTAAGAATGAACAGGAAGATTCAAGTAATGCTTAATCGTTCAGAGGCCAGGAAAAAAAAGAAAGAAAAGGAAAAAAAAATACAGCATTTTTGCCTGTAAGTGAAACAGTCGTGAGAACGTGGAAATCAGGATTAAGGGGAGTTTTATGCTGCAATCGCATCCATCTAGTTTTTGTGTGCTCTTCTTCCAGCAAACTTCCACCAGGGCAGAAACAAGTTATTTTTGGACTTTGTCTGAAGAAATGAATCTTGAACTTCAGTCAGCTTCAAAATACACTACAAAATAGTCCGCATGACACTTTGAACCTGAAGAATTCTTTTTTTTTTATTTAGATTTTGATCTGTCCCAATTTTTTTCAATATTTTAAAGATTTTGGCATTTCAGATGTGTCAATCCTCTATTATCTTCCCTTCTATATAAAATATTCCTTATACTTTTATATGTTCCATGCATAAGGAGTGCTCTGATCCCACAACACATCCAAGCAAGTAAAGCCTCAGGTATGCAGAGCTCTTTGCAAAGGAAAAGTAGTATGACATAATAGGTAGGTGTAAGGATTAGACTGAGGATCATATTACAGGATTAGGGCACATATACATGCAATGGATTTTGTAGGAAATTACCAGCCTTGCATTAGATGCAGCCTCAGAGTCCTATTTATAGTATAATCTACTCCCTAGTCAGGTTGAATTAATATCCTTATCCTTTTTGCATAGACTAGTTGGTATATTCTTGGTACAATTTTCGAGACTAATCTTTTATCTAGGATGGCATTTGCTGTTACAGTGCAGTTTAAAGCTCAGTACGGAATTTGTGTCAGCACTTTTTGTCCCATGAAAAGCTGAAATTAAAACATTAAAGTAGATAATGTAACCATGGTCCAGAAAAAAGCTCACACCTTCTTCCAAGCTCATAATAACTGAACAGTATAAAATCCATGGGCACTTTCTAAGTATTGTTTTGAGATTTCTGGGCCATGGAAAAAGTTTCCCAGGTGTTCCTCTGAAGCACATTTATTTTCCAAGGAATAACATCTTATTGTGCTGCTTGTAAAGAGGTAAAAACCTCTTCAGATTAAGGTTTAAATTAATTTGTTTCATATTAAGGAGCAGAAATTTGTGATCATAGTCAAGTATTTGAGCTAGTGTCAAACAGCAGAGGTGGGAATCATCCTATCTAGTGATTAAGTGGGATCAAATAATGTGGAATCAAATTCAAGGTGAGCTGAAACATTCAGTTTGGAATTCAAGATTTGGACAGAATTCCTTTTCCCACCTTTTAGTGTCATTGTTTCTACTTAAGTTTTTCTGCGAGGCTATCAACAGGAAACAACAAGCAAAAGCCTCACAAAAATAAGCGTCACAAACTTACTCAAGTGTACTAATATATGAACATCATGAACTGGCCTTTACATATATCTCCACTCCCTGATCATCTGTCAGAGGATGAACACAGAAAGTTAAGGGAACGTCTATCCAATTTGTTAGAGGCTATATATACACACAGGTAAACATGTAGATGCCATTTATGGTGTTATCTCATTGGTATTAGGTTACAATTTTGCTAAGTAAATTTAACGTTACTGAAATGTACATACCAAATAAACTTCTAGGCTCCTGAAATCTCAACAGCTGTTTTTTTCTTTAGAAATTTAGGTCAGGTATTTACTAGACAGGTTAAGAAACAGATATTATCTATGCTCTGTAAATGGTTGGAAAGATAAATTTACAGCTGGAACATTCTAGAGTTTACTGCCCTGGGCAGAGGATCATCACTCACAGTAGTTTTAGTTTGTTATATTCTTTTAGCAGTTGAGATAAGCACTTTGCTATTTTTTCCCTAATTGTCGAAACATATAGCTTTTTTTTATATTTTCTGATAAACCATGTGCAGAATAAACACTTGAACAACTTGTAAAGAACTGAAATGTGATCATAACTATTGCAGAAACCAGGGTTTAGGAGGTTTGTTTCAGTTACAAGACAAAAAGAATTATTATAATAAATAATAAGCAAACAGTCCATGAAAGTGCCTGCTGAAAAACAAAAGGATTGTAGTGGTGTAACTGATATAAGATAGGGTAAACAAGAAAAACAAGCATTTGGCAATCAAAAGGCCATAGTAGGTTATTAGATAAGTAAAAGGAGAGTCCTATTGCCTTTTTCTATCATTTTAATTTAGTATTTTTCTTGTACAGAACTGTGAAAAACAGAATGCAAAGTCTAAATCATCACCCAATCACTGCCAACCTGTCTTTGGAATGAATTCTCTCCTCTTTGACAAGACACGCAAAGTTTATGAATTTATACAGCGGTTCTCAGATTTATTGTAATAACTTTTGCCTAATCCTGTTGTTTTTCACAAACATTTGATTTCAAAGCTATGAATGTGTCTTCCATATTTTGAATATTTGCATATTTGAGTACACTTCCAGACTTTGAGATGAATATTCTACATTTGTCATAGCTGCTAAATATTGATGTCCTTCTCTTAAAAGTTCATCTCATTCAATTTCACATAGTAAAAGCTTATTCTAACACCTCTGATATTTGGGCCTCTTATCCTACCAAAAATAGCACAAAAGGTATGATTGCATTTGGATTTTCACATTCTTTAAACCAAAACATGGACAACCATTGCATTTCACATTAAGTATCACCACATTTTCTTGCTCTGAAGAAGACATGAAATAACTTTTGCAATTTACTTTTTGTTTATCTTTGGAATATTTGTATCTTTACTAAAGTATCTTGTTACTAATAGGTGAGAATTACAAGAATTACAGTAGAGAATCTTCTCATATTTCGGTTGAGATTGCAATATTATATTGACTAAAATAAAGGGCAAGGATCAGCTTCAGGCTGTTCAAACTTCCATTAAGGTCAGGTAAAACACTGAGTTCAAGGTACTAACAAATAAAGATCAAATTTTTAAAGATTTTTAGGTGATTGAAAAGGAAGGTGGGAAAGGTAGAGGATGTATAAAAATGCTCATTTGCTTTGTGTAATTTTGCCTCCTGAGGATCACTTGGTTTTTTCTGGAAGTCCCAAGGGAGGCATGAGAAGTTGTTCTCACTTTCTCCTCCACTGTGCATGAAGCAAATTATTTATAGCCATCAGGACTCACATTCTCCTTCTCCCCGGTCTTAATATCTCCCTATAATCATTCCCTCACCTTTGCTTA
Source organism: Euphonia xanthogaster (assembly GCA_034509185.1). Taxonomy (NCBI): domain Eukaryota; kingdom Metazoa; phylum Chordata; class Aves; order Passeriformes; family Fringillidae; genus Euphonia; species Euphonia xanthogaster. Next base: position 36,826,490 of record JAYDZK010000113.1, on the reverse strand, counting down.
TCCAGCCCATTTTGATAAATCTGAGTGAGGCAGACTGCTCCAAGGACCACCATCCCAGACAATGCTGGACACGTCAGCAGAGAGCAGAGATGAGTGATTAGGGGCAGGAACCGCTTCAGCCATCCAGCAGCAGCTGCTGAAGGAGGATGCAGTGACACCCTGAACACTTTGGAAGTCTGGCCCCTGCATCATACGGGATCTGGGCCCTCATTCTCCAGTGTAGTTACATCACTCAAAGAGCAGCCTTACCACAAGGAACATGAAGCAATTTTAATGAGCATATAAGCAGCACAGGAAAGGTTCTGGAAAAAATTAACTTAAAAAATATGCTTTGAAATATTAATTTGGACCAGCTGCTTCCTCAGGTGAGAATACAAGCTAACAACCTGCTGATTGATAGCCAGTTCCATCATTCATGTGATTTTGGGTTATAGAAATGTGGTAGAAGAGGTTGGATATTATTTTCACAGCTACATGTGCCTCCATTTCCATAGTTTAATTGGGCAATATGCTACTATGAATATTATAACTAGCAGACATTTGTTCAAATTAATATTTTTACTAACCGCAGGTTGAATTATGGGAAAAGAAGCTTGTATGAGCATTTTTTGGCCACCTTCAATTCAGCAGTATACATAACTGCTGCAAATATTTTGAATACAACTTGTACTCAAGTAAGTACAGGCTTTTTTGCTATACTTACTTTTCTGAAAAAGAACTTTGAATCAATGCTCTAGTACTGTAAGCACAAGCTTAATGTTCTCCAGAGCTAATCCAGCAAAACACTTAAAAACATTTACTAATATAGGACTGGTAATATGCTTAACATTAAGCTCTATTTAGTGAAATACCCTTAGCACTTGCTGCAGTGTATTTTGTAAGATAAGCATACTCAAGTATCAAACTCTCAACATGCATTTTTCCAGGACTGTGGTCAATGTTTGCCTCCAGCCACAGCATGACCTGATTACTTATATGTTTTAAAGCTCCTGAAAAGACAGAAAGCCTAGGTCTCTGCTGGTGTAATTATACTGATGGCACTAGAGATACAACACAGCTTCCAGTCCTTGGCTCTAAACACTAAACAGCATACATATCTTGTGAGTTCCCACTGGATCTATTGCTTTCACTGCAGGTGTCATGAACCCAGACCAGATGAACATTAAAAAAAAAAAAACTAAAAATTGAAATAATACCCAGACATGATTAGTTAATTCACTTGGCTGTATTTGATGTGGCTTTAAAAACTAAGTTTTAGATGTACACAGAATCACTTTTATCAAAGAAGGATCTTTTTTAGCAGTTTCACTTAGATTTTTTTAAGTCAACAATCCATTCTCTTTCCTTAAAAACCTTAAGAAAGCATTTCAACAGCTGTTATGTAACATTTGAAATTGGAAAAAGATAAATACAAAATTTCCAGCTATGGTCTAAACATAAAATTGACACTAAAACTGGGGGGTCTTCTCCCTTATACGCTTTGCACATGTGTTGTCTCACAGCAACTCATTCTATATTATTTCCTTCATAAGTATTCTCACTTTTTAAACACCCTACACATACTGAAATTCCCATGTCCCATTTCTAACTATCTGCCTATTTTGTATTTAGATTAAGGAGGGTAAATTAGTAAGAGCTAAACATAAGCAGGAAGACATTATTTTATTTGAGGAGTACCATTCCCATTCACCAAACGCTTCTTTTTAACATTAGCAAGGCTTCATCTGCAATACAGGACTGCATGTAACTCAGTGTTATTGTTTATTATTAAATGGGCAAGTGATATATTTCACAGATACATCAGTAACGAAGCAGACTCTAGAGACAGCAACACCCAGGGTTCATTGGCCCAAGGCCTATCATATTACTGTAACATTTTCCTTTCAGAAATATAAATACTGAGATGAAAGTGTGTGCCATAAAAATTCTTTCATAAACCTGTCTCTCCACAGCCCACATTCAGGTGGTTACATAAGTACATGAATGATGTTAAGCATATTAGTCATTATAATGAATTTAAATACACAATTCATATCAAACTAACGTTTAAACACCTTTTAATGTTTTGTACATTCTCATGGAACATTTAACAAGGCTTAAATCTTTTATCACTTATTCAAACAGAGCTGCTCTCTTATGCAAAATCTAAGTGATCAGCTTAAAGAGAAAAGATTAGACAATAAATGAAATATTTTTTTTGTTGAGCACCCATGTGATTTTGAATATTACAAAAGATGCTTATTTGCATCACAAGGGCCAGATACACAAAAACATTTAAGCACTGAGTATTCTTCCTTTTCAGCATGATACAATTATCATATTAGAAAGAGAATGAGCAGCTGTTAGGTAAGTCTGTCCTGGCCAAAATCCATACAAATAAATACATGCTAAAATAAAAGGTACCCCACCCAGTTCAGGACACTGAGTGTCAAATATTACCTACTCCTGGTAGTTCCCATTCAAACTTGAGTGAGCACTGGCATTTCAAAGAACGCTCTCAGGGATACCTCAGCAATCTATACTTAAATTGTACTGAAAGTGTATTTCTATACACAAAATCCTCAGGGTGGGGGAAGGAGACAGGAAGGAAAAGGAAGTTAGGAACCTTTTTGGAGGCTGCTAAAGCAGTTCTGACAACCTTTTTTGAGTCTGAAAAGAGAATAGCTAATCCAAGTCACAGGGATTCTGGTGAAGCAAATTAAGATCTCACAAAACCAGCTTCAGTTACTGATTGATTTCCCTGTCATCCACCTTCCAAGACTCTTACCATCCCACATTTCCTTCTGCATTATCACTTAGAGCCATCACTGACTCTTTTCCTTTCAAAAGTTTGTTTTAGATTTTTTCCATTAAACACATCTGAGTTATATTTTTCACTAGCTTCTACCTAAGCACATAATCTGACACTTTGTGATATGTGATATTGAGTGAGATGACTTAAGGATAGTCTATCAATACTAGCAATTAATTTCCTTCCTTTTATTGCTTTGAACAGCCGTTCAATCTAATTTTCAGGATTAATTATTTTCACTTCCCACTGGTACTGCAGACAGAACACAATGAGCATCTAGGAAAGCTGAAACCAATCCAGCTTCTCATAAAAGCCTTTAATAATTTGATTTTGCTCATTTCTCCTGATTTAAAAGGTCTGCTTCAAGTCTTGCAAAACAAATTCCAAATTCAACTTCAACTCGGACTTACACTGCATGGTACAAGCAAGCTTCCAGTATATGGTACTCACATCAGAACTCATACACATTCCTGCTTGTTTTAAGCCAAAAAAGTCTTCCCTCAGTAATACTGCACAGGAGTAGAAATAGAAAAGAAATTCTAAGAACTTTCTAGACAGCGTGACAACACATGCTAGGAAGCCTACAGTTCACTCTAATGTTAAAGTAGGATGCCACCTACTGCTAAACGGACTGAATTAAAAATAAGGGAAACCAGTTTCCTGATGACATAAAGTAACCTGGAAGCAATCAGGACTAATGTTTCATGATTCTGCTGCAAAAGTCCAGTTCTCAGAAAATAGATTCACAACCAGCTTATCATGTAAAAATTGGTGCTCTACTGCTGGAGGAGCAGAGTTCTTTGCAGTTAATTGAAAGAGCACATGCACTCAAAAGGTAAGGTTATACTTATGGAAAGTAGCATTACTTTGTGACATAAATTTAGTTTTTGCCTGCCAAGTTTGTTGTCCAGTTCACTGAAGTTAGCAGAGGAGGTCTTTGGCTCAAAAGCTCTGGATTTGTTGCTCAGTGGGCAACTTGGTGATTCTTACTTTGATATCTAAGAGTTTGTCACAGTTTGGGGGAAAAAAGGGAAAAGTATATAAGAAATAAAAGTAATCTATCTACTCAGCATAGGCAGTTTACTTTAAGCTTCAAACCTGGCTAGCAACGTATCTAGAAACCTACATAAATGTTTTCAATGTTCCAACCTGAAGAGTATTCTATAAGTCTTTGCCTTTTCTCATATAATCTAAGAAAAGAATTCCATTACTACCACAACCAACCAACCAACAAACAAACAAACAAACAGAAAAGCAGCCTAAAGCAAACAAAACCATCTTAACAAGTTCCTTCCTTGGTGCTCCTAACTTCCCTGGAAGAGTTTCCGCCTCCTTACTTTTGGCAGTGGAATTTGTTTAATAGCTGCTCAATGAATCAAATCAGCAAATTCTTCTAGATTCAGAGTAAACCTCAAGAATCAAATTGCTTTTCCAGCCTGTATGTTTCTTCTGATTCAGGTTATACTGTAGCCCTGCCAAAATCTGTGTCAGCACAATTTGTGGGACAAGGTTCCTAGCACAAGGTCTGGTGACAGATTTCTAAAGAGGCAGTGCACAGTGCAGTTTCTTAAAGTTGTCCTCTGCTCACAAAATGAAATGAAACAGACATTTCCATCACATCTTAATTACATGTGACCAATTCAGGAAAGAGCCACAGTAATGGGACAAATGCTTTATATTTTTTACACAAGAGAGAAGCATTGAACAAGGAACACAAATAGCGCAGACACCCTCCACTTCCATTTGTGGTTCTGCATGCAGCTCCTCAGTGCAGCATTTGCATTTTCCAGTGATGATGATTTATGACAGAAAAACATACTGATTTAGAGGCTACAGAATGAAATAATAGATTATCCTTGGGTGTCGAGACCGTTTTGAGTTTCCTGCACACCTTAAGGCCAGCAGGAAAGTACTTTGCCACTACTCTCAACTAATTTTGAACTAGGTTTGTACTACCTCTGTAACAGAATCAGACAACTTCTTTTATTTGAATTAAAACACCACAGCCAGAAAATAATGGATCTTGAAAAAATGGCTTCGATCCATCTGGAAGTCCTACCACTCACTGCACGAACTAACTTATGAGATACAACAGGATGAAATTTTATTAATGTACCATATATTAACATAACCAGCTTGTTTTGTGTGATTAATCAAGACCTTAAAAGAAGGATACAAAGCCTCTTTTAGGGGAAGAAAGGCACCAAATTACAGCCTGGCTGTAATACCAAGTACTTCCTAGCCATCCAACAGCTTGGTTCGGAAAATCCAAACAATGTCTGATCTCCTACACTATATATGTAAGCAGCATATTAAACATATGTCATAATCTTCCATCTATTGCATACATTAATCACCAGGCAATCACACAAGTTTCAGATGCATGCAGCCAATTGTGTAAGAATCAAGCTGTACTGCACTGTCTAAGCATGACACAACTTGTAAATGCAACAGCAGGCACGGAGTCACTCACTTTGAAATTACTAGCTCTCTAAGGAACCAAGACATGACCATGATTAGTCTAGCATCTAATCATTTACCCACCAAACCCCCAATCCCCCAGGTCATTTAGGGAACTTTTTGTTTCAGGTGTGTAATTGCAATAATTAAACTCGATATTTTTTGATCTTTTCAGAATGACTTTAGCCTTCAGAGATCAAGAGGGAACACTTGCATAATTCCCTCTCTTACTCAGACACAGCCTGCTCATTTTTGTGTGGGATGGGGCTGGCCATACGTGTTTCCTCAGAATCTACTCAAAAATGTGACTTCTGATGATATTATCAAGAAAACACCATTATAAGCACATGCATAAAGGGACCAGAAGGGACCTACAGGAAAAAACTGTATGAAACTGTTCAGTGGAACAACTTCACCTCTCTGATGTGTGACAGCAAGAGTTGGCCCAAAAGGCACAATTCTCTGAGAGTTCAGAAACTCAGCACAGGCCTCCTGTGTTTCACCCACTTTTGTGGGTAGTTATGTGTATTGGTTTTGTGTGGCCTGGTTTTTGGCAGTGGGGAGGCTACAGGGTGGCTGGCTCCTGTGAGAAGCTGCTAGAAGTTTCTTCCATGGACTGCAGAGGCAATTGCTGGTGGCTCCAAAGATGGACAGGCTGCTGGCCAAGGCTGGAACAATTAGAAATGGTGGTAATGCCTCTGTGATAAAAGATTTGAGAAAAAATCAAAACAACATCAAAACAACACCACAGACATTGTTGAGCAGTTTCAGTTGTGACTAGAGAAGAGCAGAGTGAGAACAACTCTGCAAACACCGAGGTCAGTGGAGAAGGAGAGGCAGGAGGTGCTACAGGGGTAAGGGCCAAAAGTACTTTTAAGGGCTTTTTTCACTTCTCATTACCTTGCTCTGATTTTGTTAGTAATAAATTAATTTCATATCTCTGAGTTGAGCCTGGTTTGCCTGTGATGGTATTTGATGAGTGATTGCTCCTGGTTCTTAACTCATGAATCTTTGTTAGTTTTTCTCTCCTCTGTCCAGCTGCAGTGGGGAGTGAGTGAGTGGCTTTCCTGGGTGCCTGGCATTTGGCCAGTATCAAACCCCAACATTATGTTAGCCAAGGAGTGAACTTTTTTGAGATTACAATTGGAAGAATTCTGAATATTGACTGTCAGATTGAAGACTGAGAGAAGAAACCTAGTAAGAAGCTTAATCTTACAATCCAAATTAGTGAAATTAACAGCAATTATGACAATTAATTGATGCATTAACTTCCAATGGACATTACAAATAATTTCCAGGAAAGCCTCTGGAATCTGATTTTCTGTGGGGAAAACTCAAAGCTACTACTTTGTCTCATTACCTTCAAATCAATTATGTCTCTTAAAACCTATTCTGTTTCAAATGTGAAAATTTTAGATTTATCTAGTGTTAGATGTTTTTCCTGGCAAAATTAGGTATTTTGAACAGTGAAATATTCCATAAAATTTTTTCTAGGGCTTGAAAGAAGATTTTCAACATTGTTCCTCTTCAGAGACAGGATATTTCACTGGTATTTATACTTTGAATCCTTCATTTAAAACATTCTTTGAAGAAGAACTCAGAGGACTTTTTTAGATGGCTATTAAATAATTCCTTCACTGTTTTATTTTCTTTCACATCCACCCACCTTAACTTTCACTTAGCAGGGCCTTTCACATATCCTACAAACAAAAAGAATGGGCCAAAACCAGAAATTAATGTTTGGACTTAACCTTTAGAAACAGCATTCTAGTACTTTAGAAATATTTTGACCCACTTCAGGCATAGGGTTAAGTCTCTTCAAAGGTACAGCAGTGTTGATTTTTAAATCAGAGGAACAGGTGTTTTAAACAGTTCTGTTGTTGTGTCATTCTTTGCACAAGCCTTATTTATTAATCAAGAACTGACAATTTTTATTTCACACTTTTGAGCACAAAACCAAGCCAGTAACAGAAACAGGCTGTTCAGCAAGGTTAACACATACAGAGGACACAGTCTCAAGCTACATCAGGAAAGGTATAGGTTGGATATTAGGAAAGAATTTTTCACCAAAAGGATAATAAAGCACTGGAATGCTCTTCCCAGGGAGGTGGTAGAATTACCATCTCTGGATGTGTTTAAGAAAAGACTGGACATGGCATTGGTGCTATGGTATAGTTGAGATGTTAGGGCATAGGCTGGACTCGATGATCTTAGATGTCTCTTCCAACCTCATTATTCTGTGATATTCAAGTATCTCAGAAATCCTGGGCTACAAATTGTGCCTCACAGCTAATACATTCCTATGGCACAGACCTAAAATATTTTCTCAGATAATTTGTCGCGACACTTCTGGTTTAATCAGGGTTGACGGGGTCCAGGAAAAAAAACAACCACACGCGGATTCTTATTATAACACTTCTGTGGGTGTTCCTTCAGCCCTTTTTCCCCTCCCGGCTCCCCCCGAGCAGCCCCAAGCCCCGCTCCATCCGGGATTTGGCACGGATCGCGCCCGCGCTGCGACTGGCGTGGCACGGCCGCCCCCTGGCGGCTCCCTGCCCGCACTGCGCTCCAGCGCGGCCGGGACCCCGCGGCGGCTCGTCGCGACAGCGCGAGGGAGGCAGGTGACAATTCAGCGCCATCTGGCCTTTCAGACATCATTCCTACCAGCTCCATCCGGCGCCAGGAGTTTAGACAGGGGGCTGTCTTCCTCCTCTTCTTTACTATGGGAATGATGAGGGAGTCATACGAAAGAAATGGCTTGACTTCAGGTGGGAATAATGGGAATGCTGACGAGACAATAACAAAGACTGATCCTGTGCTTTGCTGTTACACCTCCCACGAGCTACTAATGACAGAGGCCAAATTATACATATGTATTAACTAGTGAAGTCTGAGAGCTCAGTGCATCTATCTTTGCACAGCAACTGTATGTGATACAAGTGAAGTGAAGCAGGATCCAACAGGGATTGCTTTTGATCTTTACAGGATATGATGTAAAATTGGGGCTGCATGTTTTGGAAAGCTGAGAATGAGAAAAAGAAACATATATAAGATATTTTCTCTTTCTTTTCTTTTTTTCTTTCTTTTATTTTTATTTTTTTTTAGATGGTTTAGTAGCTTTTAGAAAAACAAAGCAGTTTAAACTGTGAATGATAACACATCAGATAACTCTGTGTCTGTGTGAGTATCAGAAACTGGAGCCTTGAACTCTCAGGAACAAGCCTAATCTTCAGATTAGCGGTGAAGTCTCGTTGGAGCCCTGTCCCTAGAATACCTAAACTTTCACCCTCAAAACAGCACACAATTAATTGAGCTCTCTCTGCCAGCCTCCCGCGGGCAGTATGGGAGTTATCTGCCATATTTCCCTGTCATTTCCCACTGCCCAATGAAGCCAAATACACAACATTAACCTTTAGCTACTTCTATTTTGTCTTTACCTTAAATATTCCCTTACAAGTCTTTCTCCTCTGCAACCCACATTTTCTTTCCTATCTCACAATATTTCTTGTACTATGCAAGCACACTGGCACACATTTCCTACTCCACTAATGGTGTTGGTCTTGAATGCTCCAATTCCAGCTTCTCCAGCACTTCCAAATTTTAATTCTGCATTTACTCACTGTTGTAAAATACTTTCCAAACAAAACTATTTGCTTGAAAATTGACCCCTTTAATCATTATTACAAAGGCAGGTCCAACAGTAAAGCCCAGAAAACTGCAATTGGCATGTTTGTGCAGCAGTTGGAAATAACAGATTTTATTTATCACTTAGTATCTGACAACTTCAGAATGAAGCAAAAATATCATAGGAAAGCAGCAGGCTCCCATTTATGTTATCAATAATGTCCTTTTTTAATTACTTGTGCTTTGTTCCATATTAGACTATGTTTTCCTTGGAACAAGAGTTACTCATCTAAGTACTTATGAAATACTTGGACATTCAGATAAGAATTTTTTGTGTGCATAGAAAAACAGCAGATGATAATGAAGGCAAGAGGTAACAGGTTACTGACTTGTGGTGAGCTCAAATTTGTGGCCCATGTTTTCAATTTAGATTAATGACTACCAGGAAGATTATATAAGCTTTATAATTAGTGTGGGGCTTTTTGTCAGACTGTTAGATTTAGTAATTTATTTTTAAGCCCTGATACTTCATTCATTGTGGAATTTTGTCTCCTATAAAATTAATTATTAGTCTTTCAGTGTAGAGACTCTATTCTTGGAAAAGGCTATGTCACTTTGGACATCTGACAAATCCTACCAACTAAGGAAACATACTGCAAACAGTGCTCCCATTTTCAGGGCACAAAGTAGCTCTTGCAAACTCAGCCCTACTATTGGAGTGGTTATTATGGCTACTATGGCATTGATTTTAAGCATGAGTCCAATCTTATGCTTGAGTTCATACTTGTCTGAAACAAGTTATGTGCTTGTAAGCCCAGACTGTGGTGAGGAGCAAATCCTGTTTCCGTGGCACCTGTTAGCACAGGTCCAAGCAGGCGTTTGTCTGTTGTGAAGAGCAGCACACAGGAACAGTGGTACCTTCTCACTCCACATCTCCCATGCCAGCTCCAAAAGTGTCCATACACGACTGAGGCAGGAGAAACAGGCCCAGAAACAATGCACCATTGTGGTGGCAAAGTTGCTCTGCCTTCTCAATAGAAGCACGTGCCATCAGGTCTTTGCAAAACGTCACTCCACAATAGGTATGCCACCAAGACCTGGCCACCTGTGGGGGTAGGTCCCGGGGCAAGCCACACCTCTGCCATTCTTGTGCCTGTGCTTTGGCAGATGGTCCTACTGGTTTGTCAAAATGGAGTTGCTCAACATGTGCCTGAAAAGAGCTAGAACTACCAAAGACAGCTTTCCAGAATGTGTACAATATAAAACCACAAGGTTGTGAAGTATTAAAAATACATTTAAATCCAAGAAAAGTTTATGAAATACGTACAGAAGAAGTGCTTACCCTGGCAGCAGTGGTTAACTAGGCTCAATAGGAATTAGTGGGGGTAGAAGCAAGAAGAAAAACTACACTTGTGCTGGAGCACATTGTAAAATGAGGCTTTGTAGATCCAAAGAACAAACAGAAAACTGCTGTTGTTTACTCCTGTTAAAGGCTTATCAGCCTTCAACTTTCCCTTTACTGCTAAAAACCTGCAGCACAGCTTTGGCACACCTAAAATACCATACATATGTGTAGGAAAAGTCTGTGTGCATTTTGCATTCTACGGAGATAAAGTATCAGTAGTGGCATGTGGCCTGATAGGAATCATATTGTTCATGACTGGAAGGTGTTCAGAAACAGGTGCAGTGTGAAAATAAACATCTTGTTTCCTAATTTTATTGCTAAGGTAAAAAAGTAAACTTCACTGTTATTTTGAAAACACAGGATTTTTTTTAAACTTCAGCAACCAAGCAAATCCCCAAAGTGGTGGGGATTTTTTTCCTCCATCTTGACCCTGTCAAGCTTAGAGTTTGATTCAAATGAGAGAAATCTAAAACAAAACTTGCTACCTGGAATCTCTTTGAAAAACACACTGTAAAGCGAAAGGGAGAAATTAATCTCTGTAGCTACTCCAGTAAAACATTGATCTATCCTTCCATACCTCAGTGGTAGAGCAGTTCTTAGTGGTTGTTTTCATCCCTATCCACCTTTAGCACACAGCATACATGTACCTAAATATTTAGTTCCTACTTCAATCACATCTACATAGATATTTTAAAAAGAAATCTTACTGCATTATTAAGCTGAAAGGTTAGTTCCCAGGATAAGAATAACAAATATTCATCCTGAAGCAAGAGTCCCTGCAAGAGTTGGGAATGATTTAGAGTTAAGCCATGCCAGTGCACTGTATCACCTTCTTTTTCCCAACAGCTATCTGAAAGAATTTGGAAGAACTGTCCTGAAAACGAGAAATTTTTTTTCACAAAACCGGAGTAAAAGCACCAGAGGAATCAATACAAATTGCACCAACAAAAATTAGTTTTCAATCCAAATCCAACAGTTCCTGCAAAATGCTTCAATCTAGCTTCTAGTAGCACACACACAAAATAACATCCTTGTGCTGCATTATAACAATCAAATCAAGCATTTATTGCTGTAGCCTGATAAACTGACAAAAGTTGTCCTCACCTTTATTTGCCTTCATGATGCTAAAATATTTAAAGCTGCTGCCTGCCTGCCTCCATGATGTTCCCTGCACATTCTCACACAGATCCGCAGCTGATGGAAGTCAATCCAGCTGCACCAAGGCAAATGGAGCCATACTGACAGACTCCACTGGGAAGTCATCCCCTCTGTTACATGGTGACCACAAGCAAGAAACATGTGCAAGCACATTCTCAGGCCTATCTTGGACTCAAAAGACTTCAGTTCCCAAAGGTCAATCAGATAATGGAAGTGGTGGTGATCCTTTGCCTGAACTGAAGTTTTCTGAAAAACAGATTTCTGCTACTTCATACTTTCTCAAAATTGAATTTTACTTCTTTCTTAAGATCTTTCTAAAGGCCGACATAACCACAATATGCAGAGTGAAGAAGCATAAAATATTGTAAACATAAAGAAAGGATCATTAACAAGCATAATTTCTGAGCTGAATTCCATGTAGGAGCACGTTGAGTTTTTAAGTAGTATTTAGTTTTACTTAACACATTTTTAAACATCTCAACACAAACTGTAAATGCAGCCTGAATGCTTTCCATAGAGAAGAGACTTGCTACTGCATGATAGCCAATTTAAGTGTGTGTCTGTGGGGTTTTTTTCTTTCATTAAGTGGCAATTCAGCTCTTCATCTTTTCCGATTTTCTTTACTCACTTTCAAGCAATTACTGCTGGGGGCTCTGATGTTAATGAGTTATACACAGCATATTTAGAAATGAAATACGCTTTTAGAGTATGAAGTTAAGTTAATGGAAGCATCAACCTGAATAGATGTAAAAGCCAGACATCTTTGATATCAGTGCTTGATTGATTTTATAAGTCAGGTGTTCACATGAATAAGTAACCCTTACTTAGCTCAAGGAGCATTTTGACAAGAAATTTGCACTGATGAGCTACAAAGGCAGCCTTTTTATAAGGCTCTACTTTGCATTGTCCCTCATATTTTTGATCTTGTTTGCTTTCTCTCTTTAGTAATCTAAATCCTTATCAACATTGCAGATCTCTATATTATCATAAAAGCTGTCACACAGCTACTTATAAAAATCCCTACAAATTAAGAAACATGAAAGTACTGATGTGAAAAGCACAGCCCTGCTTCTGCAAATATTTTACTTTTTGTATGAAGGGCTCTTTATTGTATTCTCTTTTGCAGCAGAATACAGCTTCTAAGTGTTGACCAAGTTTCTTTTTCCATAGAGTTCAAAACAGTTGACATTTAAAGTCCTATAATTTTTAAATACTCTTCATCTATTGTTTATTCATGTTGACTAAAAACTTTAGAAAATTTCAATAATAAAATACAAGTGGTATTTTAAGTACTATAATACTTAAGAGGATAGAAACTTAATCTGTCTTACTAACCACAGAAGTTGTCAGACTTTTAACCACATAAAGACAAAGTTAACCAGATTTTGCAACTTATTCCCCTGTTTTTGAGCTTCATTTTCTTTTACTTAAACTAAATCCCTAATCTGAAATGCAATTGATTATATTAGACTAACGATACAGAGTTGACCTACCAGGAATTGTTATTTTGCTCCTAGTGAATATTCATGCATCACATGAAAGAGACGCCTAGGTCTGCTTCAAATGTACAGCCACAGAGACCAAATGTGAAAAGGGAAACGCCAAAATTACATTTTATTACTACATAATTTCTTCTATTGCAAGTAGGAGGAATTCTAGTCTTCACTGAAAACTTCTAGCAAGTTCTCCTTCTCTGCAACACCCCACCACCTCTTCACCCAAGGACCTTTAGAAGAAGCATTATCTGAAAAACACACATGATCATAGCTATGCTCCAGAATTTTAGACAAAACCAGAAAATTTGTGGAAAGAGAAAATAAACCAACAAGATACATTAATTTGCTAATCACAAAAGTTATATAAATAATGGAAGAACTTACCCATGGAAGCTGCAGACTTTCTACACCTTAGTAGCTTTAGCCTAATATAAGCAACAACAAACAATACAGAAAAGCAGAGACCAGAATAGTCACCAAGATCATTAACCACCCTAGGACAAGAGCACATTAATTTCATTTACGTCCTTTTACAGACACACTTTAACATATTGAAGGATTCAGTGTGTTTCCAGGTGATGAATAGCATTGTTTCATTAGGGTTATGCTAGACCAGAATCACCTGAGGAAATGATGAGACCTGTGCTAATTTCCAGGTGGCTCACATTAATAGAATCCTTCTGGCTTGAAAATCTGTTAATCTATCACAATGTGCATTACAAAGACAATCTTCTATGCAGCCATCAGGTGTCACTCTGTGCAATCAAACACTAAAAATGAAAATTAAATCTCTTCCTCTTAGGTTTCAGCTTATAGTTGCTCTTTAAACAATAAATAAACAAATAAAGAAAGAAAGAATTAGAGCCTAGCTCTTGCGAAGGGCAAATAAAGGTTTTTTATATATTACCATGAGCACTTGAGTTCTGCCTGGCTTCTGGTAAAGGTGAGTTATACAGCCAAAGACTGGTTCATTGTCAGAGGCAGAAAAGTAGGGCTGAATTTCTAGATTATGGCTTTGCCTTTGAGCTTATTTATTCTAATTTACCTTATGGGATACAGTAAATCATGTTTCAGAGCATAACAAAGTAGAGTAGAAACACCACAGCCACAAAAGACCAAAACACTGTGGAAGTATATCTTCCAGGCAGGCAACATCCCTGGACTAGGTATCACCAACTCTCCGACACTGCTCCACTGTTATGCTAAATGTGATTTTTTTTCTCCCTCACAGCCAATATCAACATTGTACACTGGACAATTTAACCCTAACTTTGGTTACTTTGGTGTAAACTGTGAAGTAATCCTGCACTTCACAGACCTAAATCTGTTACCACACAACTGCAGCTGTAAAGCATGTATAGATGCTGGGCAAGGCAAAGTGAAAAGCAATATTTGATCTAATTCAATGGCAGAGCATCCAAGAATTTGTAGATAGGCAACTAGGATTTCTGCAGCTGTGTCATAAAGACCAGAAAATGGCTTCACATGCTCATGTCATTTCAACTCCATCTCAAGAAACAAATAAAGGTTTGTCTGCAAGACGCAAATTAAAAATGCTTCAAATATTACTTTGACAATAATATTATCTAGTTATTGAGGTATAATGCTCAATTCCAAGGTATTTAATTTTCTGGTTTTGCATTTTCAACCAATAAATGCTACCTGAAAGTTTCAGATAAGCAGCGTTCACACACTGGCTCTGGTATGGAAACCATCATGCCCAGTCCAGCTCTCATGTGTTTTCAACAGTTCTGGACCAAAAAGCACAGTTGGTGGCAGACCCTATCAACTCTTCACCTGTCAACAGCCCCATTGCACCTCTGTCCTTCTTCAGCTTCAGATGATCAATAATCTGGAAGACTTTTCTTGGCAGAAAAAAGGATAAAAGGCAAATAAGGATAAATTTTCAGAATATGGGCACAGGGAAATCTGAATTCAAATATATCCTCTGATGAGGAATGTCTATGCAGTATCTGCTGTGCAACCCCAACATGGGGGAACAAAAGGGCAGCTGAGCATTACAAAGAGGGATTGCTCTCCATCTGCACTGCCTAGCAGCAGCAGCACCTGATGCAGTCTCTAGAGCAGCAGCATTGCCACAATTCACCACTGCAAATCGGGGTGAGATGCTGGCACATCTGGGTCTAGTGGAGCTCTGACTTCAGCAAGACCAGAATTCAGCCCAGTTTCTTGTTGCCTCGAGAGACAGGAAAGTGTGCTCACAGATACGAAGTAGAGACATTTATATTACCACAAGCTGTAGTTTGTATTTTTATTTTCAAGGCAGAGTCTTATGGAGACCTATTGGATGCTTATGCATTATTAATTTTCTTCAGCTGTAAAAATATAAAATGGAGCATACAATAACATGTTGTTTATTGCTTATGCCGGTATGAGGCTTAGAAGCTCGGATCTCCTGCCAGACACTTACAGGCAGAACTGTTCCACTTCATGCTGATGACACTGCTCCATCAAACAGCACTAACCAAATTGCCCAGGGCCTTCCAAACAAACTGTTAAACTGCATTATCAAAAAATAGTCCAATAATACTGCCCATCTTAGTCTTACATTGAAAGTGTGGCTTGGAAAGCCTCCAGATATGCTACAAAAATATAATAGGTTCTGCAGATTTGCTTCTGAAATTCCAGCCATTTTACATCACTGTCCTTAAATGAATGGCAGCTGATAGCTATCACAATATTTAGAGGTTTATAAAGAAAAATGTTCCACTTTAAAGGTAGCAATGTGTTTGCATCAAATTTTAACATGCTTAATGACAAAGATTCCTGCTTATCTGGAAAAGTTGCTAATACCAGTCTGCTGGTTTTTTTAAACATTTCACAATAATTAAAAACATCATTTCATTTCAAAAAACAAATGCATTTTGGTTCTCTCAGTTCTGTACCACAAAAAAACTAGATTTTGTACTATCAGAAGGTCACCTTCATACCATTAATTTTTGGGCATGTTTGATTTTCTTTCAAGCATGCACTTCAGTCAACACCACTGAATTAGTAAAGCTGCCCTTATGTACCTGTTTTTTTCAGTGAGGAAAAAGGAGAGGGACCTTCTTTTAGTTAACTGAACACCTTCCTCTTGTAGTAGTTGTCAGTCTTGTCCATGTCTTCTGCTTCTTCCTACAACTTCACAGTGTTTTCAGTATGAAGGAGGAGCAGCTGGTAGGACCATGTTATCAGAAGCAGGCAGCTTTCAGATTGGGGAAAGGATTCAGAAGCATCATGACTTGTATGTTCTCCTAGCAACTAGGAGATGTTCAACGTTGTCCATGTTGTCTTCTCAAGGATCACCAATCTGCTTGGAAAACAGCAGAAGTTTAAGAGCCTTTCTGCAATACTAATTTCCCACTTGGAGTGAGTGGCAAGCTTTTGTGCTCATGATATTCTTCTTTCTGACAATCTGTGTATCCAGTTGCTAGCAGATCCTCTAAGGTATACAGATGGCCAACTCTGTATTGGCAAATTGTGTCATGTATCAGGAACAGGTCTGTGTGAAACAAAACTGTAGCTGCTGAACACCTGACATGAACACTCTTGGTGATTTTTTCCAATACACATTGGGGAGTGCAGCCTCCGCTCCAGTTTCATCTCCAAGTTTGAACCATTTCAAAATGCAAAATGCATCATGGCAATGGGGATTACTGGGTGATTCAATGCAAAAACATGCTCCTGACCTCAAGGAAAATGCCTTTGGAAGCCTCTTCATGCTTTAGCCTCCAAAATTCTGTAAGTTCTTAAGAGACAAACTGATGTCTCAAAAATTGACAAAAAACTGTTTCTTTCAGATTCACCAATGTCAGAAGACTTCCCTGGCCTGAACTTACTTGACTATATCTAACACTCAGTGGAGGGGGTTTTTTTTGAGTGTGGTCAACAAAGTAAATAAAACCAGCAATAATTAGATGGTAGAAGTGGCTTATACGATATAAAATAATGGAAGGTGTATTTTTTACCTTTTTATTTTCACCTATTTTCCTTGGTGAATTTGCTGAATACAATAGAAGAAGCAGCAACAGAGAGGTCTAGATAG
This sequence comes from Euphonia xanthogaster, assembly GCA_034509185.1. Classification (NCBI taxonomy): domain Eukaryota; kingdom Metazoa; phylum Chordata; class Aves; order Passeriformes; family Fringillidae; genus Euphonia; species Euphonia xanthogaster. The sequence goes on along the minus strand of JAYDZK010000113.1, from coordinate 36,809,508 downwards.
GTCCTGGCACATGTGAGAACTGTGGGTAAGCTTCTTCAGGGAGTTTTGCCAATGTCCTTTGATGGTTGTTTGCAGAGGTTCAGCTCTTCTAGGGTGGGACACCTCTGTGCAGAGGCTGCCACCCAAAATTGAAGTGTCACAGTGTGGGCGTATGAGAGGGGCTGGGAGTCATGTCCTGGAGCAGATAGTGATGTATAGACCATCAGTTTAAACACAGGAAAATTAGACCTTTATTCATTTATTTATTTATTTAAGCTTGCAGGAAATAATTGTAATTATTTTAAAAAAACCCAAACAAACAAACCAAAAAAAACAAACACCACCAAAGCCATGGATAGCTGTTTGTCTTCTGAGTCATGGGCACCTGGGCAAAGCTCTAACTTGGAAACGTCACTAAAATATCTCCAGTACCTCAGACATTCTTAGGAAGCACATGCAGTAATTATCTTTGTTATGATTGCAGATAGATTTTAAAAAAATTATCTATGCCTTTAGAGAGCCTTTTATCTGAAAATTATTATTATAGAAAAACAAGCTGAGTGAATATGAGATTAAGTAGGAAACTTGGCACTTCCTTCATTACCAATGTATCAGCAGTTCAGCAGAATCATTGGGAAATGGAGAAGAAAAAATATTAATTGCAGTATATTTTAAAACACATCTTATGTAGAATTAATTCCCTGTGTCACATCTAGATTTGTTTTGAGAATTCTAAAAATGCCACATGTTTTCTATTTACAGGCCAATATGATTAGACTCCTACAGAATGCAATGAGGTTTCACTAATTTTAAATGACCAACAAGGAGATCCTCTTTCTATCATTAGACATGAAATACAAAACCAAATACTACACTGCGCTTTTATAGTGACAAATAATTTCCCCTTTCAAGGAAATGTGTCCAAAAGACATTGAACATGAAACTGTTTCTTCTTCTCATTTGATAGACATAGACATAGGTGAAGGCTAGCTAAGAATGTCCTGCATGACAATTCCATGAAGCTCCTCTGTTTCCTACACACATACACTGTCTCATAGAATAGATGCAAAGACCTGCTGATGCAATTACACATTTCTCTGGACCAACTCAATCCAGCAATATGCACAGAATTACAATACTGTTACAAAGGTAAGTATTTATGGTGAAATTTTATTTTCACTCTGGTTAGTATTTTTTCTCATTCCTCAATCTTGCTTAACAAAAAATCTCATACATTTTCTTTAGCAGCTGTACCACTCTAGGAGGTGATTTAGCTGATATTAGAAAAGTCACATAATAAGAAATAAATGCACCAAGAAAATATAAGATACTCACAAATTTGTTTGCTATTTGTACGTGCTTTAAATACTTATATGCAGACACATATGTATATCAGGATTTACATGTAAACAATTAAAAAGCAGAAGAAAAGTTGAATTAGCGTTTTTTGTAATTGTGAGTATATGAATAATCATCCAGCTTAATAGCATAAATAAGAATATATAACAGGCATTGTTTCAGAACAGTCAAACAAAAATAATCCAAACAAGTCCCCTGTATTCATGGGGACAATTCTTTTATGACAACATCACAGGAAAAGGTTGTAATTAATGCAAAAATAAGGCAGACAATCTATTAACATAATCTGAATAAAATCCTTCCACTGTTAAATGCAGACACTAAGTGCTGGTATAATACTTTATTAATTAACAAAGTATTTATCCACTGGGAAATGAGGATAAAAGACCGTACACTTTGTCAGACTACAGAAAAATGTGTTAGCTCTCCATAAGAAATGCATAAAACTCAAACAAAAGAATTATTATTTCTTTAAACCAATTACATTTAATCTCAGAAGAAAGAAAGAATCAATCTGCTCCTTCATGTTACTGTGATACACCACCAAAATCATGGAGAACAGAGTCCTTATAAATTTCAAGGCTAGCATCCAGCTATTCTCTTGAACTGCTAAAAGTATTAGTATACCACATGAAATTTTAAGTCACTGGATTTTTTTAAGAGGATAAGGAATAGTTTTATAAATGCAATACTTCATTAAATGGAGCTAGTTTTTAGGTAAATGGAAGATACGGTGCTTTATAAATGAACAATCTTTGTCACACAGCATAGTCATTCTGGCCAGACACCTTTATACAGTATATCCTTACATTTGTCATATGCTCTGGAATTCTTACTTTTCCTTCACTTAAAGTTTGTAACTGTTTTGTTTTCAGATAATCATGCTTCAACTAATTATAAACAACTTCTTACCCCTTTCCAGTTAAAAACAAGGAAACTACCCAGAACAGTACAAAAAAATAGGCCTTCCAAATTAAAAAGAATTTACAGATCAAAGCAAACACAAAGAAACTTCCTACTCAGAAGAGAAAATATTTTACATTAAGTAAGGGAAATTAAAATAGTAACGATAGAAGGTATTTCTCAACAGAAGAAAATGCTCATTGAAATCTGATAAGTATATGGAATAAAATGGTCTAAAATTACCAGCGTATGACTAAAAATTTCTAACTTGACGACTTACCAATGCAACTGATTTTCAAAAATTTTGAAAAGTTTTGACTTCCATAGGACATAACTCAACCATCACATTTTCTGCTATTAATTCTGAACCTGAATATTAAGATGCCTCCTAGTGACTTTAAATATCAATTTCCAGCCTTGAATTCACGGAAAAACTTTGGAGACTTGCAAATACAGAATTCTCAAAAAAGCTGAATCACTTCCTATACACCTTTGTCCAAGGTCTTGCATTATCCCAGGAATAAGGAATGGGGAACACTGAAATCTGTTCCTATGCAGACAGCCACTGCATCATTTCACTCTTCCTGAAGCCCTTTATTCACACTGCATTATCTTGCATTTGAATATACCACATTCTTCTAGTAACAAATGCAAGTCAATTACGACCTGATTATCCTTTGATTTTTTTTTTAAAGGGGCTGTAAAACTAATAAAAAATTCTGTTCTAGTGCAAAAATCATCAAATGGTTATTTGAAGTGCATATTAATATTTTCTGTTTGGAGTTATAGTTATGATCCTTTGCCCTTCCAGACTCTTTGTGGACTTGAGTCTCAGAGAGACTGCATCTGCCTCATTGAAATGAAACATCATAGGATTATATTGTAAAATGCAAAGTCTGCTCACAGCATAAATACTTCAGAGCATAAGTTCATCATCAATTTATGAACTTTGGAGTCTTAAAAAAGTCTTGATGTGGACACCATTCCATCCTGAGTGTGTACTGTGAGAATATCTTATTCCTCCCTTCAAGGCAGCTCTTTCTACCTGGTGGGGTGTTATGAATACCACTTACTGTGATAAGATGCAAAGCATTCATAATCAATAAGAGAGAACTAATTTGTTTACTATTCAGATTAATATCATTTCCCCTTTATTGGATAACATTCAAAAAACAAAAGGATGAAAATAAAACACATTCAGATAGGAAAGATAAAACATTTGTTGCAATGAGTAAATACTCTTTTTTACATCAACATTCCAGTACACTAATCAAAGCTTACTTTTACAAGTTTTACTTTAAAACTAACATATAAAGCAGTGAATAACTCAAGTTTCTAAAACTGAATAAATTTCTATGAAATTCAAGACTGTCTGAAATTCCCTCTTACTTGTATTCATAAAGAATGCACATATTCAAAATGACTGATCTAGTAGACAACTTGATTTTTTTGCTTATTGTTCATCTCTTATTATTACTATTGCTCTGTTTCACTATTGTTCCATTTCACAAAGTTGCAGAATGTCTTGCTTAGAACCAGAATTAAAAGTCAGAAGTTCCTAACTGGTCCCTGCTCTTCACATACAAATCATTCTGTAGCAGCATCAATAAATTAAAAAATATATTCTTGGAGGCTCAGATCTTATGGAATTACTTTCTTTACCTGAAGCCTTAATACAGAACAAAAAGTTCTGCTTATCAATGCTTGCTTTGTGTGGCACAGTCATGTAGCATGTGCTACTGTCTTTCTCCAAATGTCTTTGCATTTTCAATATTCTTCTGATACACTCTTGTTACATATTTAATGTTGTTACAGGTGCAAAATTGTAATTTCAATCTTGAATGCTGTTGCACATGTGCCTCAAAAACACTGAAGGCCAAAACTCTATGCTGCTAACACAGATTGTGGGTCAACAACATTTTCCTTTGCTTGCTAATGCTTTATTGTCTCTTAGTATACATTGAAATAATAATGGTAATTTATGCAGATATTTTGTATGCATAGCAAATAATGAGAAACACCTGCAGAAATTTCCCTCCTTCTCTGAGTTCAGCAACTAATTATATTTTTAAATAATGGCTACCATTGAACACAATTATCCAAATCACTTTAAGTAATGGAATCTTTTAAAGGTGTTTTTGAAAATTTTCACACAGTTTTTAAACAGTCTTTTTATATAGCAGATAGGAGACAAAGAACATGGTAAGCAGCTTAGTAACCCAAAAATGTTTTGGCAGCTACAAATCATACTGTGCTTTCTCTTCTGCTGCTAATACTTTGCTGATTTAAAGAAAGGCTAGGATTTCCCCAATACTTTCCCATCCTGATTAACATTCATGGGTGCTATAAAGAAAAAACTACAGGGAAAAGTAAAATACTGAGCCACCCCAGTTAAAGCTACTGACTCAGCAAACCTCGCCTTTCCAAAGCTGATATTTGAAAGCATAAGCGGAGATGGAAAATGGCAATCTTATGAATAAGGAATGAGAGTCTAATTTAAGGAAAAGAGTAGACCCAAGGTCTCTGAAGACTGAAGTAACATCCACTCGTTTGAGAGATACTCATGTCTTCGTACCTGGCACGTTGAGCATTCCTTCCAAGCCCCTAAGTAAATAGGACAGAGGTGCCGTTCTCATGCTATATTCTGCATTGCAAGTAAATAAATGAAAAAGTGTCAAAGAAAATCACAAGACAACTACAGCAATCAGTTCATCACATGGAATTTATATCTGCTTGTAAAGGAGGGAAATGGATCCGTTTTATTTCAGCATCTCTTTCTCCTGTTTCTACTTCCAAGCTTTCCTGAATGATATAACAAAGTGCGAAAATGTTTTAAGTACATATGAAACTAAAACATATAAATACACCAAAGCAATAAACAAAAGCAAAAGATTACCTGAAATCTCTACAGCATTTTCTGCCATATATTCAGATGCTTAACTTAAAGTTTCCTGCATTTCCCTGCACCTGGATAAGTATGTAACTGTAATTGTCATATTATTCCCACCAGACCCACCACCAGGCATCTCAGCAGTGAGTTAAAACCAATTTTTTTGACCCCAAAGATGACAGATCAATATTAACTCAAAGTCAGGATGCTCAGCTATGGAAAAATAAGCACACAGATGAAAGCTGAGGTGGTCTAAACAGGATTGGGAGAGACCTGTGCAAAGTTGCAGATTCACTGTTTCTATGGTGTAGAGGAGATTACTATGGAAAAGTGAACCCTACATCCACAGGTTCTAATCCAATTCACTGTAGAGACACAAGAGCAGCTCAATTTTCTAAGGTATAGCTGCTCCTGTTGGCGATCTGTGACCTGGGTCTGCTTTGCTTTGAGGCTTGGTAGCCAGTCCCTGACTGTACAGGTCACACTTGGCTGCTGTAGTCTTTTGACTCCAGGATTGATGGATTTATGTTTTCTGCTGCAAATTCAGCTTATCCTTCAACGACATTGCATTGCACATGAAAAATCTCACCTGACAAAATACACAGATTCCCAGCTTCCAACATACAAAAGTTGAGGAAATCACAGCAGCACCCTAAATTTGAAATGTATCAGGCAAGTGCTGAATTTTAGAGCTCATTGGGCCAACTCCAACTTGGTCGCTTGGACAAGATCATGCCTACACAAGGCATGGCTGCATCAGATTTGCAGTTCATCTTTTTCATTTTCTGTTGCTAGTGGAAACAGACATCTTCTGTTGCTCCTTGAAGTGGACAGGGATGACAAAAATTACCATTACAGCCTCAAAGAAGCCTATTTATCTCTAGTATTACAGGTGCATAGCATAGTGAAATGGGGCAATTACAGTTAAAAAGGAGAGAAATTAGGATTCAGTTATATGTATGATACTTCTGTGTGAAATGAGCTGTTATTCTAACTCATCTCCCTGAAGCCAGGCATCCACATCATATAAATGTGTGAACTGATACTTAGAGCTCACCTTCTTAAAAGAAGGTAAGAATTAACTTCTAATTTTGAGTTAATCAGAACAAGAATAAAGCAGTTTGGAAAAGCATTGACACACCTTCTTACATGTTTTATAGACAAACAGTAGAAATTATTCCTCAAGCCTTTGTATCAATATCTTCTGCCTGCACACAGCCCTGAGATGTGATTTTCAGAATCATGTCTTTTTAACTATTATTTTCTTATTTTGTACATGCAATATATTTTTACAAACATTACATAGATTCAGAAATGACATTATATTACAAATGTCAAAAGCATTTGAGTGGCTGATTTTAAAATTGTGTCCATTACTTCCATTTTGAAATTCACATTAAATGAACTTCTTCTCCCAGCAAATTTCTTACACTTTGGTAAATTAACAAAAATATTTTCACATATGTCGCAATAGAATCCCCCCTTTCAAACGGTTCATTTCGACAGCTGGTTTGGATTTAAAAAAAAAAATTCCAAAATATTTTAAGATGCTAGAATAAATCAGTAGATAAATAATTTCTGCTCCCATCTTAATTCTAAAAAATTCATCATGTCTTTTGCAATTCTGAAATTGAGAGTAATTTTTAAGTAATTTTTTGAATTTAAGAGTAATTTTTGTTAACATCTCCAAGAATATCTTGTACCAAGATAAATTTGGAATCTAAGGAGTAGCATATCCTGGTTGTCTTGATATAAGTCAAATACTGAAAATTGTATCCAGGAAAAATGTCATTTGTCATCTGTCTTCAACCTTTTGTATATGCATTTGCTAAACTGGTTGATCAAACTATGCTTCTGAAGGAGGGATAACTCAGGGATTTTGAAAGATATCTCCGCAAGAGTGCAGTTCCAAGCTGGTCTTGATTTCCAAAATAAAGCAGGAGAATGTTAACATTCAAAGCCCAAATAGATCTGCAGAGGATTAAAAGGCGTTTCGTTAGGAGACGTAAATACAGAAAATGAACTGGCAAATTCTCTTCTGTTTTCTGTGTGATGTCCCGTGTGATACTTAACTGGAAAGGGAAAAAGCAACCTAATGTTACAGAAGCAGGCAGCAGAAGAATTAAACAACACCAATCTAAGGAAAAGTAGATAACTTTTTCCTGAAATAATGCAGCAGGGATTCAAGGGAGAAGGAAGGTGCTGTGGGAAGAGAATTCTCATATCCATGCAGATTACAGGGATTACTTTACATTTACAAATTCCAAAAGGAGGTCCAGGCTTTACTATCTTGCAGGATCAAGCCCAATCTCAAGATATCAAAAACTGATCTTACATATAACTACAAAATATATGATCCATTATAATCTCATTTCACCAAGTTATTTACACTAACTTGTACTTTATAGAGATGAAATGCTAAGTTTTTCTGTTTTGGTGAGGACTGAATAAATGATACATAATATTATTATAAACTTCCTGATAAGTATTCTCCCAGTTAAAATACCTTATAGACATTAAAAAAAAAAAAAAAAAAAAAGAAAAAGAAAAGAAAAAGAAAAGAAAAAGAAAAGAAAAAGTGCATCCCTTTGCAAAGTGTAAGAAAGACCTTGCATTCCCACCTGTCTTTGCCATAGACTAGGGTAATGGTGAGTGTTGTGGGGACCATTTCTCCTCCCTTCCGTAAGCAAATATCTCGTGTTTGGTGCATGGAAGAAATAATTTTTTTTTTTTAAATGCTGCCACTCTCCAGCCACATTTTGCAAACTGTGGTAGCTCCCAACGTCCATGAGAGGGAACTATTGTTTAACAGTTGAAGATTCAGATCCCCAGTTCAGTTCATTCAGTGCAATTTCCCTCTGCTTATCTGAACCCTGCCAAATGGGATGTTCAGACCGTAAAAGGACAATCCCGATCCTCATTAGAACGCTATTTTTGAAAGCTAGACTGTTTTAACTTTTAACAAGAAGGGTACTAAAGATGGTGCTACTAATGAGATTTGGTGTGCTATGCAGATGGAACCAAGTGACAGGTGCCCAATACCAGAAACCAGAGACACGATAGCAATAGACATCACAATACAAACACATTTGCTACATTCAGTGCTTTCTAGAAAAAAAGGAAACTTTTCCTAGGGATAAATTAATTTTAAAAAGTGTCATGGTAAAACAAAAAGAATAGCTCGGTATTCATCAGATTTCTGCTTGACAAGTAAAAATAATGATCCATAACTGATACAGTGTAAACATATGCTATGAAGTACTCGTTTTTACAGTCTCCCAGGCCATTTCAACTGGCAAAATCCAGAATACTGCACCAGATACAGATAGAGTGGACTCTTGGAGATTACACAGTCTTCTCCGTCTGCCTAGCTGCTACAGTGGCAGAACCACAAAACAAATTAGAAAATATATGCTTCTTTAGGGTTTGGTGGTTTTGTGTGGGTTTTTTAAAAATTTTGTGGAGCAAAGGAGAAGACAAATGTGTTCATTCATCTTGACAGTCTCCTGATTTATTAGAGCATTGACATCCATTCTCTTTGTACAATTTGGCAAATGATCAATAGAATTATTCTTTGTGCAGGCAGTCTCAGATTGACTGCGGCAGCAGGTACAAAAGGCATCATACCAGATTAGGCTTTGGGATGAATTGACAGCATAAAGGGACTTCAGTTTTATAGACTAGGCTGAAAAGCAGTTAGTGGGTTGATAATGTGGCTGAAATTTATGGAAGCAAAGCCTTTTTGTGAAATTCATACTGTTAATTGTTTTTTGTTAAATAAATTTTACAGACACATGTAAAGTATATATTTATTTTCAAATAAAGATTTGAGAACTGCTAAGCCAAAAAGAGCTAACACTGTTATTGACTCTGCCTTTTCCTACCTTCCTAACTTTGTATAAGTGTGTTGTCCAGCTGAATTTGATGGGGGAAACTTGGATGATTTTGTCTCTAAAGTTAAGAAAAGCTTTGACAGGTTTAAGTAAGATTTTTTTTTTAGTGAATTTTGGTAATGTAGCTATTTTTCTGGTGCATAAAATGACTCTGAAATAAACAGAATACCTCCAGAATTATTTAAATATATGTTGATTTAAAGTGTTACACATTTCCTGGCCTTAATTTTGCCCTTTGTTTGAAACTAATAGTCATCAAAATTGTAGTGGCTTAACCGCTGTCTTTAAACAAGAAAACATTCCACATTTGATTAACAGAGAAACCTCCTCATCAAGACTTTTTAAAAATATTCTATTTTTTATTCCTTCATTAAAAAATGCAACTAAATAAGATGTCTTATAAGTAAAAAAGCTATCACAATTAAGCCCATTCTCAAATTAATTAAATAGCAATGTCCTGCAAACATTTTGTTCAAAAATGTAAAATCCACCAACTTAAAATGCTCTGAATTAACATTTATTTTTTCTATTAAAAAGACTCAGCTTCTCTCTGTGCTTCAAAACTGACATATTGTGCAATAAACAGCAATCAGCCTAAAGATGCTATATTAAACAAACCAAGTTTTGTTTTGCTAAACTAAGCAAAATTAGTTGAATGCCCTAAGTAATAGTTGCTGGTATTTTTTTGTAAATTATTTCTCCACTTGTTTTTGTGTCTATGCATAAATTAAAAATCTGCTGAAATTTATTATTCATCTGAGATGTAATTAATATGCAAAAATATGCAAATTAAGATGCAATTAGGCTTCAATTCTCTAGTGGAATTTTCCATTATAATTTAATACAAAGTAATAGAGTAATTGGTGTCACGTGTAATTACGGTTACTCACGTGTACTTGCAGACGTGAAAATGGAGTGCTATATGTTAGTTATCCTATGCAAATGTACCGTACTGGCTCTTAACACTTGGGAACTAGGTAAACAAAGATTGTTTTAAAAAAGAAGTGAGCAAAAGTGACCCTTCATGCTTGTCATTTTCAAGATGTACTGTCATTTTCAAGAACATGAATAATGGTAATTAATTTTTGCTGTGTTTATTCCTTAGAATTTATAAATAGGTGGCATGATGCAATACTAGGTTTTCTGGTTTTAATGTTTTTAGGAAATCATGTTTGGCAAAATAAAAAATGGTCATCAAAAAGACAGGGGCCTGGAGGATCAGCACCAACTTGTCAAGTTTTTGACACAAAATATATTTTCTGTCTTAATGTGATATATAATCAGTTTCAATTGTTTTATAATTTGCTACTTCTTACTGTATAGCTTTGCACTACAACCTAAAATGCAAAATCAGATTCATATGCTTTGGCTGGAGGGAGAGCCCCCAAACAGGATGGATATGAGCACATGTACTGGGTGAGCAAATCACACTGAATTCAAGTTTTCTGAAGTGTTAACATCTGCAGGATCAGCCTCTGAGTTTATATGAAGTTTCAATATAAGTGGTATCTGTGATACTGTAGATACAAGATTTTTTAAAGTCTCTTTCCTGTCGTGAAATATAATTCTTGCTTTGCACTTACAGAATTTTGGATATAGCAATAAGTTGTTCAAATCATCCAAGCAGTCAAAATTTCATAATTTGGCTGATAAACACATATTCAGCTAGATCAAAGGGACAGATTGCCATGCACTTGAATTCACAAAAATAATAAAGAAAAAAAACAAGGAAAAAACCCCCCAGGCAAAACCAGAAAAAGCTTTCCAAATTTTATTGTAACAAAAGATGAAAACTGAACAAATGTAATTTTGTGTTTAGCTCTGACTCCAAACTCATCATTCCTGCACAGCATCATACACCTCTCATTTTTAACACCCTAACAGCAACACACATAAACCAGCAGTATGTGTGAAAAAGAATGATTCCATTCCAGACTGGTTATTTTTGGGGGTCTTTTGGCTGTTTTTTTAGAGTTCTAAGGTATATTGTACAACCATGCTCTTGCTTTAACGCTATCACATTCTCCAAACCTTTTTCCCTGTGCATGCTGGAACTTGTTACAAGTTTAATGTGGATGAATCAATGTCTAGGTAGGTGGGGTGAAGAGAGGGAAATTGGAATGATTTAATGTAATGAGTATAGAGCTTCAATGTGCCAAACTAGTCTCCTTCTCTTTCTCTTCATTTGCTTCTACTGCCGCTGGCTAATTATTGAAAGGAAAAGCCATCTATGTGAGAAAATAAAATCTGCCATTAGTCTCTTGTGCTGAGCCCTTCCCCAGCCCCACCCATTCATCCATATGTAGCTTTTCCATTCACTCCCATAATACCACCAATTACTATGCAGTCAGGACCATTCATATTCATATTCACATCTCACTGTGGACATTTAAGCTACACTCTGAGCAACACTCATACCTTAAACTACACCTATTATACAGCTGTTGTACAATTACTGTAAATGAAGTATACAATATGGGGCTCAGCTTGTATAATAATTTGTAATCAGTGATAGGGGAAGAGGGTTTTGTCTACTTCTGCCCTGTGTACTTTTTGGTCTCCTTCTTTCCATCATTCTTCTCTCCCTTTCTCCCCTTGGGCTTGGTTCAATAAAGGCTTATTCTGAGACACACAATAAAGAGATTCTCATCTAGGGTAAAATAACTTAGCCCTCCTGCAACTACAACAGCTTATGCCAGCTGAGACAGTCAGCCTGTCTGTCTCAGCACATAGCACTGATCTCTTTTGTATCACTCTTTGCTGAAATGGACTTAAGTTTGATTTATATCCAGGACCAGAACAAAATATGCAACCTATGTGTGATAAGATGATCAGAAGAAAGGGTAAAGCGAATCACTCCAGGAAGCCCTGCTAACTAAATTAATGGCCTTTGATCTGGTTATTTTCAAATGTTTATAGTGTATTAGCTATTCCAACAGGCAAAAGATTACACATTTGATGGATCCAGTGGTCAATCTCAGATTGATAACAAAGTAAAGGATATTCAGTAGAATTTGACTTATGTAGGCCAGCTATCTCACTGGTGGGCTAAAGCTTCCACATTCTTTCCATCTTTGTGATTTTGCCACTTGAACTTGGGATGGATTTGTCACTAACACTCCCATCAAAGCCATGTTGTAATATCTTGAAACAAAAAAATCCTTCCCACTGCTATCCAGTGTACAGTCAACATGAACTGTATTTTTTAGAAAACATAAACCAATAATTATTATGGATGGTTTAACAAAATTTTTTCAGATTTCTTTCCTGTTTATAAATATGTTTATAAACTACTGTCATACAAACAAAATTTAACAGTGTGGAGTCTTCACTTGCCTAGAAATGTTCTTTAATAACATGGGAGTCCATTTCAGTATCGGTAGATATTTTAAAATCATAAAAACAATTAAAGACTTGCTAATTTTTTTCTCTTACATAGAATATAGCCCTCAGACTCTATTCAATATTTTCACAAATACATTTGTGTGCTTCTTCTTCATTATGTTGTCATGTCCTCCTCCTATGTTTTTTTCTGATCTACAAATTCCATGCGATTGTTCTTGTGACTGTCTTCACAAGCCTGTATGGGGACAAGTCACATAGCTTCTCCTCAGATATTTTTTGCAAGACTATAGCCTTACAATAGGTAGTCAGTTTTAGTAGTGTTTTAGAAGTCCTGCCATCTAACATGCTGTGTACCCAAATAGAATTGCAATGCTAACAAAATTTAATAACATTTTAATAGACATTACTGTTCCAATTACAGCAGGCTTTCTTCCTTTCTCTCTTAAAGCAGAAGGTCACAGTCAATATTACTGATGGCACCCCTTTGGGTAACCTTTAACTGAGTTCTTGTTGTGAGTTTTCAGCTGAATAATTGCTGGTTTTTATACTTCTCTTCTAAGTGGATTTCCTGATGGAGAGGTGCTGTACATCTTTCCTCCTTGTATGCTACTTTACAAGGAAATTACATGCCACTGTTCTTTCATCAACAGTTTCTTTATGGACAGCACTCTCTCCCCTCCTTTCTCTCTCAAGACTCCTGCTGTCCTCTGTCATAGGTGGAAACTGTTTTCCATCAGAGACTATTCAAAAGATCAGTCTTTCCATTTCTCTCAAGATATTTATTGTAGTTCCTTGGGAAGGTAGTTTCTACCACAAAATTAAGGACCAAACAGAGATTATTTGTTGCTGCTGCTGTGGTACTTCTTCACCAATTCACTTTCACACAGTGACTGTCATTTCTACATTCGTACAGCAATACCAAGACTTTACATATTTCTCACGAACTTGCATGTTTCTGCAGTGAGGTAGGTTAGTTCAAACAGTTGTCAGCAAGACAAAAAACATTGTCTTTTATGGGAAACAAGTACACATACCATTCAAGTGGTTAATGGTTCATAGTTGCTGCATTTGCCAGATACATCAAAAGATACAGCATGAAAAGAGAAAAAACCTCATTCTCAGATAGCCTTGAAGAAGGCAGATGTTCCAAACACAATACATACCCACGACATCTGCTACGGTTCAGCTGTCTCAGAACATGAGAATTAGAACCTCACATTCAGGTGACACACACCTGACTACTTCCTTTATGTTTGTAGTAAGGTCTTCTAGCCCAGGTTTGAGATACAGCTCGGCAGAAGACTTGCTTATTCTGTTGTTTAAGAAAGGGCTTAAGAAAAATAAAATCACTACCGGTAAAGATAAATCCTTCTGCAGATAACAACTGAAAAATTAATATATAACTTGTATTAGGGCTTCTGATAACCTTGCAAAGACCTGTAGTAAATCAGTAAGATAAATGTTCTTAACTGGGGGGATATTTTGGACCTTAAGTTCTCATCCAGTGACTTACCCACTCCAAAGTTATCCAATGTTATATTTAATCTCTCTGTGTAGGTGCAGAGGAGGAATTAGTTTTAGCTGTTTTATCATGGAAAGAAATGTGGACTGCATCACACCATGCAGAAAAGTTATATTGTGATGAAGAATGGTCTTGATAAGAGCACCATCTTAAACAGCCTAGATCTTCCCTCTCATCCTTCTGGTCCCTGGCTTAATGCTCCCACACCCTTTATACTCTTCAGCTGTACACCCAGTAGCAAGGGAATGTGATGAACTGACAAGGATTAAAAATAATCTGTTAAAATAAATTTGTTTTAACCTGACTGTGTTAGTCATACTGTTGCTAAAAAGAATTTCTCAATTTGCATTCCTGTTTCCCCAGGCTCTTCCCCTTTCTACTGTATCTTCTAAAGTAACATAGGTAGTAGACTTAATTCATTGTCATTTCCATGGAATCCAGATGGTGATCCAGATCACAATTGTCTCTTTCATCCTTCTTCAACAGCATGACATCTTGCTGCTCTTCTCTTTATCTGACAAATATCAGGTGCCAAAATGGGTCATTTGCAATATTCCATTTTTACTTTAATGATCTCCTACTCTTACCTTCTCTCTAGGAAGTACTGTCTGTCTTCTTAGTTATTCATTGCTGTAAAAGTCCTCCCTTCATCTTTCCCAGCTTTGGCAGTTCTCTACAACAGTAGAGTTGTAATCTCTGCTTCCAATGACAGTAATGGCCTCACTGACTTGCTTTATAATACCTAATTTCTTATCATGGGCTTCCCTGGTTTGGCCTCCCACTAAATGTCCACAGTGCAGAACTAGAATTAGGGAAGAATCTAATCTGTAAGAGGTTAAAATTTCCTGTAAGTTCCTGTGAATTTTTAGTATGGGAAGTACTGAGAGAAAGAGAGTGTGACAAAGAAGGAAGAGACCTCAATTACCAACAGAACAGCCAGTGACTCACATTTGCAATGCTGAAATAGGAACAGGCTGAACTTCCAGTGCAACTTCAATCAATATTTAGTTACTGATGTAGAGTGGAACAAAGTTCAAGAAGAAACACAACGAACCATCTACTGGTTGGGTGCATCTGCCTTATAGATAGAAGCCCAGGCCATGTCTGGTGTCACTCTGTAGAAGATTTAGTCTTGATTGACTGGGTGACTTTCTGCTCTGGTTTGTAATTCTCCATGGCAGAGCAGCACTGTAGGGCAACACCTCTTCTTAGAAGAGAATTCCATCCTTGCCAAAGCTGAAGCTTGCATTTCAAGTGCAGAAGGGAGATTTAGAATTTAAAAAGCAAACAAAAATAAAGTAAAAACCAAAAAGCTCCCCAAAGCTCTCTCAATTAGTTGGGAAATCTCTAGTCCACTTTACATAAGACCTTTCTTTTCTTCTCCACCCATGACTAAATAGTGTGTAACTTCTATCTGAAGCCATTTTACTTATTTATTCTGCTGAAAATCTGTATTTTGCTACATGCTCAAGACTATTTCCTCCTCCCCAACTGCTGATCACCACTACTATTCTAACAAAGATGCCATATAACAATTAATTGCTTTGCTTTGTATTATAGCTCATCAACTTGTTGGGAGCTAGGAAAAATGAAATAATGGGGGTCACTTCTGGAAAATGAGTTTATTTTCATGCCAGCTGCAGAAAATGAGCAAGGTTGGCTTCATGCCAGTTAAAGGGACTCTGTAAGAGGTTTCTTTCTGTTTGCCTGAAGAACAAATGCTGATGTAAGGAGTTACACATGCTAATACACACATGCATGTTACATACATGCAATCTAAAATAATCATTATTGCACAAAATAGGCTAAATTTCACATCTTACTATATTTTGCCCTCACCTTTTCTCCTTTATATTTTTAACTTACGGCAAAAACTCCTTGTGCATTTATCCTTTTGAAAATTATTCACTAATTTAACATAAATACCAGCCAACAGGGATTTTGAAGCTACATGACCTGGAAACTAAATATTATTGAACTACTTTAGAGTTTGCTTAGAGTTTTTAGCTTTTTAAAAACAAGCCTGATCACCTGCTTCATCTATTTATGAAACATTAAATGATTAAAAGTTTTATACAAATGGAAGGAACCACATAGATATTTTCAAGCACTCAGCACCTGTGTACTGATATTTTGACTAATGCGTCTTAAATCCCCAAGAAAGCTGAGCTCTATAGACTTAGCAGATTACTTAATGGCAGCATTTGTTAAGGTACTGCCATAAGTCAGTTTGAAAGTAACTGATAACTGGACTCTTCATTGAGCAGAGAGAGGATACAGCTTCTTTCTAACAACAGCATATTGCTGAAAATAATTTCTTCACTGAGACACAAATCTCTGTGTAGCACTTAACTTGAACACCTACATGGCACTGCCCTTAACTTCCATATTTCTGTGAATGAAATGTCTGTTTCTTGTTATAAATTCTGGAAATTTGAATCGAGAAAAGAAATTATGAAAAGAGAAGGAAAACATTTTTATTATTGGAATGTGTGAGCCTTAATAGCAAAGGAAAAAAAGGGGGACTGTAACTGATAAATAAATGAAACAAGGTGTAAAGAAGTATTAATGTTTTCATTATTTCATACAATTTCTACTCAGTTGCAACTGATTTCCATAGTAATATAGTTAGCTCAAAATCTGTCTTTGCATATAAGGTCTCCATAGAAAAAGCAAATGTGAAAATGGCAATATTTTCAACACTTCTTTTCTTTAATAAAACTAACATTTTCAAATCTGCTTTTATTAAAACACAATAAATACCATCAATTTTTGACATGAAATCTCATTACACACTGTAAATATTTATCACTTTGCAGAAAGAAGATTATACATTAGTTCTATTCATTCAATTCAAATCTGAGTAAGAATGAATTCATGTTTTATTTTTCTTCCTCTATTTAAAAAGGCCCAGTTGCTGCAAGAAAATAAAAGAAATTCTCTTTGTTGCTGCTAACAGATAGGCAGAGAGAAATATCTCAGAGGTAAGTGCTCTGACACACTGTTCCTTGACCCTGCAATTACTCCCTGCCAATGCCATTTATGATTCTCACAAATTCCCATTGATTTCAAAGGAGTCAGTCCATGAAGACTGCTTTGTTAAATGAAGATACTAACCTTTCTGTAACTGGAATTTAGCTTCAAACATGGACATTACAAGGAAAAAAAAAAAGGAAGACCTGATTATTTTATTCTCCTTTTACCTTTGTAGCAGTATCACTGTTATATTAACCAGTACAGCTCAGAACATGGATATGCCTCTGATCCCAAAGCTCAAAATTGCAATAGCAGTGGTGTAACAGCAGGACAAGGTGAATAGATGAAATAAATTGTGGAAGCCTATGTTATGCTTGCCTGTACTAACCAACATGAGGACTCTTTATTATTCTTTTCATTAAATTTAACTCCAAGTATTTTAAATCAATGTTTTAGCTTCAAATGTCTAGCTTGCATAAGTGGCATATTTTCTGAGAAAATCATTCTTGTAGATCTGTTGCTCTTTGGTTTTACATAGATAACAATATAAACCGTATCCTGTTGCACAGTCTTTGAAGAATTCTGAAGTATCATAATTTAGTTGCATATGTTCCATGAGTCTTACTCAAATCCTTTGAAGAATGTTTTTGCTAACCTACATACATTTAGGAACAAAAAAAAAGTGGGCTTCCTCTCCTTTTGTGGGGCACGGTCTTTGCAGAATAAAACAATTTCTTCACATGTAAAGAGAATTTGACACATTGCTCAAGTGATTTGAAATTCTACAACAGATATTCAACCATTCTGATAATTAACAAGCAAACAAATAAATAAAATTGAGAAGCTTTCAATGACAATTAACTCTGATGCCAGGCTCAAGTATAAATTTTCCTGCACGAGCTGGGAGATTGTGGCTGAAGAGCATTCCCACAGAAAGGCCTCTGGGAGTCCTGGTCAGCAGTGAGCCCTATAGCCCAGCAGGCAAACCCCATCCTGAGGTGTATCAGACACCACCAGCCAGTCAGAGGTGACCATCCCACTGCATTCAGTGTTAGTGTGGCCTCACCATGGATACCGAGTACAGTCGTGGGAGCCACCATTGAAGTAGGATGTGGAGGCCCTTAAATGCATCCAGAGGGCAACAAAGCTGGTGATAAGCCCTGAGGAATGTCCTGTAAAGGAGTGGCTGTGTTTGTTGAGTTTGGAGACATTAAGGCTCTTGGTACCTTCCTGAGGAGGTGAAATGGAGAGAGGTGCTGATCTCTTTTTTCTCATGTCCAGCGATAGGATGCATGGGAATAGCTCAAAGGTGTAACATGAGAGGTTCAAATTAAACATTAGGAAATATTTCTTTACAGAGGGAATGGCCAGACTCTGGAACAGGCCTACTAGAGAGGTAGCTGACAGCTGCAGTGCTTAGGAGGTATTTGGACAATGGCCTTACAGATGTGCATTAACTTGATCAGCCATGAACTGGTCAGGCTGTCGGACTAGGTGGCCATTGTAGGTCCCTTCCAAATTAAATCTTCTATTCTATTCTGATAATAAGATATCTATAATTGTAAGGCAAATGTGAAAAATAATATCATTTGGAATTTGTGGTTGAACATAAAACACTATTAAGTGGAATTTGTTTATTTGTAGTCATGTGAGAATTAAAATGAACTATGAATTAATTCAGTCAGGAGGGTACCAAAATATTTTAGCCCATGATTTCATGATTCACAGACTTACAGAGTTGGTAGGTTTGAAAGAGACCTCTGGAGATCATCTAGTCAAACCCCACTGCCAAGGCAGGGTCTCCTGGAGCAGGTGACACAGGAATGCCTCTGGGTGGGTTTTGAGTATTTCCAGAGAGACAGAGGCCATGACCTCCCTGGAGTTCCTCATGTTGAGGTGGAATTTCTTGTGGTTTGATTCACGGCCTTGTTGCTCCCTGTCCTGTCTCTGGGCACCACTGGAAAGAGTCTGGCACCATCCTCTTGGCATCTGCCTCTCAGATATTTATATGCATAATGACATCCCCTCTCAGTCTTTTCTCTTGATTAACAGGCCCAGTTGCCACAGTCTCTCATAAGAGAGATGCTCCAGACCCCTAATAATTTTTGTGGCACTCCACTTAATCCTTTCCTTGCCTTTTTTGTACTGAGGAGTCCAGAATGGTACACAGAGCCAGATGAGACCTCACTGGGGCTGAGTAGAGGGGGACGACCACCTCCCTCGACCTGTTGGCCACACTCTTCCCAATGAAGTCCAGGATAGCACTGGTCCTTCTGATTGCAAGAGAACTGCTGGCACATGGCCAGCTTGTCATTCATCAAGACTCCCAGGTCCTTCTCCACAGAGCTGCTCTCTAGTAGGTCAAGTACCAACCTGTGCTGCTACTTGAGGTTATTCCTCTCCAGGGCAGGCCCCTGCACTTGCCCTTGTCAAATTTCATTAGGTTCCTCCACCCAACCCTACCAGCCTATCGGGGTCCTGGTGAATGGCCGCACAGCCTTCAGGTGTATCAGCCACTCCCCCCAGTTTTGAATCATCAGCAAACTTGCTGAGGGTGCATTCTATCCCTTTGTCCAGGTCATTGATAAACAAGTTAAATAAGACTGGGCCCACTATTGATTCCTGTGGACTGCCACTGACTACAGGCCTCCAACTGGGTTCTACTCCACTGATCATGATCAGCTAGTGCTTGAACCACCTCACTGTCCACTCATCTAATCCACATTTCCCAAACTTACCTGTGAAGGATGTTACAGAAGATAGTGTCAAAAGCCTTGGTGAAGGAAAAGTAGACAGCCTCCACTGCTCTGCCCTTATCAATCCATCCTACCATGCCATCATGGAAGGCTACCAGATTGGTCAGACATGATTTCCCCTTGTTGAATGCTGACTATATTGAGGACCTTCTTTTCTTCTAAGTGCTTGGTGATGACCTCCAGGGTGATCTGTTCCATCTTTCTTCCAGGGATGGAAGGAAGGTGAGGATGACTGGCCAGAAGTTTCCCCGGTCTTCCTACTTGCCCTTTTTGAAGACAGGAGTAACATTGTCTTTCTTCCATTCATTGGCCACTTCTCTCATTCTCCATCATTTTTCAAAGATGAGGGAGAATGGTTTAGCAGCGCTATTTGCCAGCTACCTCAGCACGGATGAGTGTATCCCCTCAGGGCCCATGGGTTCATGGTATAAAGTCTGTTTACCTGATCTCAAACCCAGCCACAGGGAAGTCTTCCTTTCTTCAGCCTTCTGTTACCTCCGAGGTCTGGGACTCCAAGGGTCAACTTCAGCAGTAAAGACTGAGGCAATAAAGGCACTCAGTAATTCCACCTTCTCTGTGTCTTCCATTATCAGGACACCCGTCTGATTCAGCAGTAGCCTCGCATTTTCCCTAATCTTCCTTTTGCTACTGATGTACGTGTAGATGCCCTTCTTGTTGTCCTTGATATCCCTTGCCAGACTCAATTCCAAGTGGGCCTTTGGCCTTCCTCATCACAGAAGATGACAGAAGTCCTAAAAAATGAAATGCTCTTTTAATACAGATAGAGAAGACTAAAAGATTTTTTTTTTGTCATTCATGATCATCAGTTGTCTGTCTGGCTATTTAGTCTATTTGTCAAGATCTGTCTCTGATTTGTTTAAGGTCTTCTTTTTCTGTTGTTAAAAGCTGATCTTTGGAAGCCATACAAATAAAAGAACCATTCCTGTCTTTTAAGAAGAAGATGAACTGAGCAAAGGAAGAGCAAAAGATAATTTAAAACCTAATGCATTGAGGATTGTGATACTCCCAAACTCTGCTTTTGGGCTAACGAAAAATTGAAAAAATTTCATCATATTTTACCTCCATTTTCCTTTATCTGAGCAGTCTTAGTGTCAATTATACAAAGCATGACAGTACATTCCTAGACCCAAGAAAGCTGAAGACATTTTTTTTTCCCAGACCAGGAGGAAAACTTCAAAATTATACATGAGCAGTCTTAATTCAAGGTTTTTTCTTCACTGAAGTTTCCCTAAAGAATTTTCCTCTTGCAGTTCTAGTTTGCACAAGTGTTCTGTCTTGCTATTTCTATGACTTCTGTTGTCATCAATAAAATATTGAATATTATGGATGAAATACAGACTTTTGCAATTAACCTCTCAAACAGTAAGACTGAAAGATTCTTCGAAAGATTCTGAATATATGTAAATTCAAAATTCCTTTTTCTCTTCTGATGAGTGTTCCAAAGTTGGAAGGCAATTCAACTGAATAAATGAACTATAGTTATTGTTTGTGGGTTTGGTTTTTTTAAAATCCAGTACCCAGTGTTTCCCTGTATTTAAAAGCTGTACTCAACTTATGCAGATAATCAAATTTCCCATTCCTATATGAGTGCTTCTTTGAGACGCTGATTTTTCTCATGGAATAATGACTATTATTTCCAAGTAAGCCTTAGCAATGCAAAAATAAATAAAAACTAATTAAAATAGTAATTATAATTTTGAAAACCTAAAGAGAAATGAGAATATTAAAAGCTTACAATATAAGTTTGAGTTTTAAAAAATCAATGAATCTGTGGATTGATGAGTTTGGATTACATCTGAATTAGTCTGTCCATCCTTATTTCCTTCAGTCTTGGAGAAAATTAACCTTCATTATTCATATACCTAAACAACTGTTAACAAGTACTTCTAATTGCCATATGGAACCAGAGCTCTGCGAGAGATATTTATATGAAACAGAAACTCTTGAAAAGTATATTCTCTTCTTCATTAATCTGATGCCAACATTTTGCTAATTAAACCACCACATGTCTCATGTCACTTCCTACGTAGGTCACTAGAAGAGGAGATACATTTGGGCACCCTTAAGGATGAATCCCAGGGGAGCATCCCACAAAAGCATGGTATTTAAGCTTGCAAGTTTATTAAACAAATCACAGAATATATTGCAGTCTAAATCACAGACATGGCATGACACAATTAGAAGATTTATTGATTCTTTGGGCTAGAGATCTCACAGCTTGCACTGGGGGCTCTACACCCACCAGAACCAACAGATTTGCTTCATCACAAGTAATATTTCTAAACTAGAGCAAGGAAGCTTATAAAGTTGAAACTTCCTGACTTAAACTTTGCTTGTTTTCAACTTTGCTTCTATTTTAGCCCAACTATAAACTGAACACATTTTGTATTAGTCCCATGTCTCACCACCCCAAATTATTGGCACCCAGCCTGCAATAACAGAATCACTATGTGAAGCAAAGGGAAAAAAAATTAATAATCAATATTTTTTACAGTCTATCTACCATCTGCCTTTATTAGAAGCTCTTACCTCTTTACTTTTAAAGTAGTCCTTTACTTATTGAGTAATGCAGATCAGAATAGTGGTCAGAACCTCTACTCAAATAGAAGATGCTATAAACAATTGGCTATGTCATCTACGTCATATTTCCAATAAAAAATGGCAGATTATGGCTGAATTATATGTTTCCCAGAACTCAGTTCAGGTGTGAAATGACTCTTTCCAATCATGCCTTGGAATTCACTGCTCTACAGTGAAACACATGGACATTTCCTTTGAAAGTCTACTTTTTATTCTCTTTTGTGGCACATAAAAGTGCCAATATTTCTAGCAACAGAAACTCTGTTCAACATTCTATGAAGTTCACTGAAAGGTCACAAGGATGATTAAGGGACTGGAACCCCTCACATGTAAGGAAGACTGGGAGAACTGGAACCATTACACCTCACGAAGAGAAGGCTAATGGGGCATCTTACAAATGTATGGAATTACCTGAAGGGGCCATGCACACAGGACAAATCTACAATGTTCAGTGTCAGCACAAGAGGCTCCATAAACATATGGAAGTGTTTCTTTTTACTGTGAGGGTGGCTGAACTCTGCAACGTGTTTTACAGAGAGGTTGTGGAGTCTTCTTCCTTGAAAATTTTGACCTAGAGTCGGGCACTGGATGATGGCCTCCAGGGATGCCTGCCAATCTCAACCATTCTGTGATTCCATGCTAAAATCTGTATGTAATGGAACAAATTATATTTCTTAGGCTCTTTAGATCTAGAAATCCCTTTCAGTTCTTCACAAGCAAGCAAGCAAGTAACATTATCATCAACTTTTTAGCTGAACCATTAACGTAAAATGCTCATACTAAATCTGCATATTGGCGCAGGCTTACCCACCATGATCTCATCAATACCACTGGTCCATGAATCACTCTTTAACTCTCAGATTTGTCCCTGTCACGGCTATAACTTAACTGAAAGGAATCAGTCTTTCCCACATTCCTTCTCTGATGCAAAGAATGAAAGTCATCATAGAATTGTAGAATGGCTTGGGTTGGAAGGGACCTTAAAGATCACCCAGTTCCAACTCCACTGCCATGGAGACATCTTCCACTTGACCAGATTGCTCCAAGACCTGTTCAACACAGCCTTTTCATAATCATTTAGGTACTCAACATTGATAAGCTAGTTGAACCAAGGTCACTGGAATGATAAAAATTTATGGCTTTAAGCCGGTGCCTGTCAAATATCTTTGTGATGGCAACTGATATCATACATGAC
Source organism: Euphonia xanthogaster (assembly GCA_034509185.1). NCBI lineage: Eukaryota > Metazoa > Chordata > Aves > Passeriformes > Fringillidae > Euphonia > Euphonia xanthogaster. The sequence goes on along the minus strand of JAYDZK010000113.1, from coordinate 36,786,089 downwards.
TAGAGTGCTTGGGCTGAGGTCTTATTCTCTTTCTTTAGGGTAGTGCATGGTGAGAAAAGGTCACTGTCAAGGACAACAAGAAAAGAGCTAAGTCAAAAAACATCTTTACTTATACATTCTACTGGTGTTTAAAACTGAGGCACCCTAGAATCAGTGTTAGCTCTAGGCAATTTGGGATGCCTGACTGCCTCATTCATTCGGATCAGCTTTTGACCTCAGCATCTGTAGGATACTAATAAAAGGTATAGCATCTTAATTTTAGGCATAAGAGATTCTTTTGATTTCATTAAGGATGAAGGGATGCTGCTCTGGAGGGAAAAAGTACTTGTGAGTGTGCCTAACTTTAAGCATGCAAGTAATTCTGTTACTTTCATTGGCTTTCAAAATTAAGACCAGGCTTGACTGCTTTACTAAAATGAATTTCAACATAGAATTTCTGATGGTTGCCTGAAGTCATAATAATGGAAATTCTGAAAGGGAGGAGAAAAATAGAAAATTTATCAGTTTTATCATACATTAACTTGATATTTACTTCACTTAAACTGTTTTCTGAAATTAAGCCGGTGTTCTCCAGTGTTTTGTTTACTTTCTTCTTCTCTTGTAGAAATATCACACATGTGCAGTGGATCATATTTTGTCATTACATCAAAAAAAAATCTGCATATGTGTTTAGAAGGAGAACATTAACGGATTATTGTTTTTTGTATTAGTGGGTTTTTCTCATTGCATTTCTTTTTTTGCCAGTACCTATCTTCTGAAAATGTGAAGTGGCCATCTCAAAATTCATTCAAGCTTTTCCCTTTTAAAGAGTTCAATCTATGCAACAAATATCTTGCTTTCTCCTGGGAAGCTTTTCCTTTTAATATGTCAAATTATATGTGAAGGACTAATTTCCATCTGGAGACATCAGTGAGGATCTTTCTTCTTCACAACCATGGAAGGGAAATATTTTCCTCCTGAATAACTTTTTTTTTTTTTTCCCAATCTGAGCTGTCTCTAGAGCTGTAGGGAAGTGTCTGATCCAGAGTGCAAAAGCATTTTAATTCAGCTTAGGTTCCACATTAAAGCAAATCTGCAAAAGTAAGTGGTATCTAAATGTTGGAGAATTCCATCAGGGTGTTTCTGAGTTTTCGCACCACAGTTTTATGTGGGAAAATTATCAGCCTTTTTTTTTTTTTACTGGTATATGGAATATAAATGTTTAAACTACATTTTTTCACAAAATATTACTTAAGGCATATGTCAGAAGTCATATCTTCTCTATCCTCAAATACTTAAGACAACATGATCTATCAGCCCAAGTCAAAGAACATGGTTCATCAGGAATAGAAGATAGACTTTAGGGTAATTTTTTAATTTTAGTTCATTTCTATATTCCTAGTTTGGAAAAATAATGAAATACACTTCCTTTTAGCCCCTATATCTACCTGAACAGACTGCATTATAAAGGAATCTTAACAACTAATGTCACTTTCTGAATTGACAGCTAAGGTACATTGCCTTCTAGAAGTCATCTATCAAATATTTTAAAATCCACACATCTTTTGCTCCATTTGTAGTACAGCCTACTCAGCATCACCATTTTCCTTCTCTCATATCTCTGTATATTGCTGGGAAAATAACCCCCAGCTTGGCTCCCTGCTCAGCAACAAAACTAAGCCAAATGAATACATGGCAAACTATCTTTCTAGGTTTGCAGTGAAATGAATTCACTATATTCAGGAACAAACATAACACTTGACATCACTCACAGTTTAATTACTGGTCATAACATTAATTCTAGGGTTCTTTGAAGGTACATCTAATAATACAATTTGAAACTTATCATTTTCGGCAACTAAACTATACTTGTACAAATTTTAAGCTGACTGAGGGGGGAAAAAAACAAAGAATTTCTGTTCATTTTGTTGTTTTCACACCCAGTAGAATGTTACAGTTAGAGTTTTTTACTTTTGGTTCAAAGGTAAACTTCTTATTAATGTTCTACAACATATGCTTTTGAATTTTCAGCTGCTACCCTTAGTATTTCCAATAAGTATGTGACAGAAGAAGTTATAAGGTGACTTCTCTTAGATAATTTCAGTTCTGGATTCACATTCTTATGCCAAAAATTAATAAAAATAAATACCTTTTTTATTATATATATTGGTATACCATGTAGCCAGAAATTTTGAGGTAATTTTATGACAGCCATGTTTTATGACATTATTTTATTTTTTCTTACTAAAGTATTTACCAAATGTCTTAGATGAGAAAATAAACAACCAAAGGCTTTTCTGTAACACAGTTTCCGTCTTCTAGCTTCTAAGACTAGCTAATCAAACAATGACCTTATTTTTTAATAGAGGGGGCAATTGAAAATCATTGAACAGCCCTACCCCTTAATGATTTTTTTCTCAGACATAATTATAATAATTAGCATTATAAAGTGCTAATTATCTTTGGACACGAAGGACTTGCACACCAGAGACAGAGGTCCACATTAAGTAAAGAGGATTTTGCTTTCTTCTATTACCACTTTTTTTTCCTTCTGTAAAGAGGTAGAGGACATTCAGCACATCAGACTTCCTTTCTGAATGTTCACATTTTGTTATTGCAGGATGATTCACCCTAGAAAGAGGTAAATTCTTAAAAGCCCTGTGGATTGACCCTCCACATGTCCAGTCAATAGATCTGAGATTATCTTCTCATTTTATTGGACTTCATATTGTCCAGTAGCATGCAAAGACCTTGGATTATTGTAAAGAACTGCTTCTGTCTTACTCAGTCCTGAAGGGATTGGATTAATTTTGCTAGAAGACAGTATCATTTTCTCATAAATTCTTTCTTATTGACACAGAAGAAGGAAGGTTTCAGTCCCCTTAAGAAATACCAGTCATGTTTTTAAGGACTGTAATGTATAGTGCATATGTTTGAAAATCAGTAATGAGAACATCATAAGCATGACATAAAGAATAAAGGATTGGGAGTTATTTTTCTTGGCTTCCTGTACTGAACCTTACATCTTTACCTGGCTAGATAATCCTTCTCCTATCCCTCGCACAGGATATAATTCCTTGAAGCATGAAGCATGAAACATTTATCTGGCCAAAATTTTTACTCGTTTGCTCCTACAGGCTATAAATATTGTTTTATATGGATTTTCTCCTGCATGTTGACAGAGCTTTTGCACCAAGCACTGCTATTTCATTCAGTTGTTATGCTCAATCCTTCATCCATGTTCCACAGGTTTCTTTCCAGTGCTTTAAAAACAGATTTTCAATTCCCTTATTCTCCCTCAGAAGATGAGTGTCACAAGTATCACACTAAAGGGTGTTATCCACATATGTGTGTTTCCTGCAGTCATCTTGATGTTTTGCTCAATCAACACAGATGTATATAAAAGGTTATTCCTTCTGTATGTGTATCTGAGCTGTCTTCACTGATGACATTCTACATTAAATATTCTAAAATATCTTCTCCTATAACATAAGCAGATTATGAGTTCCAAAGAAATTGGCAACTGCTCACAGCATGTGTGGCATGGATAGATTGTTCTGGGTATTCAAGTTAACAAATAATAGAATGACTGCAGGAATTTGCTCTTGAGTGATATGTTTTGTTTCTTCTAGAGAACACCTGCTATCCACCTCTCATAATATTATCAGGGCTATCAGCAAGGACTCAAACTTCCTCTAGTTAGGATAGTATGAAAATGTCTCTAAATGCCAGCTGAAACCTTCTCCAACAGTATTCTTCAGGCAATTTCCACTAAATTCCTTCAAAAAAGACTGCTTACATTTCAGATTGCTATGTTGTTTCTCCCTGGGTCTGAACCAATAAACCCAAATTTTCTTTGAATGTTGAAAGTCCTATCTGAGCTCAGAAGAAGACATCTTTCTCTCAGGGGCTCTGGCTCTTCTTTCATCTCATTTTTTTAATCACAAGTCACTGGTCAACAATGACCACTTTTAGAGAGAGAGCTGAAGATGAGCATAATTACCTGTGAAATTGACATGAAAAAATATTCTTTCTTCCACAGCAGAGTTAGCAGAATACTCATACAGCTCTTCTGATTGTATTGCCTTTGAAGTTTATCTTCCAATCAGCTGCACCGGTCATTTAAAATCACAGATACTATTATAGCTTTTGATTGAATGACTTTTGAATTATTTTTGGTATGCGCATCTATATATATATGTGTGTTTGTGTGTGTGTGTGTGTGTGTGTGTGTGTGTGTGTGTATGTATATATCTTTCCCTGACTCTTCTGTGTGAGAAACAGCTTTGGGGAAAATAAATGGAACAGTAAATGGAATATAGCCAAATGCCAAATAGATTTTGTTAAAAAGGTCTATTTAATCTCTGCTTAAAATGAATTACAGTATGCTCAGATTCTGTTTAGCATATGCATCCACTTTTAAGTTTCTTACTCTGGATGTCTGCTTGACTAGCAAAGGAACTTCATTTCAGCTATTACAAACTTGCAGTACTGACTGCATGTTGGATCAAGACAATATCATTCATTAGAACAAAAAAGGCATCTTCTAATAGCTGAGGCTCCCTTCCTTCATATTTGTGTCAATTTTTTAATGCTTTTTTCCCTATTTGGAAGGTTTTTCCTTTTAATAAAAATATAAAAATACAAACTTAGGGATAAGAGGGAATTAAAGTAATATGATATGAATAGAATGCATCACACTAAGCATCTCAAACTGTATACACTCACAGGAGTAATGAAAATCAAATATAACGTCATCATCTGCTTCCCATATGAACAATCAAGGGAGTCAAAATCTAGATAAACCAGCAAGAGTAAATAGTTTAGTGATGAAAAATTGATATAAAAAGTTCACTGAAAATATAAATATCCTCTGGGCTGTCAAAAGCAATTGGTTCAGCTCAATCTGGTAAATCTACTTTTAATGATAATGGCAACAACTTTTCCTTTTTATTACACTTTACATAAATTTATGAGCTTTATCACTTCAAACCCAAAAGAATATATTTATCTCTGTATCAGGTTTTAAAGTTATCATATGTCTTGGAAACCTACCTAGAAATACAAGAATATAATCGTGCTTGTAAGCCATTTCTGCTAGGATGGAAATAGAATTCTTGTATCATACAACTGCTACTAATTAAAAGGAAGGGGATCAACATAGAAAAGACTGTAGCAATTTAAATGGTTTTAATTTTTCCTAAATAGCTAAAAAAAACCCATTTATCACAATTAACAGTCGTGGAAAAAATCTGCATTTTAGAACTGAGATTTTTTTCTTAATAATGCCTTTTATACTTACAAATATCTACAAATGACCTCTGAAAAATTGAATAGAACCGTGTCTGTTCAATCTATAAACAGTCAGATTTTCAAGGCCTCTCCAGCAGAGGCAGAAAGATTATTTGTGGTTAATTCTTTCCTCAACAAAACTACTGAAGTCAATGATATGTAAACAAAAAGTGGGGACCCATTAATCAGTAGTCATACAATACTACTAGGAACATTACTAAAATTTTTGCTTTCAGTAAAACACCAAGTAAAATGTTGGTAAATGTTTAACACCAATAACAAATCAATATTACTTAATAACCAAGTGTACTACTAAATTCAAGCTGGTTCACATAATTTTTGTTATTATTTATCTTTAACAGTGACATATTGTCAGAACTTGAATTAAAAGCTGATCTCCATGAACTCATTAATTACCACTGCATCATGTCCAGCCCTGCTTTCAATTTTGTCTTGCGTTTGACCATTCAATCTTTAAAGACTGATGTCAAAAAAGTTACTGTTTTGTTCTTCATGATTACTCTGGTTTACTTATCATCTGAAAGTATGAGAAGTATGCTTTCCTATTACATTTCTGTCACTATTTCTAGAAATTACAGGTGCATCACACATGCATTATATTTCATACAGTCTTAGTTTGGGAGAAACAGCTTCAAGTTTTTTTGCTTCCGTCTTGTTTCCAGCCATTAATTCAAATCCAAGTGTGCTTAATCAGAAACCTACCTTGCCTTACTGTGCAAAATCTGTGATCTCCATTAATTTCTCAGTTTCATAATTAAACAGCCAGTAGATTTTCCATTGCTTGTTCTGTCTGCATCCAGAAATCTACTCTGAAATAAGAAAACCCTTCTTTTCAGGTTCATATTTGCATCATCACTCTGAATGGGCTTTTGATGTTCGACTTTCCTTTGTATCCAGAAAATTTACAATTTATTCCCATTGTTGAGATAGGAACATCTTTTCCTTGCTTGCCAATTGTAAAAATCCTTGCTCTGTTTCTAGATCTCTGAAATTAATTATTACTTCCCAAAGTATATTGTATTTCTTGCTTTTAATTTATATGACTTATGAAAGGTTTCAGCTTCAAAATTACTTTTACAAAAATCTCTACTCAGAGAACCTCGCAAAGTTGCAGCTCTGACACAAACTCTAAGGACAGATATATGTGCAGAGAGGGAAAAAAGTATGGCCGTGGTCACACTGAACATAGTGAAGTTGTTAAATTTATGTTCCAGGTAGATATATGAGCAAGGATCCTCATTCAGGATGGAATGGGTAGAAGATTTCTCCCTGTCTTCACTCTCTGAAGCTTATCTAAAGCTTGTGCCTGAGTGCAGGCTTGCATCCAGGCAGTTTGAGTCACAGTCAGTGTGTTTAGCTCCATGTTGAGATTCAGTCACCTCAGTCAACAGTAGCTAAAGATAATGTGTACATGTAGGATGCAATATGATATTTGCTGCTGTAAGGAAATTAAGAGCTTGATGCCTTGAATTATCTACTTATAATTCTGTAGAAGGCAAAAAAATTAATATACCATGTAGAAGGACTTTCCAAAGCCACAGTCAGGGTGCAATGACTGCCTCTGAGAAACACTGAAGTAAGAACCTTGGCATTAGCAGATATTAAAGTGTCTTTTCAAAAGTATTACCTTTAGGCAATAATTCAGCTTCTACATCCTGTAATGTTGAGATTGCAGTGTGTTTTCTAAAAAGTTCATCTATAATCAAATTTTAAATATTATACTCCACATTAATTAGAAATTAAGAAAAAAAGTCTCAAAGTAACTGCTGTCTTCTCAAGTAGTAACGTGATAATACATAAATACACATATGTTATCTGTGCAGAGTCCTAATATTTAGAAAATACAAAATACTCTACATAAAATTTGCCAGTTTCGGTATTGTATCCAACACAAAACACAAATTCAGGATTTGTAGGACTTTTACTGCTGCACATCAATACTATGCCCTCACCTATTTTCTTTAACTTCTTTACAGTGAGATTAAAAAATTGCTCTAAAAATATCAAAGAAAAGCCATTTTGATAGTTTCCTTTTCAGTATTTGTGAAGGAGTGGAGGAGTTGGTGACTGGAAATTAATGTTTCTATTTTTTCTGGAACGGCTATTATTTGACCTCAGCTGGTTTTCTCATGGACTGAAAATAAATTTTCCTATTATAGATCTCACATGTACAAAGACAGCCTGAGTAGTTATTTCAACACAGCATGGCAAAATGCCTCAAATGCCTATAGAACTTAAAAAGTATATTTGCCAATTAAGGATTAAGGAAGCAAAACCCAAGTAGGAAGTGGCACATACAATTACTTTGCATAGCACAGAAACCATTATGCAATATGGCCAGACTAGCATTGCTCATTGGTTTTTTGTGAGAGAAGAAGGTTGTTTTCTAAATATAGATAAAAATGTGCTGCACTTAGGCAATAACTCATGACAGAGAGGTAACATATGCTATCATAATGCAGTGGGAGCTGCATGACACAAAGAAAATATGAGCAATACCACCTTCTAGAGTTACAGCCCCTTATTGCCATTATAAAACATCTTTATTGGAAGAGAAAATGCAATATTTTGGTAGAAAGAGGAGATGAAGTACTAGGACAAGTGAAATTTTTCATGGAGAACATTCAAATTTACAGCTCTTTATGTCTCCTGCTGTGCTCAGGGTCCATCAGAAGACAGATGTCTAAGGGTCTTCTGCTTGATATACAAGGCAATGATAGAGTGACATTTTTGACCTCTAAACAAGGGAGCGTTTTAAATTAAAAAAAAACACTTCAGTGCACAACAAGCACAGAAATTCCTGTTCCCTTCTCGTCTCTCCCTTTCTTGGAAAGAATTTTTTTTTTACAAGTGTTTCCATTGGGAAGGATAATTTTACTGTCTGTCACATTTCATTTCAAATAATATAAACTGCTATAATAGACTCTAGGGCCCAAACTCTCACTGATTTTAAAAGGGGAGGACTAGGCCAAAGCTGTTATTTTGTGTAGCAGGAAACTGAAAATTCATGCCTGGAAATGTTCTTTTGAAATAACATATGCATTGACGTTTAAGCTCTTTGGTTATTATCTGACTCAAGCCAACGGCACTCTTGCTTCCAACTCCACTAAAGCCCATGATAAAAATCAATGTTATAATGTGAACCTGAGTACACCACAAGAATTCATTTGTATTCAAGATCAGACTCAGGGAACAAAACTGAAATATGCTGAATTTTTACTTTTAATCAGCATGCCTGAAAGAATACTAGATGAAATATTTTCAAGTCCATCAATGGGTGGAGTTCATTTTTGCCATTACTACCTTTATTTCCTATATATAAGTCTCTGCAAAATTTTAAAAGAGGGTTCTGTTGAACAATTATTTTTTAATCTTCACCTTTTATACTCTGAGACAAGTTCAAATGACAGAACACACATATTGCCTGAGAGTGAGTGTGGTGAGACAGTTTTAAAAAAAAATAATTTTTGCTGTTAGAAAGGTGGTTTTGAAATTCTTTAGGCATTTTCCTAATCTATTGCCTAGTTTTCCCACTCAAGCTATGGAAGTCAAAGGCAGACCTAGTGGCAACATTTGCACAGGCACTAAAGAGCACTTCTGAAAACAGAGGGGTTTATGAAAGATTAAAATAACTAATAAAATGCTTATCATTTTAACAACCAACTATATAAAATTAATTATTTTTAAAAATGAGATTCAAAAACCACTTTGAGTGGTGATCTAGAGTTATTTTCACAAAAACTCCAACACTGAACTTCTCATCTCTGTACTTTAAATTGTTAAGAGAGTGACCTGGTTTAGGGCAGAGAGGTAGTACTAAAAAAACTTTTTTGGCAGCAATTATCAACCCCCAATTTTCTTTTAAAACAATAAAGGCATGCCACTACACCATCAGCAACTGGTATATTCTCAACTTCCATAAAAAATAGTGGAATACAAAACATTAATTTCTGCAAAATCACAAAGAAACTTAACATCAAGCTTTCTGAACTGAAAGAATCAGGAAAATCTAAAGCTTTGTTGAACAAAAAGCCCTATAGTAACTAGTGCAGAAACACCTGCAGCTTGACAAGTGTAATTTAAAGCAATTTATGTGAGGGTTTATGTAGGTTATTGCTAGTTATGGAAGGGTGTGTGTGAGATACTGGTCTTGATGCAAACGATAAGCCCATCTCACAGTTTTATGCACGTGTTGGTCAGCCAATGTGCAGAACGTCAACAAAGGTCTACAGAAGCAGAGTTAAAAGTCCCTGAGAAAACGTGCAAAACCCCAGGTGCTACATATTTAGGTTACCATGTCATCTACTTAGATTTCTATGATCTCTCTGAGTGTGGGTAAGTTGTAGGTGTGCGTAGGCTGCAGTCTTCGTAAATCATGGGTAAGGCTCTGAGCCTTTTCACAAATTTGGTGCGAAGCAGGATTCAGCACTCTGAGATGTATAATCTCAGAAAGTAAGTACTGAATCCTCTACAAATCTCTCGTTACCACATGTGAAGGGTGGGATAAATGCATGTTCTACCTCAGATGGGAGATAGTGCCCATAGCGTGCAGTCAACAGAGGCATCACATATAGAATGCGGTGTGGGATGAGCGGTGGGGCAGAGACGCGTTAACTCTGACGTTCCAGATAAGGTGGTGTGCCATCTTCCCCTTTACCACCAAACAAACTCAAGTCACACTTTGTATTATCCTTTCTATCTGCAACGTGAAGTTAATGCTTGGTTAAGGCTCCTTTTTTAGAAACATCTCAAATTACAGGTTAAACATAGGCATCTTTTTCTCACTGACATGCTCTATCTTGCATTAATCAGAGTTTGTGTGTTTTGACCCTTTCACCAGCTGACCTGGCAGTAGATTTCTTTTTGCCCAGTTGTGGTATTCTCACATCCAGGACTTCTACCTGCCCACAAAATTGTGCTCTTAAGTTCCCAGATAGTCAGATGGAGTGACAGATGCTTATCAAAGGGCAAAGAGCTGAAAGATTAACTCCTGGATAAATTGGAGAATGTACACTTTGTTTCTTTAATAAATATTGTTACTACTGTTACATGCTATGAGCCAAGTACTGCAGATATTATTCACTTTTTAGATCTTATTCCTGGAAGATGGTATAGAAAAAGAGTTAATAGTTCTACTGCAAATGAGAATAAAGAGCTTTTTACTAAATACTAATTTCAGGACATGATGTTGTTTTATGCAGGTATGCATGAAAAATTTTTTTATTTGTATTTTTATGCATGATTTATAAAAGGAAATATCTAATAGCCTGGATTCAATTTTGCTTCATTTAAAACATCTCTATGTAACCTGTATGAAAGTGTTGACTATACTAAATCCAAACATCCTTACATCCTATTCCCTATTTAGAAACACTCTGTATGCCAGTCAACAGATTCAAAAGAAATGAAATATCTTATAACTAGCTAAAGATGAGGGGACATTTTTTATTCCCTGATGGGAAAGAGCAGCATAAGGAAAAAAAGTACATTAATGGTCTGTACAAAAAAAAAATAAAAAATTCTTTTCTCCTCAACACTTACAACTATAAAATAATGAACCTGAAGGCCCTTTGTTTTTAACAAGGGGGAAGGAAGAAATTAATAAATAGAGTGGCTATAGAACTTTCTCATAGGACTCATCATAATGGCATACTAGTTATCAATGGAAAATGTCAGATGGGACCTTTAAATGGCAATTGGTTCATGAACAGAGATGTCAGCAAAGAACTAACAGATCAGTTCTTAAGTGTTGCTAAACTGACCTTTTTAATGGCCATAAACTGCAGTGGTTTCATTGTCAGGGCTCCAAGGTAGTGATACCTAGTACATAAATGCTTTGCAGAAATAAGATTGCAGTAGCTCAGACTAATGAAAAAAATACTGAGCAAGAGAAAAAGCACAATGATACTTCATGCATGAAGCATTCCAGTAAGTAAACTTAGGAAATATGATGGGATTTATTGCTCTTCCACGTTCAGCCTGGGTAACCAAGGATGTATCTCCAGGTTACTGCATCACAAAACAGGAGGCTATCCTTGCAGAAAGCACTGTCAAGAGTGATATTAAAATGGGCATCAGTACAGTCAAACTTTTACTGGATAAACCAAACCAAGTCTCTCTGCAGTACGTTGTAAACGATGCTAAGACTACACCTCTTTTAGTGCTGACTCTCACAGTCTGTGCACAATTCCAGTTTCAAAGTTAGTTTGTTCATGTGGGTCCAGTAGCAACATACGAGACCAACAGACATTTTGCAAATTTTCTGCTGGAGATAGGAACTGTAAGAGCCAAGTCAGCTGCTCCAAACTTTTGCTGTTTTTAAAACATTTCTTTAAGTATCCCTTTCAGAAAATTTTCTTAATATTTACAATAGTTCACATTAATTTGTATTTACAGTTTCCAAGTTTTTGCTAGAAGCTGGGAAGAAAGTGGACTACTTCTCCAAGACATTACTTTTTCCCAAGATATCTGAATATTAGTTTATTCTGGTTAATACTGGTAGCTAAATCAGAACAGATATGAACAGACCATACTACTAAAAGAGAAGTAGCTATAAGATATTCTACTGTCACCCTATCAAGTATATGCCATTAATATATTTATTAATAATAAACCAAATAAACAACATCACAAACAGAAATACACTAAAGTAATATTTGTCAGTACTCTAAATTCTCATATTAGAGAAAGAATTATTCTGATATTCCATGTGTTTGTGTTTTCAAAACCAGATTAAAAATAAAATAAAGAAAGAACATTTGAAAGGTTTCCACTAGTTCCTGGTGTGGTCACTCAATGTATGACAGATTTCAAAGTCTTCCATGCACATTGCAAGAACAGTTTTACTCATCACTGCTTCTAAAATCCCAAAAGATTGTGTACAATTGAGATGATATTGGCGTGCCCCAGACCTCCTGTCCTTTAGCTAACTTTCCCAATAAAAGGTTAGGTGTCACCCAATCAGCCTTTCCACCCTCATAGAGTTTCTATAATATTTGGTTTCTCAGTAATTTTTTAAACCTTGAACAAGGATTAGTATTAGATAAAGGAAAAAAATACTCATTTTTTTAACAAAACCAACACTGTGAAGAAAGTAATATCTCTCCCATTTTACAGATAATAGCTCTTACCAGAAAAAAACCCTGACTCTAAATATCCTGCCATATATTGATAAGGCAGTGCTACAAACTAAAAGAAATACTTATACTGCCATTGTGGAAAGAATAAACAGGATAAACACAGTGGGTGTCTAACAGAAAACTGGAAGGGAAACATTTCCCAGGCTCAGACAGCTCATGGAGTCTGTCCTCCAAAGGTAATGTTTGCTCACTCAGGTATACTTTCTGCCACCAGAGATCCTGTGCCATGTTCCATTCTCATGCACGTTACTTGGTCTGTATGAAGCCAATGAGACAGGTATTCTTGTGTGTGAACACAGCCTTTTGTTCTCAAATTAGTCTCTCAATTCATATATAAAGGATTTAGTAAACTACCTCTTTATTAACAATTCAGGAAAATAGCTGTCATTTTCTTTTACTATCTAAGCAAGTAACAATTTAAATGGATATTAAGAGGGAAAGGATTGTCTTGTACCAAAGCTGCAAGCAGTTTTGCTTAGAAGTTTATGGTGTCTTAAGGCTTTAACACATCTCTGTGTTTCCTGCAGAGTGATAAGACAAAGAAAAAAGAGACTTTAGGCAGTGTTTTGAAAATTCTCATGAGCCTATTTACTCTTCTATCACTGTAAAGAAAAAAAAAAAAGAGTAAATTATGACATTCGATAAACCTAGTCTTTAGTTTTTGTTCTTGACCTATCTTGTTAGAGTATAACAAGGTTTTCAATGGCAGACTCACATACTTTTCAATAGATATTATATTGATGAAAATTAAGGGTTAATGCAAAGATCTCAGAGCTCATCTGTTTTTAAATTAAAATTTACTGACAGTTCTATGGAAATAGATAAGATGATCCTTTTTAACTACGGCTAATTCAGTAGAAAAAAAATTGTAATGAAACAGTTAAACACCAAATGAAAGGGTCAGCTCGTTGCAAGATTAAACACAAACTGATTTTTATTTAACTTCTGGGCCTCCACAATGGAAATGTACAGCAATTATTTAGAATTAGGTGCCGTTAAAACTGTGGGCCAAATTCACTTCGCATGTATTCCATTGACTTAATAGGACTGTATCAAGAATAAATTTGGCCCAAAGGTTTTTTAATATCATCTGAACAACAAACTAACAATAATACAGTGCCACTCAGTGGCAAGGAAAAAGTTTTCAGCATGTGAGATATGAAGAGAGACATTCAGGCATACAATAGCTGGTGCTATTTGTATTTGAAATTTTGATACAATCTTATCTGATAGCTTCCAGTTACATTAAGCTCATTATTGCCACAATATTACATGCATCTTTTCATATAAAAATACAAAAATGTCTGCAAAGAGCGAATGAAAGTGAGCCCTTGTAATTAATGTAACATTAAGAACATTCCCTTCACATTATATCTTCAAATTATAGCCATTTTCTAAAAAGGTTAGAATGCCTGTAAAAAGCATAAATATCTTACAGCTATTTGTATTTCTCATGCTTCAGTAATGTATGTGTCACCTTCTTGAAAAATTATTCCTCAAAAAGGTCTAGAGTATTTCTTTTGTTTAAGTACCTATAGAATTACAATTATGGGGAGCGACAGCTATACTTAATATCATTTTAAATGGCAGAAAGTAACTCATTATTCAGTGCAATATTATTCTATTTCTAAGAAAGAATGAGATAACAACAAGAAGGTATTTCACCAGAAATAATAAAAACTAAATCCAAAAAGGTCCACAATATATCATGGGATCCATCAACCTGCTGCTAAAGAGTGACCCTTATATTTCTATAGAAGGAAGCAATGCTAAGTAATGAATATTTTGATATTTTCACAGAATCATATAATCTTTTGGATTGGAAAATCGGAAGAGC
>JAYDZK010000113.1:36752649-36764868 GCA_034509185.1 Euphonia xanthogaster | reverse complement strand
CGCTCTTCCGATCTAGTTTATGAAATTATAAAGCAAATAGGCCATGCACTTGGGTGTAATTGACTGTATAAATGTGTTTTATACTATACTGTTGGCAAATTAGCCAATCCCTGTCACAGAATCAATTATTATCTAGCCATATTCTGCAAACACAATAGCAGAAATACAGCATTTGCAGAAAAAAACCCCACTCCTATAATTGTTAATCTTACATTCTGCATCCTAAAGTCAGGCAATAAACATTCATACACTGTATAATCATCTTACAATAAGGCTGCTGCCAAATGAGCACACATTTAAAATTCCTTGTTGAAGAAATTCCTTAACTGGAGGTGCTGTTTTTGTTTTTATTTGTCTTTTCCTCTTCAGATCAGTGAAGTGAGTAATACATGTCAGTGACTCAGAAGATATAAGGCTTGACTGCATGACTGAAATTTCCAAAGCTACTTTAAGGGACTTGGACACTCAGTTTCTCTTGGAATTGTGTCCACTCTAACCCCCACCTAATGACAGTTCTGATAATCTGAGTGGTGTACCAAAAATTACAGGGTGTAGTTGTCATGGTTTTAATGCATGCTGTGGTTAGACATCAGTGGGGGTTTCTGAGTGAACATTTAAAATATTTTCTTCTGGTTCCACTAATAATAGGAAGATGACTCTTTCATTTGTCTCTCTCCAAGCAGGCCATATTTAAATTATAAGCAGTGTTTAATATAACCACTTCTTGATGGTGTAAACATAGGAAAAAAATATACCTCCTCTGTTACAAAACTCAAAAACTGCTGTTCTTGTAGAATGTAGGAAATCGCAGTGGTTCTGAGCAAGTAAGAGTCAACAGACTCTTACTACCTCTGGAGTCAACAGATGTCCAGACTACCCTGTCACCAGCATTCCTCCCTGTTTCTACATCTCTGCTGTGCAAGGAGTGGGATAAGCAGTTTTATGGATTTATGAACTGAGCAGCCATTGAGCAGCTACAAGCGGTTTCACAAGGCAGATGTGATAGTGCTTCTGTTCACTGGAAAGAAACAGTGCAAACTTGTAGGCAGATGGTCTAGTTCTACTTACAAGTGTTACCCTCTACCCGTGTGGAGGGCTTTGTACTATGATCTGCGCTGCAGCTACAAAGTGAAGGATGTTCACTGCCATCCAGGTGCATAGAATTGCATCTTATGTGGACATCCTTCAACTAGCTTGTGTAACAAAGCAGTTCAGGTGTTACAGCAGGCAATACAGGCCCAGCAGAAGACTGATAAGTTCTTGAAAGCTGAAGCTCACACTGCTATGACTTCAAAACTACAGAGTCGCAGGCTAGAGGATATAAAGCTTTCTCAGGGAAGCCTGTGCATACCTGTGAACAGATGCATGGTAGATATCCCCAGCACCCTTAATGACATGCAGAAAGCAAGTTGTTTAGAGCTTTGAAAGGCTCTGCAATTCTTTTACGTATCTTTACAGCACTTTTGTGGGAAAATACCACCATCCAACTGAGAGTCATCAGAAATATTCTGTTGTTCTAGGGCTCCAAACTCAGCACTCTCAGTCTCAGCTCCATTATTTACCTAGACATTATTCTTTCCATGGAACCAAATTACTGATACCAATTTGAAAACAAATCTGCCAAAAGGGAAGGTATCAACCATGTGCTTCTGTCTTAGAATCAGCCCCACTGAGGACACTCATGAATATACTGTACATATTTCTTATGAAAATGAACCATGATCCAGCTACTAATCCTCTTAGAGTAGTACTGCTTCCTGTAGCTTTTAAGTACTCATTTACTATCCATTCCTGCATTCCTCATATTAAAGGTTTAGATCAAGAACTTTCCTGACTTCAAGGTCTCTTCAAGGTCAAGAGACCTTGAAGTCAAAAAACTGTGCTGGTTTTGAAGTTTCAGGCTCTGATCTGAACTCAGATCTTAAGTTAGGACACAGTAGTTTTTCTCCTATACATGTTAAAATCACAAGTCTGAAGTGAAATTCTGTCCTGAGCTTCTCAAGCAAAACCCATGAAAAGTGCATTGTTTGTTTTATTGAAAATTGAAGCTCTAGCAAAAAAAGGATGGGAGAAATGAGAGAGGATGAGTAGAAGGGTGAAAAAAGCAGAAGGTTTCTGTCATTATAAAGCTTTGTCAAATTTGTTCTCAGTCTTGTTCCACTTCCTTAATCTGTTTCATTCCCTCTGGTTCCTCCTGGAACAATTTTATCATCTTTATTTTATCCAGCTTTAGTGATCTCACTTGCTGGTGAAGTAATTTTGAACTCTTGTGTCTGAAAATATAACTTTAATTGCATGTAAAGGAAGAAATATATCAAGTTTGGGGACCAGAAACTATTAGTCATATTAAATGTACAGCTGAAATTTTAGAAAGAGTTGTGCCAGTCATGATTGCTAAAATATAAATCTTTGGCTGTGTGATTCATTCTATACTAGGAATCTTAGGGATAATGGCAGCACCCTGAACTATAATTTTTAAATTACAACATGGTTGGAACATCTTACAGAATAACTTGAAAGAGGGTTATAAAGATGCACTGAGTACATTGTCAGGAAATAAAAACAAGTAATATTAGGGCACAATAAATGCCTGCAAATGGAAGATCTATATATCAGGATTTTTTCTGGGACACACAAATTAGGGTCTTTTTAACAAAAAAATTATTTTAAAAATCGTATTATCCAAAGTCACACCACATGTTGAACCAGCTTTAAAGAACAAACAAATCCCTCCCCTCCAAGACCCCAAACCTAAACAATCCACATAATTATCACTGTTTCCTTGGATAGAAAACAGTGAGGAAATTAACCTAAGGACTCAATCGCAGTTACGGATCTTGGACAATAAATGTTTCAAAGAAATTAAATGGGAATTATAAGGTAATAGGGAAGGTCGATGTCTTTAGAGCATGTTGTGTGAATTACATGATAGTGCAGCCTTTTTAGCCAAGTGCTAGCCAGTGCCTAGGGCTCTGCCCTGTGGGAGAGAAACTGACATCAAGTGTATCCATCGGAGTAGTCTTTGTTATTTGAAACAAGGGGTTGAACTTGATAATTGTGAGTGCCTTCTATCTCAGGATATTCTATGATTCTATGATTTCTAAAAAAAACAGTTATAAAATTCTGGTTTTCTGACTGCATCAGAGAAAAAAATTTAAAACCACAACACAATAGATCATATCCACTTATGGGTGTTCCTCCCCAGCAACATCTCTGTTCAAGTAACTCCCTGTGCTTGACCCCAAGGCCATTCAGATAATTCCGTGATGGAAAGACTCAGACACATCCAGATACTTTTTGTAATACAGAAAGTACAGCCTAACTGGAAAGCTGAGATGCTCTCATTGATTCATTATTTCTGCTATTTATTAACTGCATTAAGCAAGTCCTAAGCAAGGACTCTGGTCATGCTAATTTACATAGAATTGCCTTACTTGTCTATAGAAATGCGTTATTTTATTGGAAAGGACAAATTATAATAATCCAGAGGAAGATTGCAACATTTTTTCAAGCAGAGAATTGGGATCTTACATTTCATAAAATAACTTTATAACTCTTGTTTTCATATATGATGTGGAACTCTCGTTCAATGGCATGGTGATCCATTTACCAGATTAGAGAAAGGCTGTGAGCATTGTCTACCTAGACTTTAGTAAAGCCTTTGCCATTGTTTCCCTCAATATTCTCCTGGAGAAACTGGCTGCACCTGGCTTGGACAAATGTATCCTTCACTGGGTAAAGAACTGCCTGGGTGGCCAGGCCCAGAGAGCGGTGGTGAGTGCAGTTACCTCCCGCTGACAGCTGGTCACAAGTGGTGTCTGCCAGAGCTCAGTGCTGGGATCAGTCCCCTTTTATAAGTTTATCCACGATCTGGATGGGGGGTGAAGTGCACCCTCAGCAAGTTTGCAGCTGACACCATGCTGGGCAGGAGTGTTGATCTGCTGGAGGGTGAGAAGCCTCCACAGAGAAATCTGAACAGGCTGGATTGATGGGCTGAGGGCATTTGTGAGAGGTTCAACAAGTCAAAATGCCGGGTCCTGCACTCCAGCCAAAACAACCCCAGGGAGTGCCACAGAGTGGACAGAGTTCCTGGAAAACTGCCCGGCAGAAAAGGACCTGGAGGTGCTGGTCAACAGTGGCTGTACGTGAGCCAGTGTGTGCCCAGGTGGCCAAGAAGGACAATGACATCCTGGCCTGCATCAAAAATAGCATGGAAAGAGAGGAAAGACATTGAGATGCTGGAGCATGACCAGGGAATGGAAATGGACCTGGTAAAGGGTTTGGAGAAGGAGCTGAGGGAGCTGGGCTTGATCAGACTGAAGAAAAGGAGGCTCAGGGGAGACCTTATCGCTCTCTACAGCTGCCTGAAAGGAGGGTGTAGGGTGTGGGGGAGGCTGGTCTCTTTTTCCAAGTAAGTGGAATAAAAGGCCTCAAGCTGTACCAAAAGAGGTTTAGATTTGATATTAGGAAAAATTTCTTCACTGAAAAGGTTGTCCATCATGTGAACAGTTTTCCCAGAGAAGTAAGTGGTGGTGTTACCATCCCTAGTGGCATTTAAAAGATATGTAATTTAGCACTTAGGGACGTGGTTTAGTGGTGGACTCAAGAGTGTTAACTTTATGATTAAACTTGGTGATCTTAAAGGTCTTTTCCAACCTAAAGTCTCCATGATTCTGTAACTTTCAGGAAGAAGATTGTGAAAAATTAAAAAGTTACAGAATGTAGGTTATTTTGGGTTGCATTTTCCAGATATGGCTCATATTTGAAAGATTTCTGCCAGGAATGAAAGGGTGTTTCTCATACATATAAAAAGTTATCTTTCTTTGAAAGATGGAAAACAAAAAGAAAGTAGGACAATGTGGTCATGCTATATATGTGAAGGTTCAAGTTCAAATAGTTCGAGTTGTGTTTATGTTTCAATGATAAAGCAACCATCTATGAAATTCCTTTTTATTTTTTCTTGTCTTTGAATGAGTGGGAGAGTTATAAATAAAATGTTGTTCAAGGAGGTGTATAAATAAATTGGTATAATTAGGTGTCATAATTAAGGTGCCCATTGCTGTTCCAGACACATTTACATAATTGTCAGTGCTAAAATGAAAATAATTGTTTGTCAGAATTGCTTCTGTTAAGACTGATAGTTCCTTAGTTTGTATAGTTTTCTATAAGTATTTATTTAGAAAATAATCTACACTGTGAGCATTAAATGACTACATACAAGCCAAAATCTTCATAAGTGAACAAGTGTACAAAATTTACCACCTTGGAATTCAGACAAAATGTTTTACCTGGTATCTTGCTACACATCTTCTGCATAAAGGCCAAACTATGCTTTCAATGTTCCGTCTAACATTTGCACAAGCTGAACAAGTAACTGCTTTGCAAAATGGAAAGAGGAAAAAATTCCTGCTTTCTGAGACATTGCTAGTAAAGAAAAAGCCCTTTAGAGTGGTTCTTTGGTGGGTTTTTTTCACAGTTTGCTTTTATGTGTTATATTACTTGTTAGAGTAGACTTGCACAAGTATCAGGAAGCAGGGGACTGAGTCTTATGCCAGTTCATGTAATGCAGATTTTAGATTACTGCCTTAGAAAAACAACTCAGATTTTGGCTTAACCAGTCTATGACAGTTTTATTATATTGAAAATCAAGCTAACCAGATATGTTAAGTGCAAATGTTTTTATCTGAAGAAGAAATATCTTAGGAAAATTATATTTCTCAGAGCTAAACAATTTTATATTAGCATAAAGCAGTACTTGAGCACAGCTGCAATAATCTAAGATAATGTCACTTGTGTGTAGGAATAATGGATTTTATAAACTCTCTAAGATCCTTTAGAAACAATGAAATAATTATAATTGCTCTGACTTTCATTGTCCTCAATGTTTTTCCTTCCCTACTCTTAACTTTTGAAATTTTTCTTTTTCTCAAATTAGAAGTTAAAATTCTCTCAGGCAGTTTTGATCTCTTGAGCAGGGGTCCTGAGCCACAAACAAATAAAAATTAAATAATATCCCAGAAGCGGATACAGGTTTATCAGGGAAGATGGGATGGGTAAGGCAGAGAGTGTTCTGTTCCCCTCAATATTAATACAGTCTTCACTTCATTTGGTACAAGACCATCAATATCAGAGCCAGATTCACACTCCCTGTATAACTAAAGATTTATTTATTTTTAAGTAGTTATCTGACAAAAAAATAGGAAGCAAATGAGATTGGAAGATTTTCACTTACTTTCTATACACATTATTTATATATGTATATATATTCATTAGTGTTTATTATTTGTATATGTATGTATTTGAAGAGATGGAGGTAAATTTCTTTTTTTGAACTGTTTGAGCCTAAAAATACCTGTTTTGCTTCTTCTTCCATAATGCAAGAATGAGTTTAAAATGGGCACTATCCAAAGAGAAATTCTGCATGTCTCCACTTCCTGCATAATAGTGAAAAAGAAGTTCTTACTGAAGAAATAAGCATTCATTCTTTTGTTTGTGAAAATATCAGTAAACTTTCATCACTGAGAGTGGTGAATAAACAACAACAGCCTTTTGGTTAAATTAGGTAAACTTCTCACACAACAGTAATGTAAATGCAAACTACCTATGTCACAGGAAAAAAACGTAAATATATACATCTAAGTAAATACACCAAATTTTGACCAAACTCTTTCCTGATTTGATTTTTCAATTAAATAATATAATTTCTAAATTTTATTATAATATTCACCTTCTTTCCCCTATGCTTTTATCTCATCTAATTATAACAATATCAGCAGTCATATGAAAAGTTATTATAGCAAATCTTTATTAACTAAGAATAGGACTGGTATCAAGGTCTTGGCTATCCTGCTTCCACCTGCAGCCCCTCTAGCTTTAACAACATCAAGCTTTCTGTGCATTAGAAGATTATCATAATTTTAAACACACATACTAAACCAAACTGAACTTCTCTCAATTAGTAAAGATATTTAGGAAAAAAAAGAGATAGCATAGAGAAGAATAAGTTCCAGATTCTCATAAGAGCCATGCTTGCTAGGCCTTTCAGGCTGGTTTTACAAAAACAGTTCTACCAGCCCTTCCAAATTATTTCTGCTGTAGATTTAGGCCTAGCTGGACCTACAATTTTTACTGTGGAAATACAGCTTGTATCCAGTTTTACAGATACAGCACTACAAAAAACTTGTCAGCAAAAAGCATCCTCCAATATCCTTCTCGTGAGCTTTCTACCCTGAGAACCCTCTGGAGATAAGATTTTCCTTCTACGTCTTTCATGCTCAAAGTAGGCTTTCATCAGCAATTGGAAACAAGCTTTTCCCATGAGGAAAGAGGAAAATAAGAAAGAATGTTTGTAAGACAAACAGAGTTTAACCTGTGTGGTAGGTCTTAAAGGTAAGGAATACTCATGCAGACTTAATTCAATCCTCTACAAGAGGAAACCTAGAAAGGGTAGCATTACTTTGTCAGAGTAAACAATTTTAAAATAAGAAAAAAAATCATCTCTTGGGACACTCCCCTCCCAAAAAAAAAAAAAATCCAGATGAAAACTGGAGGGTTTTATTTCACTGCTCCAGACTCAAATGCTGTCTGAAAGCACCTGGATGTCACCTAGTACAATGTCCCCTTCAGAATGGGATTGTTGCCAACACATGGTCAGGTCAGCCTGTCTGTACCTCCCTGCCTTGAAAACCTCCAAGGATGGAGATCCCATGGTCTTTGGGAAAACATCACATATCCACAGCACTCACTGATACATTTTCTTAATCTTCAGATGGACCTTTCCAAACTGCAACATATGACTCTTCCTCCTCGCCATATTATTTGTCAGTACCAAGAACAGCTCCATGTTTATCATTTTATTCAAGTAGCTTTAGGCTTCAGCTGGATCTCCATTTCGCAACCACTCCACCAGAATAAATAAAACCAAACCCCTCAGCCTTTCCCAATAGGTCATGTACATGACAACCTGAGCCATATTAAGAAGCTTCTTCTGACTCCTCTTCAATTTCTCAACACCCTTTCTGAACCTTGCAGTTCTAGACAGAACCTTTAAATGTAGGGGGTTTAACTGTTTGTTTGAAACATAAATCCATTTGGGTACCTTGGCAATGTATAAGGCACTTCCAGTGAGTAACAAAAAATAAGTCGACCTTGCTGTCTTATCCCTTCATTTCTCCATGAGTTTCAACTACTCCTGTTTTGTTGTCTGTTCTATAGATAAGAGGCTACTTTAAACAGCCACAGGGACAGAAAGAAGACAGTATTTCCAGAGATAGTCATGGAAGGAGTTAGTACCTTCAGAGGCCTTTGGTGCAGAACAGCAGAAGATATGATGGGGTCTTTCTCCATTACTCCCGTGGTTACCAACATGGCCAGAAAAATAGAGGAGCTTCTGCCAGAGAGTGAGTAGAAAATCACACTGACAATGCAGCCACTGGTAATGGCAACTATCATCATCAGAGAAGAAAAAAGACATTTGCTAATATGTTTCATAATTTTAAGATTGGCAATAGCAGTGAACTTGATGAATGCATTTGATAATCAGCTTGCCCGATAACTGGGTTGATGAGTGACATCTTTGGCCATCATGCCAAGCTCTGACTCAAGAGTAGCCAGTGATGAACCTGCCCTCATGTCCTTGTCGCAGCTCAGCCCTCAGCTACGGGCTTTCCATGCCATGGACCACAGCTGGCCTGTGCAGCATCTTCACTCAGGAAAGCCTCAGAATTTTTGCACAGGATTAAAAAGCAACTCTAAAAAGCCTTCCAGATGAGACAGCAGCACTAGCAAGGATCTGCAGTCTCTTCCCCAGAGGAAGGTTGTAAGAATTTTGCTGTGGAAAGTGTAAAGCCATGTTAGCATGAGGACAGTGATATCAGTTTTGCTCCAAAGTGTCTTCCCTACTTCTGTTGTGATATATGAAATCACTCTTTCTCAAACTAGACAAAAAATGAAAAATGAAAGACACAGTACAGACCTTCACAAAAATGTAGTTCTGACTTCCTTGTCCTTGTTTACCATGGAAAATATCATGCTTTCAATTATTTTTAAATAGGTAATGGTAAAACTGTAAGTTCCCTAGGGCAGAAACACTCACGATGTTTTTGTATAGTACTTTGCAAAATGGGGCCACATTTCCATGTGGTCTGCAGGGAGTTCTATAACAAAATAAATAAGTAATGCTTCCAGGAAACATATCAAACCTGGACTACCCTGCACCACCTACTGCACAGAACATTAAAACTGCTAAAAATGTCAACAGAATAAACTTGTGTAATGCCTAACATGAAGGCAAGCAGTATATTTTGCAACAAGAAGAGTGTAAATGTGCACTCTAAAGCAGTGAAAATGGCAAATGCTGTTTAGGTGTAAAAAAAATGTAAGGAATGGCTTTTTAGTAGTCCATTATTAAATGGGAGAATTTTAAAGAAATGTCATTTATATGCATATGAAATTATTACAGGTATCAATTGATATCTAAATATTTTGAATATACTTCCATAAACATTAAATTTGAATGAGTAACTTATCTGTTTGTAGGCACTTAAGAGTGTTCTCTAAATTATATCAATATTTTCTAAATTATGTTTAAGAAAGAGGCTACTCCAAAAAAGTAGTCTGTAATAACAAGTAGTCCATCTTGGTCAATTATTCCCATGTGAGTGATAAATCCTCCCTATTTGCCAACTCAGCCAGAAGACATGCTTGACTGAGTCAGGAGAATTGATAACCTCTTTGTAAAAAATTATTATGCACCAGATCAGCATGCCCATAATCTCAGGGTTCTGCATCAACTCCTTTTCCTCCTCTGAAATGACCTCACTAGTGAAGGAATCAGGCATTTTATGAGATTGGCAAACAGAATTTACAGCAATATTTGTTTGGCTGTTTTTTTTCTGCAAATTACTGACTAATATCTAACTTCAGGAAGCTGCAGGAGAACTCTCGTCCCAAGAAAAGACCAGTGTGATGATTTTTTCATTGCCATCAATCTCTTTTATGGAAGCACTAAACACCAGTCATTCAGACCTAGACTGTCTAGAACAGGAAGTCACCACCAGCACCACCCATGTAGTAAGCAACACCTTGTCGGAAGCACCGATAGTATCAAAAATTATGTTCAACTCATTCACTGCCACCCAAAAGCCCTCCTCAAGTGAAGCTTTTACTTCAGTTCTCTCTTTTGCCAACCCCAGCTCTCCTATATTGAGATAAGGTTGCTCTCCAAACCAAGTGTTGAGAATTATGAGAAAGGGTAACTGATTTTCAAAAATAAGCAAGCGAAGGTACCAAAAAAGAACAGCAAAAGAAATATAATTAATAGAGTGTGCTATTAGCAATAGGAAGGCATAACTATGAAAGCATAAAGTCCTATGCTATCCTGAAAGGGCAATCTCTGATGACAGGAACTTATTGGCATTTTCAGCTGCGTAGGCTTTATCACATCTACTCTACTTAGTAAGTGTGACGGACACTTCATGTCAGGGACTTCGATGTCATTCAGGCTGATGGGGTTTAGAGATGATATATCTTTCTTGCTCTGGTTAGGAGCAAAATGTACAAAGAAATTGTGTGGTCACACTGTTCAAAGTTAAATGCAGACCAGAGGAAAAAAAAGGTAATGTGCCTGACTGCAGTATTTGCTCTTAGCATGCAGTTGCAAGCTTTGAAAGTCCCGTTTAAGTATCTCTTTTTTAAGATAAATACCTATTAAGTAATGTATATGCACAAGCTGAAGTGTTAAATGGTTTGTTGAAACCTATTAGAGTACACAAGATGATAAACATAAATTATAGCTAATATACTGCACCAGTGATTTTTAAACATAAAAATTACTGACACTGTAAAAACACACTTGAGTCATCGTAGCAGCATAATAGCACTAATCCATGTTTATCCAACCGTGCACTTTTCAAAAACAACACAAACCTCTAATAAACGCTTTGGCTTCACCTTGACAACTTATATGGGTTATTGCCTCGTTCATGCCTGGATAACCATGTGTTATGACTTAAATGTTCTTTAATATCAATTTATGCCTTGAAGAAAAAGGATTGAATAACATAGTGTACATATGGTTCAATTTATTACAGCAAAACAATCATTTTAGTTTGAAGATATTTTCTCATGGTGCATATCATAGAAATCTTATTCAATAGAGCTCTCAATAAACCAGATTTTTTATGTCACAATAAATGAAACTAAGGCAGCTAATTGTTGCTAAGATTCTAAATAGATGAGTCTATTTGGCTTTCTTGTCAATCAAGAAATAAATTCCTTAACACTTGTATTTCTGGATTCTAATGTCTCTAATTGGATTTTACACTATCTGATTAACGACGTAGTTTATAGACTACTGTAAAAAAATGTGATACTTAAAAAGTGGGAGAGGAAATTGTGGGCTGTCAGCGTTTATGGAAAAGGCCAAGACAACATTGAGTAATTTAGCATTTTTGCAAAATGGCAAGGAAAAGCATAAAACCTGGTCAATGATGCCTCATTTGTGGTACTCTTGTTGTGTGTCTGTGATACAAAAGAAGACCCTGGAGTGCTATTCTGAAGAGTATTAAAATATGTAATAGTCTGTACTGAAAATGGATTGCAGTTTCAGGAAATTACAAAATAAAAAAGAAATCCAAATTTTAATTTAGAACCAAAACCAAAGTATAAGCATAAAATTCAGCCACAGACTCATGATGAGTTAAACTTGCAGAAAGTACAAGCACGAGGTAGAAAAGAATGCCACAAAACAGCCTTGTTACTTCTGCAGGACTAATTTTTACTGACAGTCTTATTTTCATGAACTCTCTGCATTTTCCAAAAATGTTTCTGGCAATCCTTCAGACAGAAAGATCTTCTCATATATGAAGAGAAGGCAATCCTAAAAGAGTTATGGGTGCAGATACGCAAGTCTGGCTTTTGCCATGTAATTGCTATTGGAAGGTGAAGGAGACTGGCTGGAAGCTAATTTAAAACCATGATGACAGAATCAGCAATGGCTGTGGGCACTACAGCTTTTTTACCCAAAAGTAAAAAGAGCAAATTAACTAAATTAAATCAGGGTGAACAACAGTAAATTAACCAAAACAAGCAAAAAGTACAACTCTAACACAGAACACCAAAATAGAATCTCAACAAAAAGCCCCAAAATTTATCCTCAATATTAAGCAAAAGAAAAAACATAAAACAAAAATTCAAAAAAAAAAATAGCAATAAAAAAAA
>JAYDZK010000113.1:36702306-36752604 GCA_034509185.1 Euphonia xanthogaster | reverse complement strand
AATAGCAATAAAAAAAAGAAACATGAACTGAAAGTTAAATAAAAATTAAAAACCCAAACAAATAAAACAAAACAAAGCAAACAAAAAGTAAAAACCCAACAGAAAACTATATTAAACTCCATCAGAAAATGAAAGGTAAACAAAAAAAACTTTCAAAAGGTTAACATAAATAAAACAACAAAGAAAACAAATAAATTCAACTAAATAAAAGCCCCCAATATAATTGAATTGTAATAAAACAACATTAAAAAAAAAACCCAAAACATAAACCAAAGTAAAAGAAAAGAACTAACCTAAAACCTCGATGTAAAGCCCCAAAGGAGACCCCTAACAGATAAAATCAATGTACAACCAAAAAACTTATAAGCAGAAAGTAAACAAACAAAAACAGCCCATGAAATTGAAGTAAACTCAATATAAATTAAGAAAAACCCAGAAAAAGTAGAATCCTAACATAAAATATCAGAAACCCTACAACAAAGCAGAACAAAAAAGAAAAACATACCAAAACAAACACAAACACAAAACCCTCAATGTAAGATCTCCACATATACCCCTGCATAAACCCCAGCACAAAACAAAATATAATATAAAACTAAATGCAGTATTTTAAAAAGTCAAAAAAACCCAAAGCATTCCAAAGTAAGCAACAAAATACAAATAAATTGTAAAATCCCAATCTAAAACCCCAGTAAGTAAACATAAGAGAACCAAAGAAAAAAATATAGAACTCCAAACAAGAAGCTCTAGTGTTAAAACATAGTGATAAAACTAAAGAAAGACATAAAACTAAATAAAAAGAAGAAAACTAAAGAAATAAAAAAATCAAACCTAATTAAAACAAAAAAGTGAAGCAAAACACAATACATTAAAGAATAATTTAAAAGTAAACTAAAAAAGTTAGATGCATTTTAAAAATGAAGTAACTTCACAAAATGGGTAAGGTTGGAAGGCACCACAGTGGATCATTTGGTCCAACCTTCCTGCTTGAGAAGAGTCACTTGACAGCACATGGCACAGGATCACATCCACAAGGTTTCTAAAAATCTGCAGTGAGGGAGACTCCACAATCTCTCCAGGCAGTCTGTTCCAGTGCCCAGTCACTGGCACAGGAAAAAAGTTCTTCCTCATGTTTAGGTGGAACGTCCTGCGCATTAGTTTCTGCCCGTTGCCTCTTGTCCTAGTGTCTGGCATCACCAAGAAGAATCTGGCTCCATCCACTTTCAGACCCACACTTTTCAGATACCTATACGCGTTGACAAAGTCCACTCTCAGTCTTCTCCAAGCTAAACAGGCCCAGCTCAGACTTCCCCAAGAGAGGTTCTCTGGTCCCCTACACAGCCCCTACCTGGAGCCCCTTGCCCCAGGAACTCCATGTCTCTCTGAGTAGCCCAGAGCTGGACACAGCGCTCCAGATATAGCCTCACTAGGAGGCCACATATAGTTAAGTAGATGGGTTTGATAACCTCCCTGACAATGCTGACAATGCTCTCCCGAATACACCCCAGGACACACAGCTGGTTCATGGACAGCTTGTTAGACTCCAGCCTCCTGAGGTCCTCTTCAGCAGTTTGGCCCTGGCCTGTGCTGGTACGTGAGGTTATTCTTCCCCAGAAGAAGGACCTTCATTTGCTGTTTCTGAATTTTGGAAGGTCCTTCTCTGCCCATCTCTTCAACATGTTGAGGTCCCTCCTAAGGACCACACAACTCTCTCATATCAGCCACTCCTCCCACTTTTGTACCATCAGTGATCTTGCAGAGGAGGCATCTGCTCCTTTGTCCGAGCCTTCAATGAACAAGTTAAACAGTACTGGACCCAGAACAGAAGTCTGGTGAGCACCAGCAGTGTCAGGCCTCCAACTGAACTCTGTGCCACTGATTACAACCCTCTGGCTCAGCCAGTTCTCAATCCACCCCACTGCTGACTCATCCAGTCAAACTCTTCCTGAGTTTGCCCATGAGGATATTGTGAGAGACGGTGTCGAAAGCCTTGCTGAAGTCAAAGTGGACAATACTCACTGCTCTCCCCTCATCCACCCAGGTATTTGTTTCACTCCAGAAGGCAGTCAGGTTGGTCAAGCATGATTTACATTCAGTGAAGCCACACTGACTACTCCTGATCAGCTTCTTGATATTCATGTTGATAGATACGGCCTCCAGAAGGAGATCCTCCATCACCTTTCCAGGGATTGAAGTGAGGCTGACCAGCCAGTAGTTCCCTGGGTCCTCCTTCTTGATCTTTTTGAAGGCCAGGGTGACATTTGCTTTCTTCCAGCCTTCAGGCACCTCTCTTGATGGTCATGACCTTTCAGAGATAACTATGAGTGACCTGACTATGATGTCCCCCAATCCTCTCAACCCTGGTGGGTGCATACCGTCAGGACCCGTGGGGTTGTAGATGTCAAGTTTGCTCTGGTGTTCTCGGACTAAATAGTCCTTGACCATGGGAAGGTCTTTCTCCCAATATTCATACACCCTGGACTTCTGGGTCAGAGATCCCTGGGGGATGGTCTTATCAGTAAAAACTGTTAAATTTCACATTACATAACATCTAGCCGAGTAGATGTGTGGGCCTAAGGATGAAATCTACAGCAACCAACAGAGTGAATGAGGAAAGAGCTAAGACAGGCTGTAAAAATCTTCACAGCTGAAGTCCTACAGGTATATTCCATCTGCACTTGAGATAAAACTACAAAAGAGAACCCTCTAAAAGTAACCTAATTTATGAGTAATTTCAATTTTTTCTCTTTTTCAGAAATTAATTCAACTTCTCTTATAGGAGATAGTATCAGGATATTTAACAATTTCCAGTGCATTTATCTTCATAGTATCCTTGAGATATAAAACATGCATAATTACTGACACTGTAACAGAGAAATTAGGGAAAAAGCCACAGCCATTGAAGAAGACTAGGAAAATTTAATAAACTGGTTCTAAGAGTCTTGACAAGAATCTGAACCAAATGATTGCATTTTTTCTGCCTCCTTTCTCACATTACAGGCTTCAATCTGTTTGTCTCATTTTGGTAAAAGAAAGGCAATCAGGAGTTCAGTCAGAGAGATCAGTAGGAATGTGTAGAAGGAAGAACACAACTAAACAAGTAATTTGAAAGGAGCTTAAGTAAAATTAAAAATTTGATTTCCTTATTTGAAAGAAAAAAATCAGACACAATACCAGGTAGGAAAGACTACAAAACAAGACAGAGTGCTTATGGCTGTAGATTTATTTAAAGAGAAACTAAACTACCTATTGTCTGTCCTGGCTTGCTACATGACTGAGGAAACAACAACAAAGAAAAAGCTTTGTTAGCTCAGTTGTGAGCCAGATACATCAGCAACCATGGGGGAGTGCACTTGTCAAACAACATTCCTCTCTTCTCCCTCTTAATCCTGCGTTTTTAAGAACTAGGATAATGGCAGCTTCTGCTAAATATCTTTGGCAGTGTATATGAAGTTAGCTTAAATATTTTACTTAACTACAGATTACCAGCCATGGTTTCCCATTTCCTAAAGTTCCTGACGTATTTTCTGTTAGTCCCACATTTTGCATAGATCAGAAATTTCTGTCTTTGCAAAGAGACCCCTATTTTTTAGCGAGTCATTTTGTACACTACAGTACACAAAATGTGGCTGACTTTACAATTTAAAGAAAAACATTAACACAATACATAGAAACTCTTAGTGAAAATAGAACTTTATAAAAAAGTATTTCAAAAAAACAGTGAAGGGTAGTTCTGGCACTGTCCCCTTTGAACTGTGACATTTGTATATTCATCCTTTTTTTTAAACCAATTTTATATTTTTGCAAAAACTAAAATATGAATGAATGTTAACAAAGCCTATATTAAGTTCTGTGTTACATGTTTAATGAAATTGCTTTGTAAATTATTGTAAATATTTTTTTGTTTGTGTATAAAAGCATAAGAATTTATTTACTAGTGTTGCTTGGTGTTTTGTTTTTTAAAAAAATCATTATTTCTTTTCTATGTGTAACTTTGGCAGGAATTTTCAATACAAGAGCTACTTAATATTTATTTTAATTTAAGAACTCTCTCTTTTAAGGAATAGTTCCAGAAGCTGGATTTCACCCTAGCACTCTTCAAACCAACCATTCCCACCCTAACAGCTAATACTCATATACACCATAGCAGAAAATTATTCATTTTAAATTTTAACCCACTTATGAGAACTATGACCAAGCAGATGATGACAAAAGCATCATGTGGGATTTTTATTTAGGATGAGGTTTCCTTGAACAAAAATTGTCCAGTAGTAGAAATACTGAAGTCCACATACAACCTCATTTCAACCAAATACTCTGCTGTAAACAAAATCTTCACACTTTTGATCTTTGATCTTACTCTTGTAACTTCATTGCATCTGCATTTCTCACATGAAAATTTACAAAGTGTTTCACATGACAAAAAATCAAAAGCACACTTAGTTTTTCCTGTCCAAAACAGGTGTGTTAATCAACTATCTACAGCTGTTGTAGATGACAGAAGAGACAAATAAAATTAAAAAAAAAAACAAAAAACCAACCTCTGAAAAAACCCAAACAACCTGTTTGAATTCTTCTGCAGCTGCAGAGGATGTGGGACCAGATTCTGACATGAACCAAAAAAAAAGTCCAAATTCAAGATATACTAATTCAGAGGAGGGAATTTTTTTGGTGATTTAGAAAGTATGTGTTGCTTTCATACCAACTTTACTTTCAGGTCTCTCTTGTAAGGACTTTAGCTACATAAAAGACATTCTGAATCTTCTGTTGGAGTAAGTTCAACACAAATATTAAGACTCGCATTTTAGGTCCCTAATATTGACATTATTCAGAAATGGTCATTTCTTACATGAGGTAAACTCATCCAGACCCAAATCTCCAAATCTCTACTTCTTTTTTTTTTTTTTTTTTTTGAGTGGTCTGCAATGTGGGATCTTCTCACAGGGCAACTGGGAAAAGTGACACTGCTCAAAGACTGTTCTGGAAACCTACTCCTTACAGAGAGCAATTGGTTCTCTGCCCCTTGGTAGTAGGGTGCCTCCAGTAGCTCCCTGCTTTTCCAGCCACACTGATAAAACCAGCCACACTGATACTAAGGAGATACACCACAGCAAAGCACAATGAGAATGACATCCAGACTAGGACTGTGGATCATTTACTGATACTGAAGACAGCTGCAGTTTTATACCACCTTGTGGTAAAAAAAAGTTATTGCAATATTCAAGAGTACATTTTCTTTAAAATCCTCAGACCATCCATGTTTTGATGCTGCTTAGCCTCAGTACAGGTCCTTGATGTTTCTGCTAGTTGAAGAAAAATCTCAAATATAAAAATAATTTCATATGTTTCCACAGCTTCCATCTTCACTCTATCCCCTGCATCCGGTGACACACATAAATGAAACATTGGTAAATCACTTGAAAGGTCTAGTAAGCTTACCCATGCAAAAAATGCAGTTCTTCCTCCTCAGAGGGAGTCTGAACATTTAATATATGGGGACCAGTATAATATCAGTTCTGAAATATACCTTTATTTTTTTATGACCAGGGTAATCCCATGGGCTCCTCTCAGTAGATTTCTCTTCGAGAATCAAAGTAAAAATGCAGAAGTGTCTCTTCCACTGTTTTTACTTATGTATTTATTCCAAGCTCTATAGACTATCTCTAAATCAGAAACACATAGGTCTGCAACTTTTTTATTCAGAAATCAAGTGTTCAGAAGAACATTTAAATGTAGGGTATTACTCTTCCTTGAAAAGGAAAGGAAACAGAGCAGTCATTTGGGGTTTTGCTGTTCCCAGGTTCAGAGCAGTGGTGGGAACTGAGCCTACAGGGAATTCTGAAGACTGAACAGGAAGATTAATGGTCCATTGAAATACTGTGTTAGCATTTGTCTCTGAAAGTAGTAATTTTGATTCACGTTCATAAAGAATACAAAATATATTTTAAAGCATTACATTGTTTTCTTGCCATGTGGAGTAAATTTCAAGTTATTGAGTGTAAAGGTTTGTTACAGAAATTCAGAAAGTTTTAACTATAATACAGCAGAAATGTAAAGGAAATAAGTAGTATATCATATAGAAAGAAAAGCCTGAGCACTTCTGTAATGAGTGTAATTTAGATGGACAAGAGACTCCTTAATATTTGCTTATTCTTTTCCCAGATTTGGAAAGTTGTGTAATGGACAAAGAAATATGAGAAGTTAGGCCATATTTCACAAATGTGTAAAGCACTATAGGGTACAAAAACCTACTAGGCCAAATTTTTTTTTAAATTTCCAACTAATTTAGTAATCGCATGCTGAGTTGCTTGATTGTGATGAAAATATTTATTGGTTTTCTTAGAACAAGCCTTTGTTACACAGTGATAAGGACTAGCCATTCCACAACAATAATTTTATTTTCTTTATATGTTTGATTTTCTCAGTGCTAGTACTGACATGAGATTGAAAACCTGTTGGGTACATTGGGACTGTGCAGGGCAAAAACCTCTAAATCTACTGAAGATCATATGAACTAACACAAATAACTGTGTGTGATGGGTCATTTCAAATAATAGTTACAAACATGCAAAATAATTAATCACTTTTTAAAAGATTCACAGTAGATTTCTGTAGATTTTTCTGATCACACATAAAAATAAAAATTTGCATTTAAAAATACCTAACACTTTGGTATGTTCTTCTTACTATTAATCATCTGGATTATGGCAGTTCCTATGAATCCTTGCAATATGTTTCAGACATTGGCCAGCAGCTTTACTTTTAGTAACTTCTGTAGTGTTTATTCTACTATAAATGTGAACATTACAGCCTGCATTTGATGAAGACTAGTTTATGTTGCCTTTTCCCCTCAGAATTACTTCAAACACTGAACTGGCTTTGGTATATTAATGTTTTCGCCTGTGTGATAACTCAAGCCCGTAAGAGCTGGAAAACTCTAGAATATAATAGTCACACGTGTCAATACAGTCAG
The DNA here is from genome assembly GCA_034509185.1 of Euphonia xanthogaster. Classification (NCBI taxonomy): domain Eukaryota; kingdom Metazoa; phylum Chordata; class Aves; order Passeriformes; family Fringillidae; genus Euphonia; species Euphonia xanthogaster. Next base: position 36,745,631 of record JAYDZK010000113.1, on the reverse strand, counting down.
TGCAATACAGAGAGCTATTAAATTTCAAAAGAAGCTAGCTTGCTTGATAAGCAAACTAATATAATTATATAGGCTGAGTTTACACAGGAACATTTGCAGTTGAGATCCACGCTGCCTGTTTTCTGCTGCCTTAATTATTTTTTTCTTTTTCACAGTATGGTTCCCTCTAGTGATTCTTATAAGGAAAGGGGCTACCTGATCCCTTAATCCAGCTAACGTTTTACAAAAGAAGATCCAAATTAGTTTTGCTTACACCAGATGCTTTATGTGCAATTGGGTATCAGACAATGGTGACTGAAATATGAAACACACAAATTCAATGATCTCCTTTGAAAGAATCTCTTACCTGGGGGAGCTAGCATGAAATGAGTTGTTTGCATAGTTGCTGCCACTGTGCAGTCCTGTCTCCTCCCCTTATGCAAACCAATGAACGTGTAAGATGATTGCTAGATATCCCCAGTGTCAGACTCTGTAACAAGAAATGCAATGAGTATTTGATGGAAGAGAAGTAAAATCAGATTTAGCAGACTGGTTACAGCAGGCAAATATGTTAGCAAACAAACATATTATGCCTACTAATGTGAATGTGCCATGGTGATATATTTGTACAGGTAAAAGATAATAGAAATAGCAGAAAGTACAGATAGAAAAATAAACCAATAATTAGCTATGCCAATGACTTTTTATGTGGCTTTCTGGAAGTTACATAACTTCTTATTATGTTTTAGTGTAAGTACTATAATATTTTGCCAAAAGTATCAAACAGAGCATTTTAATGTCTCATTGTTATAAAAGATCATGTGCTTCTACATTTAAAGAACACACATAGAAACACATTCTGTGAATCAGTAAAAATCTAGTGATTAGTCAAACTACAGTAACAAGATCTCCGTTTAAAGAAAATAAAAGTGTTGAATAAACTGGTATTTTTATATATATCCAGGTGCATTTGGAAAGTTAGCAAAACCCAGGTACCATTCCCAAGCAGAAGTTTTCATGCAGTCACCCTGTTTTGAAGGATGAGAGCATTGAATAGGCTGACTGAAGGCCTTCCACACCAGTCACCGTCAGTGCCACAGAACAGTCACTGGTGCATTTGAGTTATTATTATGCCGTTAGAGCCTATAAGAAAAAAGTGTGGAAAGAAGACAGAGGAGTTACCCTAATTAAATTTCTGGTAAATGTTTCCTAGGCATCAACACATAATCAGGATTTTACTACTCAAGAGACACGACTATCTACCCAGGATAATCAATAAAACACACCCTAAATGTCTAAGCTCCCATCCCAAGTGATGCAGTTCATCTCAACATCCTTCTCCAACTGTTATCACAGTTTCAGAGGCTGATGAACACTGATGACACTTTGGCATTCAATACATTTTTCTTATGAGACATGGTGTGATTCATATTCTCAAGGCTACTGCTCAAGTCATAACTAAAGTGCCCTGTGATTAGTTTGGTTCCCATGCTGCACTGTTCCTGGACACTGGAGACAGTCATAAGCCCTGAGGGGTTGGAAGGAGGCAGACTTAATTCTGCCTGCAAAATATTATTTTTATAAACATCCTACAGAGTGCTTTGCTTGCAATAGTTATCCTCAGTAGGACCAATTTCCTGCCGGTCAAATCCCTTTACACACATTCTGCCTCACAGGCTCCCATCTGTTTGAGGGAGTTTTGTGGTTTTTTTTTACTCTGGACAACAAGCTGCCCACTACTAACTTGTCGAACAGATGTGGAACCAATTTGGCATCCAGAGGTGCACCTCATCTTCAGATCCCTCCTTCAGGCCTTTCTCCATCAGTTACAGCTGCCCTTCTCATCTTGCCACACTCTCATAATAGCAGCGTCAGCAGAAATGGTGAAAAAAGCACTGCTTCTGTTCTGAGACACCACAGGTCTGCTCTGTTATGAAGCAAGAAGAACATGGCTTTTAACCATAGGTTTCTTACCAGAGATAAAAGAGAAAGCATGGGGAAAGAGGCAATATTCCTGTGAAGAAAAGAAAGATAGATGAAACACAGAAAATCAAGAATAGGGCTTTTTTTCCCCTTAGACATATTAAGTACAGAGAAATAGGAGACAGCAGGCCAAGCAGCACTTGTCCCTAATGCCAAGGGACAGGTATGAAAAATGTTTCTTTGGCAAAAGATACCTTTATTGAACATTCTTTTTGAGTGAACAGCCAGTTACCAGGAGTTACCTACAGAGAACCACAGGACTCTGTGGTTAGACTGGGAGCAGACATTCACATCCCAGACTGAGCCTTAGAATCTGGCACATCTCTCATAGACCAGATGCTGAGATGTGCATGCTACTGTCACAGAGATGGCATTCAGAATTTGGATTGCATTCTGTTCACAGTGCCTTGTATTTTGCTGGAAAAATAATGAAGATTTTGATGTATTCACAAAGGGCAACATTCCCAGGATCCTGGAGTCTGTCAATCTGCTAATGCCAGGCAATAATCTGGCTGTGGGCTGAAAATGTGACAAGGATGACTGCAGCAATATCTCTATGCAGTTCAAGTGACTCTGTATGTTAAAAATATGCTGAGGAGCAGATACATCCTAGAAGAGAGCACAATATCTCTGTATGGCTCTGATGCTCAGCCTGGAGTGTTCAATCATGGCCTTAGCTGTTACATGTAAGAATACAAAGAACAGAGACAGGTTAGTATTTCCACCCAACTCCACTCACTAATCTCTCCCAAACTGCCAAGTGGGATGGGAATGGATCAAAGTAAGAATACCTCCTGGTTTCCAGGTTATGTCTCTAGCTTGCACACACCCTATCTCCAAATATTTCCTTCATTGTCTCTTTTTCCCCCTCACCAGTAGAAAACAGCTTCCCTGCTAACCTTATCACTTTCCTCACTGGATCCCCCTGCTGTGTTCCATCAGTTACTTTCTAAGCTATGTGGCCAACTGCCTTACACTAATATACTTATACTAATCTAATTCTAGAAAAATCTTTCTGTCATTATCTCTTACTCAGATTGTTTGCTGAGTCAGGCAATGTGCATTTGGGGTTCCACTCACACATAGACCTTTGAATGTCATGGATATTGCAGGAAATTACTTTTTTGTTGTATCACTGGTCCATTATGTGTGGCATTTTATTAAGAAATTGTAATAGTATGTCCAAATATCTTAAGCACTTGCAGTCTAAATATGGTAAACAGCGGATAAACAGATACAAGCACATTGCATGAGGTAAAAATGTAGTTAAACAGAAAAAGTGGAGATGCATTCTAAATTTTAGAGTCCACATCCAGAAACTCCTCAGAAGAAAAATTCAGTTCTCAATTTTACAGATTTTAAAGATTCTAGTAAATTTTTAGTACAGTGGTACAATGTTTGTTTACAGAAGCCACAATTGAAAACTTTCCAGTCGGGTTCCTTTCCAGAAAACTTCTCTACTGCAAATTCTACTTTTTCTCTGTATTCTACAGATTACTTTGCTGAAAAAATAACTTTTTCAAAGAGAAAAACTTCGGAAATAGTATCAAATTTTACAGAGGTTTAAAAAGAATTTTTCCTCAGGCATATAATACTATGTTAATCAATTGGATCATCTTTAAAAAATATTCAAAATGCTTAACTCCTTCAGTGTATTCCCTCCATATATTATAATATATTACCCATATATTATAAACCTTGCAATCCTGCTAGTTATATCTAAACTGAAAAATTTTCTGCTGTCTACCAGAATAAAAATTTATCTCAATGAGTCTAACATAGTGTTGAATACAAAGATTGAAGTGCAGTTTTAAGAAATCTTTGTTCAAAAAGGGGTGTCTCCAATCTTTATTATCATACATCATCACTTTTTGGGCAGTTCTCTGGCAGCTGTGAACAAAGTTTTCCAGCCATTTATCTATTTCAATCACAATAGGCTGAATCATCACCATCTCTAAATCATTTTTAACCATGCACACGATACATAATAAGAGTTTGCTAGAAAAATGCAAATTGTCCATCCTAATTTTTAAAAATCCTGCTGAAAATTTGAAAATAGAAAGTTCTTGGGGCATTTTACATTAAAAATATTCTCTTGTCTTTAGTCATTAGAAAAGGTTTTTCCTATATTTTCTCTAAATACATGATACTAAGAAAGCCATGCTACAAGGTATGGTTGAAGTTTAAATGGGATTCCAGGATACTTTGAGGTCATTGTTTGACAGGAGAAGGAAATCAGTGCTAGGAAAGATCACTGAGAAGTTACATGGAGGCAGTAATAATCCAAGTTTTTGTACTGACCAAACAGCTCTCCAGATGACATGGAGCCTTTGGTTTTTGCTTATCCCCATGGGAATAAAAAATCATTCTGCTCAATTCAGAAAATTTTTATTTAAGGCAATGATTTCTATTGACTTTTCCTTAACCTTAAGTCTCAAATATATCATTTCTCTGTAAAAATTGATATGAATATACAGTCCTTATCAGTTTTTCCATAGATAGTTTCAAAATATGCAGCAGAGAAACCACCACTGGGGATGACAAGGAGAATATTCTGCCTGAAGTAGTGGCTGTCAATAAGCAGAGGGCTTCAGAAATACCAGGGTATTCAGGGATGATCACTTCAGATGCTTCGCCACCTGGACTGTTTTCCTCAGAAATATTCTAATTACTTTATATGAATTCATTTCTATTACAATGACTGCTATAAGGGCCAGATGTATGTGTCCAGAGCATTCAATAGCTACAGTTTGACCTGAAGAAGCCAACGCTTCTGATTTCTTACTAAAAGGAGCATAGAGAACTCCTAATTGCAACAGCAAAGTTTTATATTAAGCCTCTTCCGATTTGTTGCTGGACAAGACAACACCTGATATTCTATTATTATCAGGCAGTGATTGATAACAGCTCCTTTCTTTCTTGCAGAAGTTACAGGTTTTTTATTGATCCTCTCCTTTGAAAAAAAAATAATAAAAACAACAACGAAAATAGAGAATTTTGAGTAAGAATATAGGAGGGAAACATTCTTTATCAGAAAAGTTTAAAACATTTTCCTTAGGATTTCTGAAGAGAGCTGAGACTCATCCTTGCATAAAGATGCAGAAAAGCACAAGTCGAACACACAGCCTTAAGTACCAAAGCCATTTCACAGCATCAAGCATAGGACACAGATTATGGATGCCAGCACTGGGAAATACTTGGCCAAGAAGAAATGACGATTTAGGTAAAAGTTTTTTGTGTGTCTTGGTGAAAAAAAACAAGTTGCACACCTAGTTCCACCCACCAAAACCTGACCTCAATGTCATAATAGCTGTACTCTAGTCCTGTCACTAATTTTTTATAGATCAATTATTTAATGCAACTGCCTTTTAAAAGAGGTTCTGTGGCCTCCACTTGCTCATTTGTGCGGAGGAAAAAACATCATACTGAGATCTCAAGTGCTGGAGTAATTAAAAAATGAGAAAGATGCTGTTCTAGGATTTTCAGGGACATTGCACTTCACAATCTTCAATTTTACAATTAGGATAACTTCCAATGTGTTTATAACCTTAAGAATGTCAACATGTTTCCATTATCTACTGTGTACATATTATTTTGAACCTACTTCACAGTGCAGAATATATTAATGTATTTATTTAGATTCTGATAAAGTGGTCCTTCAGACAGTTAAGGACTTAAAGCCTTCATAAAAATCTTGAACAGACAAGTATTTTAAAATGTTGAAAAATCATTAAATGTTAAATAAGGACTTGCACATATTTTCATTGCTTCATTAGCATTTTTTGATTAAAAATTACATGCAAAATTTACAAAGAGAACACTACGGGTCTAATACTCTCTAGCACTTAACAGTTCACCAGGGCATATTTTTCAGTTAAAAAAAAAAAAAAAGTAAAAGAATAGAAAGGAAATAAAAAGCTTAAAAGAAAAAAGGAGAATGAAATTTATTTTATCTGGCTTTGAGTATGATGGGCAGACATGATAGATGTCAGCTCTTGTACATTCACTATTTCTGTCTGATAGAGGGTCAGTCTTAAAAAGTGACCTATTATGTAGGGATCTGAAAAACGGATCTCAAGGGTGTCATGGCCTTTTACATTATTCTGAAAGGCTCTGACAACTGGTACCCAGTCTCTCTCCCCTCAGCTTTCAGAGGGCTTCATAGTTGATACAGCTGGCCTCAGGCAGGTGCTCTACTGAGCTGTGCCTGTAAAACTGCTTGAAGTTTTACAACTGTGTTCCAAAAATGAATTATGCAAAAATACCCTCTTGCTTACTCCTCATCTGCTTTTTGCAGTTAAAGCCAGTTTGTATCCTTCTGAAACATTATTTCTTTTCTATTCTTAATTGTTTCATAATTTTCATACAAGGTAAAAAATTTGGGTTATACTGGACCACTGCAGTCATATCTCAAACAGTCTCAAGAGAGCAATTAATTCCATTGCCATTGTAATGCAGCGATCAAATACACTGTTGTACATGACATGACCTTCATAATTGTTTCAATCATTTCTGCCTCTCTTCCAAATCTAAATGCTCAGATCCCAGCTGCTTTCAGGTATATAGTTCCTAGGCCTACAGGGGATTTTAATCACATTGCTGTCCACCCCGTATTTCAGAAGGAGGGGAAGGAAATCACTGACTCATTGGGCCAATCTCTTTGCATCTCCTGAAAGGGATAAGGCAGAGAGAAGACTCACACACAAGAAAATAAAAAATAATTATCCATCTTATTTGGAATCTAAGGACACTTGATAGGAGAATGAGAAACTATGTTTCTATACAAAGCAAGCTTTTAATTCCTGTATCAAATTATAGCTACCACATGATTTATGTGTGAGATTTTATATTCACAAAACCCAAAATGTTTTTACAATTTCTATAATGAAGTTCTATAAATGTAAAGCCAAGTGAAGTTCTATAAATGTAAAACCAAGTGAATAATCTACTAGGAATAAGTTGTTAAATATATTTTTCTATTTGTTTATTCAATAAAAATCTAGGCCTTTTTTTTCTCTGAAATCATTAACCAGATTTCTTTGCAAAAAAATTTCCCCCTTTAGAGAGCAAAAATTGCACATTCTTGTGCATTTAAACAGAAAATTTTCAGATCCACATAACACTTGTCGGTGTTTGTCTGCACAGTAAGTAGCACAGTTGGAGATGGAGAGACGCACAGTGGGAAATGAGGGTGCTCACCTGATTCACTCGGTATCAGCTTTTACTTGGCAGAACCAACACCAGTTGGGAGCTCACACAGAATAAAGTTATTTGTGGAAAATTAGTCATCCATGAGGTCAAGAGAAAATTTCTTTTTCCAATTAACTCAAGTGCCATAGATTTTAAAACTTTGAGAACAGAACTGTAGCCATGAAAAACCACAGCTTGATGCTATGTATTATTCTGAAGGTGCTTTTTTACTATTATTCATTTGAAACAAACTACCAGCTTTCAAAGAATCTATTTTTATGCTGACAAAGCCGAAGTATCTTCTGCAAATCTTAACAAATATTTTCTTATGTAGGCTACTATGCAGGGTGATAGTTGATTCATATAAAACTTAAACCCCATGAGTAATTCCATTTAGTTCATGGTATTACTCATACCCTTTAATGAAGATACACATTTAGGTAACTTGACAACTCTTTAGAATATACAGGGTCAATTAGAGAATTAGGGACTTTTCATGTGGGCTGATTACCAACTTCCCCTACTCCCCCTCCTCCCCCAGAAGTCCATTTTTGAATCATTGAAGCCTCTTAGAATTCTGAACAACTCATACAGCAAAAAAATAGTAAAAAACAAGAAACAGAGTTGTAAAACCAAACCGTGCTATGTTGCTGGCTTATGAGGCAGACTATGTAGGATAGTGTAATGGGAAAAAAAAGCAGACTGACTTACTTTTTCCTAAAAAATATTTTTCACCTTGCATCTGTGTGCCCAAGTCCCTCTGGAATTTTTAGAATGCAATGCATAACTAATTTTAAAACTAAAGAAAATTACCATCTCTTTTTCTGAATGTAGTTCAAATGTACACTTGTACAAGTTTTGGGTTGTTTATTTTAAATGGCAAATGGAAGATGGACCCACACTGACACCAAGAAACACCAAAGAAATCCCCTGGGAAAGGCCCAACACAGGTCATTACACCCACTGTCCCTCCATCTGGCTAAACAGAAGCAAGAAGTTTTCGAGTCTGCCACCTAATTAATAAGAGCACAATTCCAGAATTCATTTGCAACTCAGTACTAATGAGTATATATTGACAGCAAGAGTTTCTATTTTAGACATATTAGTGAATATAATTGTATTCCATTCCCAGTGATTGGCATTTTGGATCACACATCATGAAAGAGGGTGGAGATAAAGTTTTCCTCTCTGAAGAAATTCAGTGTTGGATACCAGGGTTCCACAATAACAGCCAAATCAAATTGTTGGAACTTAACACTGTGAAGCACTTTTCTTTCAAATTACTTGATGATTTTGAAAACCTGAATCCATCTCTTACTATCTGTTTTTTAATCCATATGGAGCAGCAGTCCAAACTAAGATCTAGAATTAAAACTACTAAAACACATTGGAAAATCTTTGCACAAAAAAGAAAGAACAAGAACTAAGTTAATTCTTTTTAAAAAACAGTATAATTTTCCTTCTTTGTATTTATAGGAATTCAGATATATCAACTGTATTTTCCCATAGATCTCACAATTTTTCCATTTCCTATTAACCTGTGATAAATTTAACTAATGCAATTTCTTAAGTTGATGCTAAATATCAAACCACAGCCAGTGCTTGAAATAATTACATGCTTTTTTATGAATAAATAATTTTTAAAAGAGCAAACATGCTGGTACTTTCAAATAAATTCTTTACTGATTTGTCTACCACAATAATCATTCTCTTGTTCTGTGTACTGTTTTCAGAGGTATCAATACTGAAGGACAGGAAAATAACTCTGCAGCTTGTGTGATGCCCAGCAAAAAGAATTTTAAATGCCTCACTAGGGTGATATAGAGAATTGTATCACATTCCAGTGGAAAGAGATGTTAAACACAAATATCAACATAACATTCAGAGGCCCATATAAGAATCAGTGAGTACAAGACCAGGCATTTTGTAGACAATGATTCCTTTCATACAAGTTTTCAGACTACCTTAAAACCCTAAGCCCTCTGGTAAAATTGAACTATTAACTGTGATGAAGCATATGTGAGTAACACTTCACAAGTGGCAAAGCTGGACAAAATGACATACAAGACAGCTGAATATGTTAAAGCATATTCATGAAGTAAGATTGGTTAGGGAAATAGAATATATATACACATTATCAGGAAGAACATCCCTTTCCCTGACAATCTACAAATTTACATGTCACTATACTGTGCCAGTCATTAAAGTCTTTAAAACTGCCACTTAAAACAAGCGTAATTTAAATGTCACAGTATTTTCCTTACTTTTTTAAGGTTAACAACATATAAGTGACAAATGCGAAGTCACACAGGCGTGACCATTGCAAATGGAGTTATACAGAATAATTCACAGAAACGCACCTTTACCAAAAAGATTTACATAATTTAAATTATTTTTTTCTCACAGAGCATCCAGAGTCAATGACTGAGATCAGAGTGTGTTGCATCCTTGATTGTACATGAGCGCAGCTAGAAAGTTTCCAATGAGGTTCCAATTCAAACACAAATGGAGTGAGAAAAATGTCCTTATCACTTATAATGGTGGCATAGAGAGATAAATCAGCTTCCCCTAAGCACAGGCAAAATGATGAGCTGATTCCAGGAGCACATTTCCATGGGATATCCCCGCAAACAGTGTCAGGACATCTGCTGCTTACAGCAGTCTGGAATCAGGCGTCAGCATCAGTCTGCAGGTGATTATAAGGAAGAAGCTACACTTTCAGCATGGGCTAAATTTTGCTTTCACCTATTAAATCAATGCATGGAGCTGGTCCTTTGTAGCAAGCTAAAGTAGCTTGGTCAGTTTTTTTTAAAACTGGGATTTTCTGAAGCCAGTTCTAAAGCTATTCAGTAGACTACAGTATGTGAAATCACAGCAAAAATAGTTACAAAAAATTTTTCATGAAGTTTAGGTCTTGATTCTGTCTTCATCCTTACCTGTGTCTATACCTACCTAGAACTCTGTTCAGTATACAGACATCTACAGTCATAACAAAACCCTACTGTTGAATGTAATATTTTACACTCTAAGCTGAGTTTCTTCATAATCCTCTAATACATCATATCGAAATACCAGTGCTTGTACATGTAAGTATGTGCCTATGGCATATTTGAAGATTTCAGGACACGTATGCCAGCATGAAAATACACTCATTTACATGCTAGGAGACATTTTGGTAAAGATAATCCAGGGTACAGACATATGGATTCAGCTAGCAAACCTTCTTCAATACAAGCATCTTTTATGAATATGAAGGCACGTTAGCAGATTAGAACTGATGTTCCCTATACTGAAGAGAATTTCAATCTACATAGCTAAAGAATAAACCTAATTTAGATTTTCTAGGTCCAGGATTTGCTACCAAAGGAAAAAAATGAAATGTTTGATGCAACATGCCCCTTTTATCTTTCAAATAAAGAAAAAACTCTTGACAGTCATAGAAAATATAACATTTGTACTCTGTAATTTATAAAAACCCTGTACATATAATTAATGATCTGAAATATTTAAAATAAAATATTCAAATTATATTTGTGTAGGAAAAATGGGCCACTATGAACTCAACATTTTTAAAAAGCATTTTGTCTCACTGAAAAAATAGTGGAACATTTAGAAGAGAATACTGAAAGAAACAGCATTGGTGAAAGCTGCGGTTTGTAATTGCAAAGTTAATTATCTTTCCTAAACCATCAGTTGTCACTTAGATAGACCAGATTCTAGCAGGCTCTCAGGGGACTGACTTTATTTCATTCCTAATGGCTTGGGACCCACCATTTTGCTGTCTCTGAACATTTGGTCACTGAATGCACCATTTATGGAGTATTGTTTAATTAAGGGCAAATTAAGAGAACTGTGCACAGAATTTAATTTCATATCCTGTGTAAATTCTTTTAAAGAGGGTACTAACTATAGGCATTATAACTTTTCATTATCCACTGTTTCTACAAGGTATTGACAATTTATTGTTTGCAACAGTTAAGAGTTTTGTTTACCCTTTGGGGAATTCTGCTGGCAGTGCAGTTTTTTGCCTCATCATTCCATTAACCCCCTATATGCCACTTTCACTGTTTTGTGATCAGCCATATGTTTGAAAATCCACTTTTTTTTCATATATGTTCAAATATACTTCCATAACAAAATAAAACAAGGCTAGAAGATAAGGTGTACTATATGTATATGCATATAGTGCGCATGTGCAGCAGGAATTCCTACAGGACTATTGGAGACTACATTGTCTCCACTGCAGGCAGCCAAAATTAACTGAAACTCCTTATGCTGTTGCCTCTAAACAGAGAGAAATAAAACAGAGACAGCTAGAATATTCAATGTTGTACAGAACCTCCTTGTCCCTTCTTGGCAGGGACACTTGCACAGTTTTGATGAAGAACCGTCTAATGGTTCTTCAGCTATTCCACATGACCTGCAGTTTGCTTTTCCTTCTCCCTCACTCTCACCAAGTCCTTCTGCTTGAGCTTCAAAAGCTGTTTGGATTGTGAAGCAGAACAATGGCTGGAATGCCACCAACACAAAAAAAAAAAACCAAAAAAACAACCCATGCCTACTGAAATCAACCAAAAATTGTATTTACTAGCAATAAAATTATTTCATCTGGAGTGAAGAACCAATTCCATTTTATGCTCACAAAAGCATATAGCTTGAAAGTAGTTATTAATAGTCTTTGAAAGTAACAATTGGTCTCCAAAGAAAGCAAAAACTTTTTTCTAGAGTATTTTAATAATCATAGAGGAGACGCATGCTCTGGAGCAAAGGTACTACAAACAGCACAAAACAAAGTTTCTATATATCCTGCAAAGATAGCTCTAATCTATGTAGAGCACAAGCATGGAGCACAAGTGACTGTCAAACATCCATGGCATATTTTACAGAATGAGCAGAAGCAAATAAATCAAAGGCTCCTATCAGAAAAGAGACAGAAATGGTTCGCAAAGCTTGAGGACATCCACTACCCTTATGCCAAACCAGTGGCAATACTTGATTTTTCCAAGAAGATTGCATACAATTATTCAGAGAGGTTAATCCAGCAAAGCTAGTAAGAGCTATGCAGAAAGGAACACTGTTTTCAATCCACAGTAAGCAATCTCTTTTTCACTTCAAGCTCTCTGTTGTTCTCACTTCAGGGTGTAGCTGCTTTGACTGAAGAACTTTGATAGTCACCCCATTTCTTTCCTCATACTTCTGTTCCAAGAGGAGAAGAGTGAATTGCAACATTTGCAAATTGACTTCACAAAATATCAACCAGGATAGCAAGAAGACATGTATTCCTGGTTAAATTGCTATTATTTCTATATTCCAAGAAAATTACTTAACCACTGGTCTGGGATTCTGATGTGATAGAGGACTCTGCTCTCTGTCTTATGTAATTAAACCTGTCCCAATCTTTCACTCACTCCCCTAAAGATATAAGATCCTTGATGTATACCAATACTGCAAGTAAATTAGGATAGGATCCTAATACAATTAATGTTTAACTATTTTTACTTCCTATCATATTTTAATGGTGTCAAAGTTGATAATGCAAATCATTAGTATATATTTAAAAGCTCAGAGCATAAAGGATTGTTGTGGTTGTTGTTGTTCCTCTCTAGATATAGCTGCCTATTTTTGAGGAAACTGGATCTTCAAAGCATGTCTTACTGGAGAATGAAGCATTTAATTTTTTTTAAGGAAGCTAATTTGTCTGCTTAGAAAAAGCATATGAAATTTCACTGCAAAAGCAATTATAAGACAAAATTAGCACTAAGAATGAAAGGACTATCTTAATGATGACTGTAGCATCACTGACATGACATTATAATACTGTAAGAATTATACAGCATCCAAAACCTGTCAAATGAGATTTAGGAATATAGTTTGGAAGTTATCCCCTATTGAGTTACTGTCCATAATCCTGATACAAATGCTGTAAAGTGTTCATGTGAGGTAGTCCATATGCTAAGGGTAGCATATAATTTCAAAGCTGTCAGTTTTAATTTCTGTTTTATTAATTTTCCCATAAGTCTACAGACATACATTTCAGAGGACATCTATCAAGTAGATTGTATCCACACAAAGAAGCAACAAAGAGATGGCTTATCCTGATGTGCTTCACCATGAAGGTTTCACACATAGGAAGGAATAAGTGTAAACATAACGTTATGAGAAGCAGGTGGGAAGATGTTGAAAACCTGGAGGACCAGAGATGAATGACATAGGAATGAAGCATGGATTCAAGAGGAAAATATGGATTTTTGTGTGCATGCAGAGGGAGAACGGAGGGGAGAATCTGTATTTGAATCACAGGTCTACACCTGCTTAAGTTTTTCAGGCCTACCATCACATTCTTGCCCTTAAAGGAAAACTATGACAAGTGTTAATCTAGCCCTTAGCCTGAAAAAGCAGCTACAATCACGCTATCTGGAAAGAGAATCCTTAGATGTCTTGGTAAAATTCTGTCTGTGACTGCCTGTGATTAGTTGAAAGAAAAATGATGTAGGAAAATGAAATGAAGAACAGGTGCAAGCCTTCTCTAAAAGTCCAGAGCAATCCAGTAAGCATAAAAGTTTGCAGGAACTCACTGCCAGTTGTATTCTCTGCTAGTAGAATGCTTAGCAGAGGCTGATCACCTCCTGTGGCAAGGATGTGAGAACCTGAAGTAATGCATTTATTACAATATCAATTTTCTTTCTTCTACACAGCAATTTGCATTTTAACATAACTGTGAGCCTCACATTTAAAGGACAAGACTATGAAAACCCTCTGAATTTGCATATTTTCTTGAAAATACATCATGACAGGAAAGCTGTGTCAGTAGCTGATCCCATAGAGACCATTGTTACCTTTATCATACCTTTTTCATCTTTAATTCCCATGTAAAAGACAAGGAAACTCAGGTAAAAGCTCTCTAGGTAGACCTACACTGCCAAGTAAAATAGGGTGAGTGACTGAAAACTAGTCTTAACTTCTCTGTTGCCTTTAACCTAACCCCAGGTACCATCCTGGACACAATTTATTCTCATGACAGATTCCAAAGGGATATGATAACAATACCAAGCATGCTTCTCTCTACCCAACATTATAAGCCGCTTTCCCAAGTGTACTTTTTTCAGCCAATTTTAGTCTAAAAAAACCAAAACCACCAAAAAGTCATAAGGCCTGACAACAGTGCAGGATTATAAAATTATAGGACCAGCCCCTACTCTGACTGATATGGTCCTTTACTAACTTGGTAACACAAAAACTGAAGAAAGGAATTTTTTCCAATAACATCACTAGGGTTCTATTAGCATTTCTGATATGAATCTCTGAAATAGCTTAATGGTAGAATCACATTAATTTCTATATATCTGTCAATATAATAGAGGCAATTAGATCATGTGTAATGTAAGACTGGTTTTAAAATTTGCTGGCATCATGGGTCACCATTGCATGAATTAATGCAAATATTGATATTTAAGTTAATATTTTATGAACACTGCAGTATGTATAATATTTTTATCATGTAAAATAAATTAATGTATTGAAGATAATTAAGTTGCAATGAAAATATGTTGTGATAATTTGCTAAAAATAACTGAGGCTAAAGCTATTTTTGTCAAGAGCAAATTTGAAATCCAATGTTCTTTACTTTCATCTGCCCATTTTTCACTCTCCATCAGATAATTGCTCTTTAGGATAACAGCAGCTATGTCTGCATGTCAGTGCTCTGATTCCAGATGTGCCTTAGACCATCTTGTGACCACAAGCATAAATCTCAGATCTTTTATCCAGTGGTTTAGCTCTAGACCTGTAAAAAAGTGAGCCAGTGCTCAAGACCAAAGTGTTGGCTCTCCATAGGATTCCATCTGGACTCTGCAGCTAAGATTCAAACACTGGGCATGGCACAATCGTGTGAAAGTCAATCATACAAATAGTGCTGTCATTTTGTTTCTCCTACATATTGAGTTTGACTGCCTGCATAAAGTACTGCCCTCTCACTGTCTTTCCATGTACTGAGGCAGACACAATGAATGAGAGCAATTGCATTTAACACAATTTTCTTTCACAAAAATAAACATTTTCTGTTATGAGCTCTTACAGTGTGAACTACTTTCTCTAAAACAATAATTTTCAAATAATTTGTACACAAGTGATTTTTCCATATTCTTAAAGACCATCAGGAAGAATTGTTAGCAATTTATTGCAGTCAGAGAGAATTGGATTCTTAACATAGAAATCATCTGCCACAAAAATTTGGAGGATTGATTCCATACTTCTGTTCTCATCACTTTCAAAATATTTTAATGGATATAACAGATAAAGATTCACCACTGAGAATCCCAAGAGGTGATATTCTGCCTCTCAGATATCTCATCTATCTCTCCAAAGATTCAAGCCTTGAAATTTCTGTCTTGTATTAACACCACTTTTAGAAACTGAGCAAGTTTTCATTTAGCACAAATGCTCTCTAGATCCTGGTCTCCTTCAACAGAGGAACTACATTCTCATATCTATGTGCAAAAGCATCTCAGTCTAGCCATGATGATAAGAATCATTCTTACTCATTCTCTAGTTCTGAAACTAAAATCTTTCAATGGTATCTCACCCTAAAACTTGTTAATAATAATAATTTTTGAACAGACTAATTTCTAGTGTGACTTTTATACAGATAGAGTCTCTTTTCCTGAAGAAACAGTTACAGTACAGCATTCTTTGAAAAAAGTGGACGTATGGAGGATTTCTAATCCAACTAAAATAACAGTTTACCTGACTGTGCTCTTAGTCACAAACCACGGGAACGCTTCCCTACAGCTTGGCAGGTGCGATTTGGAGATAATTGCAGCAAAGGGAGGGGGCCATCTCTGGCTTGCAATTCTCCTAGAGAGACTGCAGGTCTTTCTTCCTTCTGTGTAACCTCGTATGACAATTTGTCCAATTCCACCTGTCTGCTAAAGTAGCTCTTACTGTGTCTGTGGTTAATTGATACTCTTCTGGTTTAGTGCAGCTTCTGTGCTAGTCACGGGAGCAGGCAGAAATAGTTTTCAAACTTGAAAATTAAATCTGGAATCACTACAATATCAGTATTTTGCTTAAGAGATTTCCTAAATGGTCAGTCTGGATGCTATTCTTTTCAAAGAGTTCAAATGTGTTGCAAGTTTTAAATTGGAAACCTCTTCTGAGGAAGAAATACAGACTTCATACTTCAAAATTTAAATCAGAAATGGAAAATGGAGCGAAAAAAAAAGTTCCGTAATCTCTTGGCTGTGATAAATAAAGATATGATAAAATAGTCATGTTGACCTTGGCAGTTCGGTGCAAAAACTTGTTCTCTGAAGGTTCATGGATTTGGAAGCAAAGATCTCATCAATAGCCTTAAATATGTCCACAGATTGAGAATGAAGTTGAATCTTAGATACAGATCCTGTAACTAACCATCTGGATATTAGTTCCCTAGCTTTGCAAGGAACTTTAGCAGGTGCCTACATTTATATTTTAAGGATTCATGGACAAAAAGTTAAGAATGTTCACAGGAACCTTGGCTGAACTGTTGGCTGCATATCCAGACAATAAATCTATTTATAGACACATACATATATAGGCCATATGACACCAACAATCCATATTGTATATGCTAACTCAGCTGAAGGCTTCTCAGCAGTGTAGGCAGAATCAGTTTTATGGAAGCAGCAATATGGGTCACAGCAGATGGGAGAAAGAGGCTAAAAAGATTCAGTGGAGGCTTCAGCGGACAGAACAGATGGGTTGTGGGGGGAGAGAATGGGGTTTCTGGAGTAAGACTGGAGCTTGCAACTCAGAGGTCAATGAAGGTCCATGATATTCTGGGTACAAAGTGATTGAGAAGACTAAAAAGGCTGGAGAAGCTAAGTGAGGCTTTAGTGGGGTTGTGTTATCAGGGTGGTGACAGCTCTTCTATCCCTCTGCGCTTCTGAGACCTTGACTGTTTTCATGGGTAATCTCCCTCATCCTCACTGTCCTGAAGCACGGAACTTTCGCCATCCACCTTTACTCATCATCCATGGACCCATCCTCACCCACCACCCTTTTCCCGATAGGAAGGCCTGCAGTATGCTGTCCTCCCACAGAGGCAAGACCTGCTCCTCCTGGGAAAAGCAACAGAGGAACGCTGAAAGGGACGGCTGTGACAGAGGACTTGGGCCACACGCCTTCCTGGAGGAACAGCAGACAGAAAAGTGACTATCCTTTCCCTAAGAAGCCGCACATCCCTAGGTTACATCCTGTTCGTTCACTCGGTGTTAGCAACAGCAGGAGAGGAAGATGGCTGTATAAAGCAGGAAACAAAGACCTGCTGTTCATCCTGGAAAGCCAGGCCCTATCCTTGGCATAGAGGAAGCACACAGTCTGCTGCCATAAGCTGCTGCCTACCTTGTCTTTTGGCTTAATACAGCTCCGTATGCGAGTGTGGCTGTTGTGTGTATATACATATGTGTGTATGTATATAGTTTAATCCAAGAAATAATTATAAAAACACAATAATGAGCTTCCAAGTATTATCAAGCCTATTAAGCTACAAATAGTTCATTGAGGACCAATTTCTAAGTGCTAAATATTACAGCTAGATTTTGCTTTTATGCAAAAATCAATGCAAACACATGAATCATTGAGAAGCATGCTGCAGCCTTCCAAAGTCAGTTTCTAATTAGCAATCCATTGATCCAAGAAGCTAGTACTACAAATAACACAGAAAAAAAAAAAAAAGTGTTCTACCAAGTGTACGGAAAAAGGAGTCAATTTTTTGCCCTTTAGAATTAATTTCAATTCTTTCCAGAATTGAGGAAAGTGCCAAAGTTTTGCATCCCTAACACTGTTTCCTATATTCAGCAATGTTCCTCCTTTCATTCAGTCCCATCAGTTAGAAAACTTACACAGATTATGCATAAGAATAAGAACATACAGAAAATAAATGAGGTAATACTAACAAAAAATAACCAATTAACTAACTAAAACTAACTAACTAACAAAAAAACATATTTTTTTTCCTTGCTGCAAGTGCTCTCCCTTCTTAGAACAGGGCAATTGAGCTAGCCTTACTACCCACTACAATAATTTAGAGTGTCCTGATGTTTAGACAGATATTTAGGATGGTGAAAAATTCTTATCAGACTGGAATGAAAACTAACACAATCTTAAATTTTTATTTATTTATTTAATTTATATATTTTACGCTCAGAATAAAGCATGTTAATATGCAAATCCTTAATGTATGATTGTCCATCAGCTGCAGAAATTTTCAGCTGTGTCCTATAGGAAGCTAGAATTCACCACAGCTAAAAGTCATAGGAATGACTTCCAGAAGTAAAGAACACAGATTTCACCATGGATATTTTCAATATGAGAAAGAAAATCCCACAAACTTCTCTAGCTGAGATCCCCTATTTAGATGTTTTGCCTTTTCTGTGAAAGCAAGAGGATATTCTAAGACTGAACTGAATCTTACAAAATGGCTGAACACAGTCAACATAAATTTAAATATTGCATAGTAGCAGATATGTGTCTTGCAATTTTCTGGTTAAAGTTTCTGGTCTGGCTAAGACCAGATTCAAGTTGAGGTTTGCTGCAAAAGTGTCATTATTTAGTCTGTCTTCAGTGATGTATGGGGTCCCCATCTGTCTTCATTTGATGGCATGACCTTTATACACCTTCAATTTTCAAATAATGTAAAGGCTTAAAATTACTTGCTATGTTTCAGGGTAAATTGAACAATTTAAAAAACACATTAAAATGTGAGTTGCATTCTCTAAAGAAAGCCAGTCTTCAGTATTCACATAATGGTGCTAACTGAAGAGCAGCAGTAATTCCAAAACTCAGTGAAACGCACCATTTAAATGAAAGTTTGAGATATCTTTTCAATTCAAGAGTTCAATATCTGCAGAAAAAAACCCAGGGATTTCCATCTTTCTTAGTACCTGCATATTCAGCTATTTGTTTAGAAAGAGCAGCTTATGTTAGAACCTTGGCGGAGTATATACATCAAAGTAATTTCCTTATTAGAAACAAAATCTTCATCATTAGGGTACCTTTTTTGTGCCTCAAAATTATATGGCTTCTCAGGGAATTTAGAAAGTTATTTTTAAAATAATATTTGCTGAAAATTGTGTTAAATAGCTCATATTTTTGACATGGGTTCATGTTTCTGATCATGAAGAAATTCAAAAGCAGAAGCTCAAATAACATGATTGTAACTAAGGAAACTGATGAAATATAAATTTACAAGAATTTGTATGTAAAATTATGGAGCAGTCCTGAAGCTTAGCAGAAACTACTAAAAGAAATCCTACCCAATAATCTTTATTAACACTGTATATCTACTGTGGATATGGTGCAATTTTAGCTTGAATCTAGGCATGATTGCATAGATTGAAAATGGAGTCAAAGTTTGATAAAAGAATTTACAACATGACAAAAGGAATCTTAGCTCGTTGTAAAGACTTCTTGTTATAAATTGAGTCAGACTGATCAAAAGCTACTGCTTTGTTTCTGTGCTGTATCTTGTAGCACAGCTCTTTGACATTGAACACAGTAAATGGGGTCCACAAGGCATATTTACAAGCTGAAATTTCACAAAACCTACGGAAATCCTCAGACAAACATAGTTGTCTCTTAAATTTCAATACATTTAACACAAATTTCTGTACATTCTGGCATCCCTCTTTTTCTCTATGTAAATTTTCTGATGATAAAACTAGTAACTGTATGAAAACATTTTTTATTTGCTGTTGGCAAACATTATGATTTTAAGCATTTTATAACACATTTATTAAACTATCAGTGCTCTGAAATACTCTTGGTTATATAGTAGGCAATAAGGGAAAAAGAAATGCATCCCTCCATTTTCACTTCAACTTATATATCCTCAAATACAGAAAAGGGAGTTGCAATGAAAGAAAAAAAAGAGTGGTGTCACCAGCTCAAGAACAGGTAGGATGATTGAGTGAGAATTAGTATATATTAGCAAATGTTCCAGCAGTCTGATCTCATCAGTGATGGACACAGAGCCTGTTTCTCTGTTTAAAGATCATTAGAAAAACCATCAGCCCTACTAATGCATAAAATTCTCTGTATTGTTGTCACATTTCTTCTTGTATTTACCTTTCACTGAATGAAAGCATAGAAAAATTTTCTCTGTATTCCTGTTTTCTATGAAATTTATCATAGCAATACTCTTCAGTTTTCAGTTTACATGCCTCAGTTATTTTGATAGAACTTTGTCTATTCTTCTGATGTGCCTGCAGGATTCATGTATGCTTTCTAGTATTCAGGAAGGCAAAGCAGAAACTTCTTGAGAAGCAGCCGGTTGGTCTAATGAGATATTTAGAAACAGGATGCCTCCAAAACAATGGGTTGAAATTTCTGTTGAAACACATAATTTCTGTTTGGTTTCCTTTGCACTGAGGTACAAATGGGATTAACCCTAAAACCCTACCCTTTGAGTAGTATTCCTACTGATTCTCTAGCATTCAGCAGTGTCTTCTTATAGCAGACTTGCAGTGGTCACATGTCAAAGCTCAGCATTTGCCCTGAGTTATCAAGCCATTATCTACGATGAAGTGATGAGAACAACAGGAATAAAAAGCTTTGAATTCCTGAAAATGAGAAAAAAAAAACCTCTCAAATCTCAAAAAAAAATGGCTACTCCTTGCTTTAAACTCATAGAGAAGTGTGAGAGTCTCAAGTACTAAACAAATTGCCAGTGTGACCATGTTCAACAGTGAAAATTCTTGTTTACTTATAGAACATTGTGCCTTATAAGTGTTTTGCATATGTCTCTTTTTCCAGGTTCCAAAAAAACCCTATTACTCACAAGATTTTGAACTGAGATTTAGGTGGCAGCTGGAAGCCAGTGATAGATGATCCATGTAAAGTCAAATGAATTTCTTGTATGTCTTTGAGGCTAATTTATCAGTAATCCAGAAAAGCAATCTGTAATTTATTCAGCTGCACATAAAACCTGTTTCCTTGTTGTCAATGGTTCTAATCTTGAGACTTGTACAAAATGTGACTAACTAGTACTGCTATTGCTTGAAAAGACACAGAGCCCTGGTGAAATCACAGAGCACATCATGGACATTTAAGTCCACGAGAGAGTGCTGTAAATCCTGAATTTACATCAGAACAGATGCAGCTAAGGAGGGAGAGGTTTCTCTGAGTTTGGTGTTCTTTCAGGCATACTTGTTCCCTGAACATTCCTTCCACGTGGGCTTAGCTGACTGCACTGTGGTGTGTAGGGTATTGTAATGCCATTTCTGGGTCAACTAAAACTCTGTTTGCTGTATAACCTTTCTGTATAACCTGAATTCTGCTCCTGGATGCCTCAACTTTATTCCATTTTCTAAGCTTCTTTGTGAATTGGGCCTTAAGGAATGTCCAAAAGTCACTGAATTTAGGTGATCTGATGCTTAAATGTCTTGCCACTGAACATAAGCAATAAACAATATTAATACAATTGGGAAATATGTGTCACAGGAAAAAGCATGTTTCCTTGTTTTGAAGGTAAATAAATAAATAAATAAATAAATGCTCTTAATGAATAATGCAAGGCCAAATAAATGCACATGTGCCTGATCCAAAAAGACATTAATTTTCTATTGAACATTTAACAGGAAAGCAAAGAAAATGACTTCAGGTGTAAATGAAAAAATAAATAAAATTAAACAAAGTTTTCTTTAGAGACATTTAAACACTAAGATCAAAGAAACTGCCTGATACTCTTACTAAATTACAGGCAGCCAAGACTGTTTTGCAGGCACAATATTCGCAGTGGAATTTCCAATACTTTTTTGCACTGATTCAATCCTCTAAGAAGCTCATTATTTCAAGTCCTAGCTAGCTGCAGAGTTATCTGAGAGTTAGGCTGACATTGATAATACATTAAAAAGCTTAGAAGCACATTCTACAGCACCTACTTATGGTAGAGATATTTGTAACATGAAACAAATAAAACTATTAAAGTATTCCTGCCTTTGACATCTTTAGCCATTCAAAGCTGAGAGGAAAAAGAAAACAGAAAATCTTGTCAAAAAGTAATATTTTAAAATGTCTCATGAAGAAGAGACTTTGCATGATCTTTGCTGCTGCAGTCACGAAGAAGTAGAAGCAGTCAGCTCTGAAGTGAAGAAAATCATATAGAATATGATTTATTTCCCAAATCTAAGGAAGCATCATACCAGTTATAGAGCAAATTAATATTCCCTCTCCAGGCCAGGCAATGACTGGAGAAATGGTGTTGTCTTTAGCAGAGACATTAGCCAAAATTCCTCAAAGTGTCAAAGTGTTTAATGATCGCATGCTCTGCTTGGTACAATCTTTCATAAATTTGTGTTGCTACTGTATCCTGACGAGCTACTTCTGTACTTCTGATCAGTATATACATCTTCTAATATTTACTTTTGGAGCTTTGATTGACCCATAATACTCAACAAGATGTTGAAAGCACACAGAAAAGAAGAAAGATGCAAGAATATTCCATAATTCAGTTCAATGTGTAAGTATTTAAGAGTACTTAAATATCATAATATAAATTCTTGTACGAGGTGCCCTCTCCCCCAGAAAACAAAAACCTTTTTTTAGTGAAAAGAGATGCAGTGGTAACATTTCCTTTTGTTTTTGTAAAATGTCAGCAAACAAAATTCCTAGGACTCTGTAAAAGCCATTTCCTAGTCTTGTTTCTTTTATGTTTGATTATGCAATTTTCAATGTATTTTACATGAGCCCATCCAGAAACTTATTCTTTGCATTCACAGTTAATAAAAATTCACAGAGCACAGGAACATACACAGTTGTTCTGTGCTCATGTTTGCAGAATGCTTGGCCTTACATGGATCTGGATTCAGCTACCATTTGGAAGATTTTCTATACAGCTTTAAGGGCTGGGTGCACTTCTCTGAAAGTATAGTTTCTGTAGATAAGTTTGATAGGGTAGCAGCAGGTTTTTTTCAGTCATCAGATGTGCTAATAGAATTAATTTCACTAGTCACATCTAAACCATACTCTGTATGGGTAGTCAGTCAGAATTTCAAGAAGGCCAGGACCACCTTGTGGGGCGCCACAAGGCACAAGTGGCCTGGAGTTTATGCACAGACACTGTGATGCAGTAAAGAAAAGGTGCATGTGAGCAGTCAGGGAAAATGTGCTACAGTCAAGGTATTTCCAGAATAGGCAGGAAAGCGACTAGATATTGGTAAGATCTTATCTGGAATACAGAAAACATAGAATTATGGCTACAAAAACAAAGAGGAAATTCAAACTACAAAAAGATAGAGATAATAGCTATGTAATAAGCAAGAAATGTGTGAGAATGCTGAAAAGGGTTTCTTTGCTTATTCTAATCAAACAAAGGCTGAGATAGGTGTATGCAGCCATCAGGAAGTACAGCAGTGGTTAACACTAAAGCATGAATGTTAAAAATGATATTTGCAGAAGAATAAACTGGTATGTTTTTGTCAAGAGTAAAATTCTTTTGTTAATTAAAAGACATTGCACAACATTACAACAAGGAACATCTGGAACCATTCTTTAAGTAGAGCAATGATTGTAAAAATATATCCAATAGATCTTGATCCTTTTATTATGGCATTTTATGATGTGTACCCTCTGATAACAGGGGAGTGGTCCCAATGCCTCAACCTTTCTTCACTTCTGCCTCTGTTTCCCTCTTAATTTTGTTCATTTGAAATGTACGGGCTGCATTTGCCACTGCCACTGCCTCTTCAGCAGCATCGTGTATATAGAGCAAAACAGAAATAATGGAGACAGTTATTGCAAAACAAAAGTTAAAAAAATTGTAGCGTTGCTCTGCTATTAACAAGTCTTGCTGAGAAAAAAACTATGGCAAATGACAGTCAAGAGGTATTTGACTTTTACGTAATTATATTTCTTTAAAGTGAGATACATATATATATATATATATATGCACACAAGAATCTAGTAGGCATCAGCTGGCACATCTATTTAGCTATTCAAATATATTTTATCTGACAATGTTTATTTCTCACATTTATTTCTACTCACTGGGCATAGAATTGACTACATTATGCCAATGTTTGCCATGTTAACTATTTCTAAAGGTTACCAACTACGTAATCATATATGACATGAAAAAGTAGTTGAATTTCACTCCCCAGCAAACTGAGTTCTGAGTCATTGGTACTTCCTTCTGCTGTAAGCTGTAAGTAAACCACCCCCCACACTACCCCCAGTGTACATGTTAGAGAAATAAAAAAGTCAAGTAGATATGCTATTCTTCTTCATTTGTATATGAAAGAGCTATGAGGATGTTACTCCCTTTTGGTTGCAAGATAATGCTCATATGCCCTCCTGCAAAAACTTCACAGAAACATCCTGACCTCTTCAGATGCTTTTTGTTCAAATATTTTCAGTTGAATAATGAAAGCCAAAGGCTTATGATGCATCTCCTAATTAAGACAAACAGCATTCATTTCCATTTTTAAATGCTATGTATTATTTTTCCTCCATCTTTCTTCTTTTTCGCTTTTCACAGTATCCCAACCATCAAATATAAGACTTCAGATTCTCCTCAAAACAAAGGCCTGCACAGCTGTTACTTTGCAACAAGCACATTGTGGGCCCCATCCAAAGCTCATTGAAGTTGCAGTCTTTCAATTGACTTCAAAAGGCTTTGGATAGACTCCTTTCTTAAGCTATATCTTAACATGTGATGCATTTTTAAAGCTGGAAAACCTTTAATGCACTGACATTTCTACAGTTTATTACAACAGAAGATACAAGAAAAATGTGCAAAGAAATGGACTGAATTAATTCTGTACAAAGTGTTAATATGAAATGTATTCTTATGATACTGCTGCCAACTACTTTTAATATCCTAATAATGTATTGTTACTCAGTGACAATACAGAATAATTTTAAATCCCCATTCATAAGGACTCCAATTATAATCTAATTCAGCTCAGATTAACTATGCTTTGATGGCAATTTCCTTATACAAAAAAAAATTTAGTCTAAGATAATGCGCTGCAAATATAGTTTCAATGCTAATAAAAGGCAGTTTAACAGCCTAGAGAAGTTTGTTCTGACTACCTTTTCATTGCAATGATAAACAGTACATAAAGCACTTCAATTACATATTTAATGTAAAACACAAAGTTGTAACATAAAATTGGGTCGAACCACTGATAACTTCACTTTAGGCATCCGAATTTTTCAATAAATAAAATTGAATTTTTGCTGTTTCTACACAACTGTGACAGAGTTGAGATAGGTGTTTGCAATGTCACTACAGATGCATCTGTTTCGTATAATAATTTCATTGCTATGAAAAACTGCAGCAGCTTTCATTGTTTAAAACTGAAGCAGCTGTAAGTGGGACATTTCAGTTCATTACTGTTTCAGCCAAGCTTTGCACTGAAAATTATTCAGTAAACTTTCATGACAGCTTTTGATTTTTGCTATAACTTACAACACTCTTTTACTGCCATAAGTTGCTTTCTTGCAATAAATGTAAAACGATATGGAGCTACGATGCTTATGCCAGCTCAAGATTTGCTCCAGAAGCTGATTCTGACATCAAGGCCCTGGCACAAGGGCATACCACAAATCTAAATGAAAAATTACAATAATGATATCTGCTGAAGGTTTTAATCTTAATGGTATACTAATTCCTTACACTGGAGTGCAAGGATTACAATGCCTGTAATCTTTAATATTAACTTCTAACTGATTTTTTTTTTCATTCATCAAAAAGCAGTAATTATACTCCAACCTTCCTCTGTTTTTTTTAAACTACTGTTCAAGAGGAAACTTATGGATGTGTGAAATCTTCTGAGTGATACATAGCAGAGGCAACCAGAATTTCACTTGAAAAATTCTGTCAGTTGGATTTTGTATTCCAGAGCAAGCAAGAAAGGGGTGAAAGGGAATTCCTCTGAAACTCTTTTATGCAAACAAGAGTGACCAGAAAGCAGCCTAGTTGTGACTGACAGCTTTGATTAAAGGAGCCTGCATGGCAGTTTGTTATCTTTTATATCAAGCAGACAAGTAGACTGGTCTCCTTTATCCCCAGGTAGCCTAGATGACTAATTACAGGGACAAAATCTCCTCTAAGAATTTTTCTGTTCATTTTCAGAAAAAAATACCCCTTAAATCTGTTTAATTTTATAATGGTTGTAAAGCAGGTCTGAAAATTGTCCACAGAAGACCTAGATCTGAATCCCCACTTAGAATCAGAGACATGGAATAGGATTTTCGACCTGCATTTTCTTCTCTGAAAAGCATCAATTTTAAAAAACCCTCAATTTTAGTTGAATGGGTTATTTTGGACACTACAAATTCTGCCACTGACAGAGGAAATCTATTCAAACATACCAAAATATAATACATTTTTTTTTTCGGTGATCCAAACCAATTCAAACACAAAGAGAACTCTTAAAGGTGAAAGACTCTCTCACAATGAGCCTGTGCTATAGTCAAGATATGTTTACACATCTTTTCTTATTAATGGCTCAGTTTAATCCCTTAATCTGAACAAATCACTCTACTGAAATTATAACCTTTTGAATAAACATTGGGTTTGCTTAATATTTTTAATTGTTGATCATCCCTCTTACTTTTTGAACACTTTCTCAGTGATTTTACTGAAATGAATTGTTGCAATTTTCTCCAAATTTGAATTGAATCAGCGACTTTCATTGTTTGGGGTTGTTTTCCCCTGTGGTATAAATCTAATCCATTTTGAAAGGAAAATGGGATGATAACGAATCAGGCTTTAAAGTAGCGGAATAAAAAAATTTATTTATGCTGTAAACTATGGAGTATGTCCCTTTGGTAACTGCCATTTTCAAAGTCCTTTCAGTATCGGAAATGAGATTTTTCAAACTAATTACCGACTGACGACAGAAGAGAGAACAAAAGCCTTCTGGGCTTTGGTTACTACGCCCCAGTTCCAGGACGGCAGAGGGTTATACTGCTAACCAGCAGATGGAGACACAGTACTCTTCTTGGATGCTCCATGCCATATTAATGGAGTCACATTTCCTAGGCTCTCACTTGTACATGCTTTCGGTTTTAAATTTCATAAATTCAAATACTTGGGTTTGGGTTTTGGTTTTTTTTATCAGCTGAATGCTACCAAACAGTTTTATTTATAGGTCCCAAATGAATATTTGGAACTACATTTGGCTTGAGAAAGCCCACACGTTCAAGTTCAAATTTTGACTTCTCTCAATACTCTTGAACATTTAAATGTTTTCCCTGAAATACTCCCATCCACAAACTCAATGATTTTCTTGATAATTGAAAATATGAGTTTACAAATTAATTTGTAAAACAATTTTTTAAAATGAGTAGTGAAAAAAATAGATTGTCCATGGGTTGCAACCATGAAGAATCTTGAAATGATTCATCAACACCGCTGAATCCTGTGCCTTCAGATACTCAACACAGAGTTTTATCAGTTATGTGAAACAGCACCAGCATTCTCTCTAGTTTTTACTTCAACTCCAGAGGAACACACAGGCTACTCATTCTCTCAAAACAGAAAAACGAAGCAAGACTGCCATATTTATTGTAACAAAAATTGTAAGTGGTGCATCAATTATTCTAGTCACTTGTGTGTCTAATGCCTAGAACACCAGAATGTTTTCCTCTTGTTTTTTAGGAGCTGCCATTTGAAAATTTTGAGTTAGCTTATATGCTAAATTCTGGAAAATAGAGAGAATATTTTCTCAAGCAAGGCTGTTTCCTCAAGCATGCTAGTAAGTCAGTCATGATAGTAAATAGCCAAGACTGAAGAGAAGATAAATAAAAGCATGGTTTATGGTTATTCATCAAATCTACCAATGACTGTTGGTATGTTTGAAGCAAAATGGCTTACCCAGGAGGTTTGATGGAAGTCAAAATACAGCTAGAAACCTGCAGGATCAATAACAAGAAGGGTTTTTCAAGGTGATTGGACTGAAATCTCAGAATTTCATATTTACAAAGGTTTGATTCAGCTTTAGGGCACCAGAACTCAAACCATCCATCAATAAATAGGTCCTACTGGTAGGAAGTAATGTGGGAGAGAGAGTAGGGCTTGTTATTAGGGATGTAAGGGGGCAAAGCACAACCTACATGTTTCTGAGTGTGTGGCAGAAATTTTTAACTTTCTCTCTGTCTAAAACATGGATTTATTTCATGACACAATAGAAAAAGGAACAAAAATCAAATAGAAAAGTACTCTTTTTCCAAAACCAGTGAAATAGAACTCTCCTCAAGAAATGGCATGTGAAATCTGTTTGCAGATGATTTCCTAAAGCAATTATATATTATCCATCATGTTTCCATGACCCAGGATAATATCAAATATAGTAGTACACGGAATTTAATGTCGTTATCTCTAACAGAGACCTCCTGTACCATACTGACCAGAAACAGAAAATGTAGTCACAGTGAGCTCATGAGTTAAGGGTAACTTTGGGTAGCCTGAACTCTTCTTTCTTTGAAGGAATGGCGTGGGCATTTTCTTTATGTTGGAGAAATAAAGGATTCAAAGTTGTATATTTTGTTACTTCTCATTGCAACTGTGCTAATAACAATACCAGCTTTCTAGAAGTCCTTATTAAGTGCAAAAATAATGGTCATTAGTGGATACATTTGTTCACAAAATGAAGAGGTAAAATTTTTTCTAATAAAATTGAAATTTTGTTTCATTCAAGTCCTCATCAGTTATTGAGTGACCTCAGCTTATTTTCTGATAGATCATAACAACAGACATTCCATTTTTAGAGCCAGCATATTCAGAGACATTATTAGCAGTAGTGGCATTATCCTCCTAACTGAAAAAAAATAGGACCATTGCCAAATTACATAGTATTTTGGTTCTTCACCAGATACTGAGGAGTATAAAGTATAAAGGAGCAATGTTTTTTTGCATACTGCATATTTTCATTTCAGCTTCAGTCCTGAAACTTCATCTGCTTTCTGACTTCAAGTATCTATGCCAACAACTGCTTTTCCATTAAAGCCTCTACACATATGAAGAGAAAAAAAGAAGAGGCATTAGAGCTATGACAGTGTTCAGGTCATCCATTAATTCTCTAATGAGGGAAACCTCAAAAACTAGCTGTTGTTGAAGTGGAACGAATCAGACTTAAAGGGCTGGTGAATCTGATTTTTTATTTGCTGCTTTTTGCCTTCAGCAAATACTACTGAATAAATCCTTTTTCCCCCCAGAGGAATGGCTAGAGCTGGTTTTGGTTTGAATCTCTGTCAATATTTTTAATTCAGGCAAATAAAAGTGATTAAGCTATAGTTTGAATAAGTTTGCCAAATCAGTATTAAATAACAAAATTAATATTGAGTTATTCAAGAAAACACATGAAAATAGTGATAACTTCTTGTTTTTCTTTCAAGTATCTTTTTGGTTTTCTTAAAAATATGAGGAAAAGAAGCTTTTCTGCAGCAGTATGTGGAGTACATGCATACTTTTGTCTACATTTTAACTCTCTAGGAAGGGTTAACAGGGAACATTATGAGCAGTGATGTTTAAGAAAGTGGTATAAGTTAACCTTTACAGCTATCAACACAGAGGCATTTCTTGCTCTGTGGTAACACTTCAGTTACAATAAAACATGCTTATGGAACACATAGTCAAAACTTGTTGTCAATTATTTAGTATTCCCATAAACCATTAGATGGTCAAAAATATCTTTAATTGATTCCATCTCTACCTACACTACTTATTATTTATTAGTATAACAAACTTCTCCATGGGAACAGCTAATTGTACCTCCCCAGTGGCCACTTCAAGTGGAATAAGCATTGCACAGTGCTGCCTAAGATACTGCTGAAAGGTCTTCAGCATTTGGGATTTGATTAAAACTGTATTACACGTACACATCAGCAACCATTGCTAAAACAAAACACCAATCTAAAAAAAAACCAACCTTCTGCTATACTGCTTAACACAATTGAAAAGCCTTGCATATATGGAAAGAGGAGGATGGGAGAGTCTCCTATCTCTTCCCTTCCCACACCCCCAATAATCATTTTGTAATAGAAATAATACAGCATTTTCTTATATGATGAGAAGGGAAAGTGTGCAAAGTGTGCACCCTACCAGCTGCATTGTGGGAGAGACCTTTCCTCTGACATACATGTATCACAGCTAGGTTCTGCTCACAAAGCTGAATGATTTTGTTTCCCTTTTTTAATTATTTTTTCTTTTTTTTTTTTTTAGACATAATTGTTAATCTTATTTATAGTAGAAAAGACAGATGTTATGGAAATAGTAAGCCATAACATGTTTAGATTTTTCTGTGACAGGATATTCCATAGGCAATGTTTCATAAACGAAGATTTGGGCAATAAAACACTGAAACATGCAGGTGAGTTGTAAATACTGCTGAATTATATATTAACATAAGAGCAACTACATATGTAGATCATTATAAACCATGATTTTAAAGATAGATATTACATTGATTATTGGATTAAAAGTTTAACAAAAAATGAACAGGTATTTTTAATTAAATTAGTGGCATTTTGTCACACTCTAAAGCCCTTTGTTGAAAAGAGTAATCTCTGAACATCTTTTAAGATGCAATTTAAAATACACCTGACTGATTTGGAATACTATTACTCATTCTTTTGGAGTTGGTTGGTTTGTTTGTTTTATGCCAAGTGGCATATCTGGGAGTGATCTTTCATGCAACTGTTAAGAGATATTTTTCAAAAACTGGATTCTAACCCTGTAGAAAGGATGCCCAGACTGCATATTTGAAAGTAGTTCAACAATATAAGTGCAGCACAGGGTTTAGATCACAAGAAGAGTAAAACAAGGAAACCATCTTATCCAGAATAAGATCCTGATTTTTTATAGAATAGTCATGGATAATACAGCAGTTCAAAAGACCTCAAAGTATTGATTGTCTGGAACCTTAAAGGTAAAAAGAAACTCTGGCAAAATACTGATGAACCTGCAAGCAAAAACTCCACATTGTTTGCAATTGTAAGTGCCATGTTCTAAGCCTTATGTTGATCACCAGCCAGACTACTTTACTGTCTGTACAGTCCTTTAATTCAAATTGCCTTCCATTTGAATTTTCCTATCTAAAAATAAGAATAACTCTTTGCTCTTCTTACCTTATCTTTTCTTTTTCTGGTGTTCTAAATTTATGAAAATGCACATTTTTGATAAATATTCTTTCTTGTGAAATTAAGTGGCTTTCTTTTTTCCTCTTCTTCAGTGGAAAACTAAAATTCAAGTTCAAGGTACTAGCAGAATAAGCTGGGTTACCAGATATGGTGGGCAAACATTACAAAGGTAGGAATAAAAGCAGAACATTAAATTCTAGCAGAGATGACAGAAACAAGAGCTATTTAACATTCATCAGCATAAAATGGCAGGAGTAACAAAGCATTATTTTGAGAAAGAAATGTCTTACTTTCTGCAAATGCACTTAATTGCAGGGTTTTGGTGCAAACACTTGTTCCTTATGTTAAGTCAATGGCATATTTCAAATATACAGTCAAGACCTGTAAAATTAGAGAATCAGGGTCTCAGTTCTTAGATGACAGAGTTGCTTTGCCTGTTGGAAGGTGTGGCTCTTACTATTCACAGCACAGTGTTGCTCACCAAGACTGCAGTAGGTATCTAATGGGCAACACATGCTGCTCAGCTGTGATTGCAGTAACTATTCCCTAAGAGCAGGAAGGATCATGGAGTGCCAAATGCTGAGACTGTGACAGTTTGCACAGTAAGAGAGGTAAAATCTGCTTCACACGGAATCCTTGCTAATACCAGTGGAATAAAACTGAAATGAAATGTGATGTTACTGATTGTCCTTGCAGTGCCTCTGACTGGGAAAGCTGCTGTATCTGGGTAGTGATGACTGATATTTTGCATTATCTACACGTCTAGGTAGAGTTTCTGCTTGTGTGCAGGTCGGACTCACAGCACATACACTG
Organism: Euphonia xanthogaster; assembly: GCA_034509185.1. Taxonomy (NCBI): domain Eukaryota; kingdom Metazoa; phylum Chordata; class Aves; order Passeriformes; family Fringillidae; genus Euphonia; species Euphonia xanthogaster. The sequence continues at coordinate 36,713,543 of JAYDZK010000113.1, read as the reverse complement.
TAGGGTTATGCCCTGCACTTGCATAAGTTACCACACAGAACTACAGTGGGCTGTCCATGCACAGTATCAAACTTTCTGCATTGGCCATGGAGCATCCTTCAGACTAGGTGCTCCAGCTGTATCAGGTCACATCCTGAGGTGGCGGAGAGACCAATCCCTACTGTAGCAAACAGATCTCATGGGATGTTACAAAGAGAAAAGTTTATTATTATTTGCTAACACAAGTTTAAATGTAATTTTAGGACTAATATTCAATTTTATGTCTTTAACCATTTTTAAAAGAACATCAGGCATTTAGGTAATTCCATTAGCTTATTTTCTGAAAAACCTGCCAGCCTAATGTTGATCAGACTTATTTTTCTGTGTATGAGAGGTAGAAGAGTATAATTCCTACCTCCATGCCCTACTGCCCATACCCGCTGCTGTTCTGATTTCTCCTACAAGAACAACAGAAGCAATGAATAAGAACAGGGCATAATGTATTTTTGCCCACTATAATGGGTAGATAGATGACATCAATATTAACTGGAAATAGTTTTCTGATATCTTGGTATTCACAAAGAATTGATAAACTAAGGAAAGCTTAGACTCATCCCTGCCTCTTAATTGCTTCTTTTTGTGGATTTTACCTACAGTAAACAACCCTTCTATTAGCTCCCAAAAATGTGTGAGATATATAAAAGCCTTTTAACAGAATTGGTTTTGAATGACAATTTCAACATTTTTAGTAATCACTTTTACTGACTATTTTACTTGAAAATCTGTTAAAATCTGTTGGTTCATTGCAATCATTTTTCTCTTGAGAGGAGGAGCTAAAACACTGGTTTGTAACTGATCCCACTATTACTGTTAGGAATATTGTTTTGACAACATTAGCCTGACTCTACCAATTTTAGTGGATGATCTTTGCCATGGCTTCCAGCTGCCATATGACTAAGGCAAAAGTAGCATATTAATATATGCCTCCACCAAAGATGACTTATGAGGTATAATTTTATTAGCTTTTTTGAAAAGTAGAACTAATTAAAAAAATCAGAATGTTCATCCCATAAAAAGTCCCATATCTTAATGCATATTTTAACCCTGTGGATATGACAACAAATTACAAATGCACAAGCATTTTACTAAAACAGACAATTTGACAAATTCAAGATACTTGTAAACCAATGTGCTTTCCACTGAGAATGGAGCAAAAATCTTTGGAAGGAAAGAGGTTTAGAGCTAGGGAGAATATGTTCTCTTCATCTTGACAAGAAATCTAAAAATAAAAATTCCTCCAGATTATTACTTCAACACACAAACTTGTTTTCTTGACCCATCACCTAATTAAAAACTTTCCCATCTAGTATGAAAAATGCAATTCTGTGTGTTCTAAATACCTAATAATAGGGGAAGGTCTCTGTAAAACCCAGGCAAACCACTTGATTGTGTATAGATTAACATATCTGGCTCAGTCATAGTGGTAGAAATATGGAAACCCAGAGGGAATTGTTCTGCTGTTATTAGGACTTGCTATAAATAAAATATGAAGCACATATTCCAAGAACAAATCTCCATTAGGATTACAAAGAGGTATCTAAATGAAGAGAGAATTCTCTTGCTTACAGAGCATACTGAAACAGAAAATCATTGTAAACAAAAAAAAAATTACTAATAGAACTTTTTTTCTGAAAATATTTATGAACTTTATAATGGAATATTGTTTTCACTCTTGAAAAACTCCACCCAGTCAATGCCTCAGACAGTATCTGCATTAATTTGCCCTAATATGTTTTTAATAGGGATCATATTACCTAAAGCAAGCACAAAAGTATGCTAGGTGGAGAACGGATCGAGAGCAGTCCTGACGAGAAGGACTTGTGGGTGATGGTTGTCAATAAGCTGGACATGAGCCAGCAGTGTGCACTCACAGTCCAAAAAGCAAATCATACCCTGGGCTGCATCCAAAGCAGGGTGGCCAGCAGGGAGAGGGAGGGAATTCTGCCCCTCTCCTTCCCTCTGGTGACACCCCACCTGGACCACTGCATCCGGCTCTGGAGTTCCCCAGCACAGGCAATGTATGGTCCTGCTGGAGCAAGTCTAGAGGAGAGCCACAGAAGACCAGAGGGCTGAAGCAGCTCTCCTGTGAAAACAGGCCAAGTCATGGTTGTTCAGTCTGGAGAAGAGAAGGCTCCATGGAAGACCTTACAGCCTGCTGGGGCCTGATGGCAGCCCACAAGAGAGCTGGAGAGTGACTTTTTACAAGAGCGTGTAGTGACAGGAGAAGGGGGAACAGCTTTAACAATTAGGGCAGGTTTAGTTCAGATATTGGAAGAAATTCCTCACTATGAGGGTGGTGAAGCACTGGAAGATGTTTCTCAGGGAAGCTGAGGATGCCTTGTCTCTGGAGGAGCTCAAGACCAGGTTGGATGGGACATTGTAAAATGTGGTCTAGTGGACCGTGTCCATGCCAAGGGCAAAAGGGTCGGAACTAGATGAGCTTTAAGATCCCTTTTGACCCAAACCATTCTGAGATTCTAACACTCCATAAAGAATAAAAAAATAATTATTTTTCTTTTTAAATGAGGGCTAAGTGTGAGTTAAGATGACATTAAAAAACCCAATCCAGACGCTAGCAAGATTAATGGGCAGAAAAGCAAGAAAAATATGGTTTTCCAAAATACAAATATTCTGCTTAAAAGCTGTAGCTGAAAGTCCTTCTTAGGTTTACAGGACAAGTTTCTAACACAACATACTGAAAAAAATGCAAGAGGTAAGCTTGTGAGTAATCAACCAGATAAAGACAGAGTAAATGCTATTAAAAAACCAAAAAGGAAAATGAATTTTTTAAAACTAAAGACTGATATTTTTATATATAGCAATATTTGTATTTCTATTTATTATATTGTAGTAGTAGTCATGTAAAACAAATCAAAATACATTTTTTGGTAACAAATTCTTAGCTATTCCTCAATAACAATAGCAAAATCAAAATCTCTTTAGTAAAACTTTCTAAAAGAAACCTGAAAGAAAACAGATTTCCTACAAGTTTCAGCTTTTTCTACCAACTGACCTGTTATGCCTCAGCCCTAAAATACTGTGCCTTATCAAATTAGAGACCTAGTTATGTCCAGGACAAATTAGATATGTCTGTACAGAAAACACCTTGAACAAGAGCAGTTGCTTTGATATATTCTTGCTCAGTAGCAGCAAATCTCCAAGGATCTCCAGCTCTCCAACATCCTTTCCCTTCACTGAGCAACTTCAGAGCAGCAAACATTTCATTCTCATTTTATGAAGCATGAGAAAGTGTTGAGTTTCCTTTTTTTTTTTCCTAGTCCAAATTTCATATTTAAATAACTTTTTGCTTCCTAGCCTAGCCTGGGGTCAGATTATGTATCCATTTACCCTCTAAACCAGTTTTTATCTGCCAGTTATTTGCTTGCTACTTTTCCCTCATCATAACTGCATCTCTGCAGCTTCTTTTATCACCTGGAAATTGGATACAGCGTGACTTAAAATACTCTCATTTACTTGACAGCAGAAATCCACAGTTTTCTTCACAGAAATGTCCTTTCCTTAATAACACCTCAAAATCCCCTACATAGAGAGAAAAAAGAGATGAGATGACCTTAGATGAAGGATTCCATGAGTGAGACAAGAGCTGTCTATCTTTCCTATCTTTCCATTCTGCTTGTGGCAGAGCACAGGGAGACATTCATCATGATGGGTCTGTTGAACAATAATAATTGCTGATAGTAACTAAAGCAGGCAAGATACTACATGGGCTAGGTCGAAAAGTTCCTATCATTAAAATCAGAAAAACAACAGTGCTAGTTTACTTCTTCCATATATATTAAATATACAAGAAAGTCTATAAAGAGGCAACGACTGCCATATTACACTGGCTTTTTTATGATTTCAGAGTTCCATTATTATCCTCAAATGTTCAATGAAGACTTTGCTGCTACTCAATTCTTATTCTGTTTAGAATATTACTTTTGTCTTTTTCTTTAGAGGAAAAAAAGTGAGATCAAGTGTATTTTTTATTTAGTTGTACAAGTTCTCTAAAATATTCCTGGATGTTTTTATTTAAATGAAAAATCTATCAGTGAAGTTCTGCTTTCTTGTGTGTTTCAGTTGTTTTGGGAATAAGTTATTCTTGGATGCTAAGCTATTATTGCAATATCCATCACAGTTTTCAATATGACGAAGTTACAAAATGCTGGCCAACAGAAAGGACTTCTCATTTTTAGCCTTCAATTCTGAAAGATAACGTCCAAAAGGATTTCACAGATATGTCTCATATTTGCCCTGAGGCATCAGTTCATATTTCAAAAATTATCTCCTTTAGAAAATTCAGTTATCCCACCGTTCTGGTGCAGAAAGTAGAGAAGAATATTTTTTTAAAATCTATTTTGGGATAATTTACCCTTTTAAAACAATGCTCATGAAAGAACATTAAAACTGTACAAAAATAAAATGTTTACATGCACACACGAACATATATAGTTGCACATACACAGGCATGCATCTGAAGTCCTGTTGAAAGCTGAAGCTTATACACCATAATTATAGACCTTAATTATGATTTATCATGAAAATGTTTTCATTCTGTCTGTCCCATTTCACTGGAATACAGGCACCTCAGTTTCCTCAACAGCTGCAGAGAAAGTGCAGAAAAAGTGTGAGGTCATTTCTCTGCTCATTATTTCTCTGCAAATTTAGCTGTGGGGAGAAACAAGAACAAATTTGCTCCCATCGAAAAGAAGCCACATATTTGTAGATAACTTGTCTCACTGATGGTTTCTAGAGGATATAAAAAATACCCTAAATATGACTGAATTAAACTACAGAGAGCACTGGGGAAACTGGGTACAGGTCCAACCCTTGATGGTAACAAGTGTTGTGTTAGCTCCATCCATTCATGCCCACACATGATTCAGGTCACACATACTTCAGTTGTTTCAGCAGATTTTGGTTGATAGCATCATTTTCAGTTAGACTTGGAGCCAAAAGGTCTTCTCCATTTAAAGGAATGTTATCCAAGCAGTGTTGCAGAAAAACATTAACCAAATTACACACACCAACAATAAGAGATCAAAAACTACTTTTTCACTTACTGTTAGAAATAAAACTGGTTTTTAACTGCCTAAGGTGTATGTAGGAATATACCTATGAAGATGTCCACCCTAACCATATAAAAGGTATCTCCATTAAAAAAAATATTGATAATATTCTGTCTGTTCTATACATGTGTTGACCTCTATGCCTGCTATGAGGAGAAGAAAGAATGAAATAGAAGACAGAAAGATACAAGAGATGACTAGCAACAACTTCTTACTTCAGAATACTTGTTAACTGGTAAAACTTCCTGGTACTGGAAGAGGGAATGATTATTATTCTTTTATACTGAAAGAAAGTACTGTATTTTCTATTAAAGGGTCTGAGATCAGTGGTTATCCAGCTAAGCACGTTTATTAACTAATCTGCTGAAGTGATTTCCTCTCCAATCAGAAGCAGTCTCCAGCTAGAAAAAGGCTGACAGAATAAATTATTGCCTGACCGACAATATTCACCAGAACAGTCACTCTGCTTACACTTTCTTCTCTTTTATTTGAGAATATTTTCTTAAAATTGTGGTTTGGTTGCAGGTTTATTGTTTGTCACCCATCTACCACGATCACAATGTCAGGGACAGGTCCAGCCATACTGTGAATGGGAGCAGTAACACAGAGATGCAGCTGCAATCAAGTCAGGTGACACGAAACAGCAGTGTTAATTGGAGGGGCTGTGACTGCCTTATCCACTCCAAATAAATCCATCCCTGGGTAATCCTTTATTTTATGACCAGTAGACAGGTTCCTGTGCAATAACTTTTAAAAGAATCTTGGGAGTGCGAGGTAGATTTAAGGATGATGTTTTGCTGGTTTTATTATCATCGAACACTTGCTTTCCTGACCTCACTGGCTTCAGGAAAGACTTTTTATTGTGTAAGGTTTTACTCTGAGTATGGGTAGTAGAATCTGATCTGAAAGGATTTTAAAAATCGTTTGGGTTTTCTTATTATTTGAGTCATGTTCTTACTGCTTTCCCTTTTAACACTGGGTTTGAATTCAAGTATAATTTCCAAAGAAACAGCTATGATAATCTGTGGTGAGCTGATTAATAGCACTTACGCAAATTTCAATGACCACAAAGTTGTGAATGTGTCTGAGTGATCTACTTCTTATAAAGTAAATGAGTCTTCTTTCACATATTTAATAATACTCAGAATTCCCTTCTCCTCCCCTTCCTCTCTGCATTCACTCTGAAGTCCTTTCTTTCTCTCATTTGTTGTTGTTGTGGTAAAGTTATGTTTTTCTATACTATTTCCACTCACCCACAGTTAATCATTTATGGTCTTTTCCACTGCAAACATGCTGAAAACACGTAAAAAGGAAGTCTGTTATCACACAATCAGCAACTCCGATTACAGCTTGATCAGAATTGACATCACTGTGGTTTCATTAGCGATATTAGATAAGTGCAAACTATTTTCAATCTCCTTTTTTTCATCCTTTGCAATGTCAAAGGAGACACTCACCCTGCCCCAACTGGTTCTGTTTGACAGTGACAGGACTGCATAAAGGATTCCTTTCACTTAGCATCTCAGGACCATTTTACGTGCCAAACTAATCAAATCTACACATCTCTCACCATCTTTATCAACCTGCCCAGGCAAACTGTTGGAAGCATTACAACCTTTGACTTGTTAACTTATTTTTCTCTCTTTACAGCCTAAAGCAACTCTTAAAATGTAGAGGATGTACGTGCAAACAAGTAAGTTTTGCAATATAAGTACTGGGGTAGAGAAATTCTCCCACTGACAAGATCTGATGATGAAGATAATCTAATCCCCCTGTGTTTCATGTTACATAGTCTACCTAAGTTTGGCAGATATACTTAAACCAATTTTTACAGTAAAAATAAAATCAGTACTCATCCAAGGAGATTTATATTTTATTCTTAATATTTTTCTTTTGTTACTTCAATAGTTACAAAAAGTGAATGAGAAAAAGTGCTGTCAAGCAGGGAATCCTGGATCGCTTAGAAAAATAGCTTTATTCCAAGGAAAAAACAGCATTATTAATTTTACAACATCCATTTTTAATTATAAATCACTGCTACAAAAATCTTCTTCAACACTGTTAAAAAGAAATGGGACAGACCCTGGCTGCAAATATGATTCTTTAAATTTGTTTTTCTGTATGAATTTTTTTCTGCTGTTGACTTTTGTGAAGAGCAACACCATTCTGAGTTACAGCAAGAGCCTCCTTTCCTTAGATGTTTCCCAGTAGACTGAATAAGGAATGTACTTTGACAGACTCACAAGAAGCAAGGCATTCTTTTTGAGGAGCCTGAGAAAACCCAGAGATCATGGCAAAGGGAGATGAAACTCTATGATCTGCTTACAGTAAGGTCTGGGGAAAGTTTTTAGGACTTATGGGTACTTAAGAGTACACCTACAGGCATGTTTGGACAGTGAATGTAACCATTCAGGATCTGATGGCTAAATTAAGATATTGTGTGCTGTGACATGGGAAGACCGATCAGGAGATTAAAGATTCTATGCCTTTCCTCATCTCTCTCCTTGGGTAGTTTCTACTGTCCCTGTCAGAGAGAGCATATGGTATTAGATGGAGCAGGTATAAACTGCTGTGGTAGCTCTTCTGGCCTTGGTCCACTTGAACTCCAAAGTACAACATCACGAGGAAGGATATTTGTAGCATTGCAAGATTATACCCTGAAGTCATACTTTAGAGACTCAGAAGACTAATGGATGTTCTTGTACCAAACTGGCTGGGAAGTTGAGTGGAATCCCATGACAGGTCCAATTTAAATATGCAAGTGGTCATGCACTAGGCAGTCAGCCTCATCTGTGCTACTTATATCAGTAATAATTAAACTGCTAAGTGAAGAGACTTTGGAAAAGAAGACTGGATGTAAAGTAGCATTAAGTTTTCATTGTATCATTTGGCATAATATTCACGGTGAAATGTATATTTTAAATCTTTCATAGAATCTGTATTCATTCTATAAAGAAGAGAGAGATGGAAAGTTCCTTCTTTCCATAAAAGGAAGGAAAGGAATTTAGAGAAGATGAAACATTGATTCTGGCTAAATATAGAATGTAGTCAAATATGGAAATTATTTAGAGGTAGACAAATATTCAGTCTGGCTAGGTAACTGTATGCAGAAAAGCAGCCTTCCTCCACATCAGGTCTAAATCAAAACAACAAAACACAGTCCAGTTTCTCCTGCCTTGACAAGGAGAAAGGACATGTGGAGGTTTCCCATGGGAATATTCTTTTCTTCAAAATGAGGGACTTGAAATACCAGGAAAAGAAGTATAGAATTCAAATGGCAGAGTGAAATCTACTAAAGGCAAACACTGCAGTCCCAAAAAAAGCACTGGTCAAAGTCAAGACAGCAATACCAAGACCTCTGCATGAGGTGAAATGATCACGCTTCTGTACTCCCATTAACTTTAAAATCCCAGCTGGATATAACACCTGTGCAGACACTGCATCTCTTCCTTACTCATATCTTTCCATAATCACCTCCTTTCATTTACCTATAACCTTCTATTCTCATCCAGACACACCTATTCTTTGATCTTCATTCAGGTCTTTCCCCCGCTCGCATACACTTCTCATTAGCAGAGAGAAGATGCATCTGACAAGGAGAAGGGTTTCTGTCTGCAACGGGAGTTCAGCTGTGTGAAGGAAGGGGCTGGGTCTTTGGAAGAGGAGATTAAAATTTTTTTAACAATACAGTAGCTTTGGGAAACAGATACATGTCTGAGTGGGGGAGGAGGTGGGAACAGTTAAGTGAGGAGAGCTACAAAGATATTTTCATACAGGTAAAGATAAACACAGTAAAACCATTGAAGTCTAATTTTGGAAAAACTTCTTAGAAGCCATTCCCGGCTAATTATTCTCCAGTAATAAATGAATAGAATAGTAAATGTTATTAGAATAATTTACTATTCATCAAGAATAAAAAATGAATAGAATAATTCATTTTTCCCACATCCTTGTTCTTTGCAAGCTCTGGCAAGCTAACTAGGACACTAGGAGGAGTGTCTCAGGAAGAACAGGGAAACAATGAACTCAGAACTTGGAAAAGAGGTTTTACTTTTAGGTGAAAAGTTCACATATCTATCAGCATTTTGTAATTGCACTGAGATGAACTATTACATTTGAGCCATATTCATCTTGCCATACTGTGTAAAACCAGCTTTGCTAGATATTGCATAGAGAGCCAAAATTATGGAATAGGACTGATCTTTTCATACAGACAAAATTTTTTTCTGTGATTATTTTCTGGTCATACTTTTGTTGGCACAAACAGGATAAGAAAACTGATATGGCATTTGGACAGGTAAAAGAAATTATAAATAACATTGCCTACATCAAATTTTCTTGCTCAGTTTCTTGACTCCCTGTATTTTATATAGATATATGATGTATATATTTTTTTTTATTTTCATATGTGTATAACACACAAAAATTGTTTCTTCCATCAAATAATGTATAAATCCCTTCTTCTCTCATGCTCCCCAGACAGCTTTCTCTGCATTACAGGCCCAGTTATTTCCATAGACCCACCAGGTGCTGTTTCCCAGAGCTCCACTTGCTTCATGCTCCATTTGCTAAGCATGCTACTCCACCAGCAGCCAAAGGTCACAATATATCACATCAACTGAATTTGTCTGGGACATCAATGTGTGTTATACAGATTCACAACAATAATGTTTCTAGGTCATTCTGTTTAGAAATAGTTAAATGTTAAGAGTCACGAAGGTGCTCTTATTAAGAGAAATATTCTGGGTTTTACAGGTTCTAAGACTTTTATATCAGCAGACACTGCTCCTGTCAGACTCAGTTCATTTGATAACATCTATGTTTCTAGAGTTTCTCAGCAAGTGAAGCTAAATCCATTCATAAACAGTTTAGCCTAGAAACAGACAATGAAAGATTTTTTTCTGTTATGGGAATACTTCTTTCATACTAAGGTAATATTGTGCATTAGGAAGAGTAAAAAAATAAACTGAGTGTTGATCAGCTTAGGGTAGGGCACTAAGTATCCATATAACCTTGGGCAAGGTAATCTTTCTATGACTCAGCTTCTAAGATGTAAAATGGAAAAAAAATCTTTATCTTACTGCGTATCTTCCTTTTTTGCTGTTGGTTTAAGCTCTTAGTTCAGTGGGTTCAAGGCTATCTCTTAACACTCATCTTGTAAATGGGCAGTTTTGAAAGATTTCTGCAGTCAGCACAGCTCACCTCTGTTCTGGGATGTGTCTGTGTTTTGCAATCTGTTTTACATAGCAGGTAAGCATTAGATTTGCTCCATTCTCAGACCTCACTAGACTATGGGAAGAGATAATAGGCAAGCCTAAGATGATTCATATGCATGAACAATTTAAAAGATGAGTAAATTTTATTTATAATATACATTGATCATTTAAAAAAAAAAGGAGAGGTTGGGACTCAGAGATCAAGCTTACATCATAATTCTGCTGTAACCATATATGTTGGGTCATATTGCAGTGTTCTGCCTCTTGCTGTGTGTTAATTTTCATAACTCTACTGAAATTTTAAATTCAGGGAAAGCTGTCATGTCATCTCTCTAAATTTAATATATAATAGTGATTCAAGGAAAATCTTTAAAATAGAACATAAAGCAAAAGTTTTGGACAGTCCTGGCCAAACCAGGAATCTGATAATTGCAACTGAAAAAGGAGAGACAGCAGAACAATGTGAAGAAGAGGCTCAAGAGAATTTCTAAAGCAGTACTTCAAATGCATGTAAGAGAAAACAATGTTTTTCCAGTGATTAAGAGACAAGAACATATTCCAATACTTTTGGTACCTATAAATAAGGGTTGTTTCTTATAAATGTTACTCAAAAATTCTAAAATCTGTAGAGATGCTCATGAAGTTTCCTAACAGAAAGCTCAGTTTGTCCCAGCTATAAAAATTACGTCTTTTGAGAGTAGCATGTTATTTTTTATTTGGTTTTGCAAAGAAATCTGCATACCTAAATTGCAGAATTTTTCCAATTTTGAGAAATATTCCTATTCTAGACAAGGACAAAAAAGTTTGTTTATTAACATTTTCATGTTGACCAAAGACAAAGAAAAGAAAAGAAAAGAAAAGAAAAGAAAAGAAAAGAAAAGAAAAGAAAAGAAAAGAAAAGAAAAGAAAAGAA